>OZ007586.1:499941771-500353660 GCA_963931845.1 Maratus michaelseni
ACTTCCCTTTTCGGCCCTCATTGAGTCCCTTGTTTTCTTGTCTTCCCTTTATATCAATTTACTAGTGTTTGGCTTTATGGATTGTGCCAATAACCATCTTTCTTGTTGACCTTTAGTCAAGAATAAATTCCTGTTGTTTTGGAGGTGCTTTATTTAATTTTTCACAGGTATATTTAGGAATTGCCTTGTAGTTGCACACCAAAATGTCTAGAAGTTAAATTACAGCTTCAACTTTGAAAAACTGAACCTTCTTCTTGTAATAATTGTTTCTGTTGGATTTTGGGTAATTGAATAAGTTTCTGGTATTCAGAAAAATCATTGTCTACAATACGCCTCTTGGAAAATACAGGAATTCATGCTTTCAAATTTCTTCGATCCTTTCTCTTAGGATCAAATTACCTGTAATTTTCGTGGATCTTTACCATTCTTACTGGGTTTTAATTCTTGTCTTGTATATATGTAACATTTTATAATGTCTGCTATTGTTCGCAAAACAACTTCATTTAGTTTTGAGTGAGAACCAAATGTGGGTCATTCCACTGGACTTCTAGTAATGGTAAACTTCGGTTTGCTTCCACTCACACAAAAAAAAATTGTAAAACTCAATAAAACGTTTAAAAATTTTTAAAATAAAGACTTAAGGTTTAGAAATGATAAAGGAAGTTACACTAAACATATTAAATATAAAAATGTTGAACGAGATTACCAACAAACACTGTAAATGTACAATTTATGGTAAGCACTTATTGTGAAAAACAATGAAAACATAAAGGTCCTGGTAGAGCCCTAAAGGGGTTTTTCAAAATTCATGAAATTTTGCACATATAGTATAGATACTAAAAGGCAACTTTTAGCTGCTATCCGAAATCAAAATTACAACTTTTGTTTTTTCACTCCACCCTAATGTGGATGTATGGACATAGTCAATGCACCTACTGAATCACGAAATTGTGACCAATTGCAGCTGTGACTGTAGTGAATAGACTCAACTACTCCATGATTAGTGATATTATTAATGTTATCTGTATAGAAACTAATGAAACGTGGTTGTTATCAAAGCAATCTCACCCATGGACCCACATGCCGATCGCCTTCAGAACACATTCAGTTAAATTAACATTATTGTGTCCACGTTGAATATTTTTTGTAATTTTATATGTTACATATATAATTTTATATATTTTTTTATTTATTTATATAATTTTAATTGATCTTCTGAATTAAAAAAAAAGAATTCCAGAAATTAAACATCGTGCAAACATTGCAAAGTGTAAACATGTAATGCTAACTCTTCTACAAAAAGTAGATATTATGAAAAAGCTAGAGAGTGGATCTTCAGTGAAATATCTAGCTTCCATGTTTGGTTCAAGAAAAGTGTATGATATTTAAAAAAAAAAAAAACAGCAAAAAATTCTGTAGTTCTACTTCAATAGTGACAGCAATGCTGGGATTTCCAGAGGAGACTGATCCATCCTGCATTTGGATGCAATCATTTATCAATGGTGGGTCATTCCATGTCAAATCCACACGAAAAAATGACATTTTCTACCTGACCACCTCAGAATTTTATGTTATTAAGCTCAGTTGTTAAGACCATAGAAAAATGAATAAATACTCTCTGATAAGTCTCTATCTCTCTTGGTTTGGAGATAATTAGCTTCAAAGATGGACATAAATTGTAAATTTTTGCATTTCTTGCTTTATAAATTTAGTCATATTTGGTTCCCTAATTGTCACAGGGATTTACTTACTTTTGGTGTTGTTAGAAAGTGTATGAATTGGGCTTTCATATGATATATCACATGCACATATTTTTGGAATTTTTTATTTCAAGGTCAAACATTTTTACCTTTCATATCTCAAAATCGGGCATTTTAATTACTTTTTAAATATATATATGTTACTATTATACTTATTTTCTATAATATCTGACAGTTTCATTTTGGGACAATGATGGGATTCTGAGTTATAAATTAAAATGCAAACTGCTGCATACTAATTTCAAGTTACAATTTAGGCCACTTAAGTTTATATTGTATACTCATCTGTGTAACTTGTGTACATGAAAGTATTAATGAAAAAAAAAATCTTCTCATTGTAAAGTTCACAAAACAAATTTTTCATTTTCTTTTTTATGATGGGGGGGGGGGGAGGCTGGAGAAGGTTTAAAGGGAGTGACTGTATAACTAAAATCAATGTTGAATAATTTTACATACTTACCGTAATTTCTGGCCTATAATCCATAGATCAAACAATCATGTTTCGCCCCGGAAATTTTATTTTATAAAACGTTATTGAATAAAATTTCTGGGTTGAAACAGGATTGTTTGATCCTTGGATTATAGGCTGGAAATTACGGTAAATGAAAATCTTTTCAAATGATCCTAACACTAGGGGCCCTATTGTCTTTGGCAATGTACACCCTCGAATTTACATGATTTTATATTTTTAAAGGAAAATCTATCTAAACACACTTATAGTTGGAGGCTCCCACTGACTTCAGCAAAGTACATCAGGCATACTACCAGTCTATTTTGATTTTTTAAACAAAAAACCAGTTTAGCCTGCGCCTGAGATAATAACCTTAAAGGAGAATTTGCTTTTCTTCAGTTGAAAAAATCGATTTTTTTTTTCATTTTTCTATTCTCTATAGTCTGTAGATTATCCCTGTAAAACAATTTGGCTGAACTCAAAGTCCTTTTGTAGTTATTTAATGCTTGGTTGCCCCATTTTAGAGCCCCTCTGTGCACTCGGGAGATTTTAACTTTCTACTTTGACCCATGCATGAAATTTTATCCTGATGTTATATAGGGGGCACTATGAGTAACACATGCATTAAACATGTTTTCATGCCACTTAAACATTTGTAAAACTATAAACACATTTTATGCAAACTGACGTTTTTCAAACTGGGCGGGATCAGAACACAAAAACTATTAAACTGATTTCGCTACCATTTTTTTTATTATTATTACTGGGAACATAATTTATTGGAATGTGGACCACTTTCAGCCATTTTTATGAAAAAATTAATGTTTTTAAAAACACGCTAAAGTGTGAAAAGGGAGATCCAAAATAGACCTTTTTTTCAAATGGCTGCCACTTTGCTGATTTTCAACTTTTTGACCTCAAAGTACTTGAAACTTCAAACAATCTTATCTACTTTCATAATACTTAACAAAAATTGATCACAGATGACTCTGGTGATCTGCATTGGAATTTACATTAAAACCTGTTTTAAGTTTGGTTCAATCCCAGTAAGTTTTCCCTTCACCTCTTTCACTCCTTCCCACAATATTTAGTTAAATAATTGGGTACTTACGTATTATCCAGGCCAGGAGATAGATCGCCATAAATGGTTGCCAAGCACCAACCTTGTTTATCATTGCCAATCATGTTCAAAAATGTTTCCTGTGATTTTTGCAGACAATGATAACATTTTCAGATTGCTATAAGTAATTTAAAGCAAAAAGCACATTGAAAGATGTCATTAAAAAAATCTTTTGCTTTTAATAACTGAGCGTCAGTTGGATTTTACAACAACAACAAAAATTTAAGAATATATTATTTAATGCTAATTCATTTTTATTAGAGTAAAATATTCCTATCATATGTCATTTTCCTACAAATCATGTTTTAAAAATGTGTTTTATTTTTATTTATAGTATCTCTTCTTGTCATTGACCAATAACTAATTCCTAAACCATTAGTTTTAGAGGGATAGTTCCAGTAGCAAAAATGTCTCAAAGGTTGTTTGGCATCATATGAAAATCGATTTACGTCAAAATAGTTACTTTTTAAATAGTTGTGAATTTAAAATTTTATATGATGTCTGGGTCCTATAAGTTTTATTGAAAACGTTTCTCCATGTTCTAACAAGTAAATCAATAAAATTTCATTCTTCTATGACCAAAATTTACTGAGTTACGATACTTAGAATTTTATGAATTTTAGGCGTTTTCTATCTCTAAAAATGGAAAAACGTTTTTAGTGCCAGAAAAAGCTGAAAATTCATGAAATTCAAAGTATCATAATTAGATAAGTTTTTCTGTCACAAAAAAAAAATTAATTTTTATTACGTAAACATATTTTAATGGTATGGATTCATTTCAACATAAAGCAAGGGTTATTACTAACTTTCTAAAATTTTTTCAAACAGTCTGTTTAAAGTCCTTTTAATCACAAGCGGGTCCTCAAGGTGGGTGACGTCCATTGGCAGCATACACAGTAATTGGCTATATGTTATAAATATAACAGGCAATTGGAACCTGTTACGGATGCTATGATGAAACGATGTAACCTGTTAACCAAAAGTAACTACATTTCCCATCTCTAGTAGAGAGGCATGTGAGACTCGTGTTAGAAGAGTCACTGGCAACATGTGGTACACAGATGCCAGGGATTGATTTATATGCCGCCGAATCAAGTACTGGAATGAACTTCTGAGGTTTGGCACCAAGATCAGATTTTTTGGAACATAAAGGTGACAAGTAATTAAGGTGAAACATTTTCTTTTCTTTTTAGCTAATAAGAACCATTTATTGTGACAGGAAACAAAAAATGTTTCATGTTTTCACTGTTTGACATTAAAATTATTATTTTTTAACTTGGTTGTGCAATCTGAAGGTGCCAAACAATTTTTTTGAAAATTTGGAACAGTTGTGTTACACTCACGCTAAAATGTAAACAAAAGATTGGCGACTGTTTGGTTGGCGCGATTTCCAAGACTGCGCCAAACGATTAACTTAATACAATAGCTAAGTTGCCATTAAAGGAAAAAATCCCCTACATTTGGCGACTTTTTTCTTTTTTTTAACCGATTATTTTATTTTTTTTTAGCGTGAGTGTAAAGCATCTAAGCCGAAAATTTTTTACTGTGTTTTTTTACCATTCAGAACCATATGTTTGGCAAAGAAACAATAAAATTGGCTTTTTTTTTTTACTTTACCATATTGTATAGTGAATGAAAAAAGATATTTTATTAGAACTGTTAATATTATTCAACAGTGATTTCAATTATTTGTTAAAATATTTAGGGGTAACTGGGGTAATTTTTAGACACAAAATTTTAGGGTAATTCTTAGACATGCCTGGTGCTTAAAAACTGTTAACTTTATTTGCTTCTTGTATTAGAATGCCAGTATTTAAACCTCTTTTCTCACTGTATAAAAATTTCCTATCCATATAATTAGTAAGTTTTCTATCCCGCTAGAAAAATGCCTATGAAAAATAACCCACCAACTCTTATATTTAATACTTTCAAATTTGTTTATAGCAGATATTTATTTACTTTTGTTTCAGTTTTTAAATGGTATTAAAGAAGGAACTGACTATATTTGAATCTATTAACAGAAAATTCCAAGATTCATAAACTGAGATTAGTGTAGGCCTTTCAAAAAGTCATTACTGCATTGTTTCATGCTGGAGTAATTCTTAGACAATTTTTGGGATAATGCTGAAACATCCTGGGGCAATTCTTAGTCAATGCAAAATTAGATTTAAATGAACTTTCATAAGTTTTAAGCAAAGGTAAGTTTATTACAATATAAAAATAAGTATTTCAAGAGCCCATTTATCATTGATTACAGTGGTCAGCATCAAAATCCTCCCTGTAAAATAATGATTGTTTCTGACAGATTTAAAGATTCTAAATCAAAATATGACAATTAAATTGCTCTATCATGTACAAAGTTTATTTTTGGATCTTTAAAATTAAAATAGTTTTCTTTTGCTAAAACATTAGCACTAAAAGTATGTTATTCTCCTTTTTAGATTATCCTGTACTTGTTTTTTTTTTCCACCCTCTTTTAACAAAAATTGTCTATTGTCTTCTGAAAAAGTTTTCTCCCTCTTCTGAAAACCAATCTGGATTTGCATATGTACAATCTCAAATAATACTTCATATTCTACTTACAAAAAGAATTTGCATAATGTTTCCATTGAGAGGAACATGCAAAGTGCATTGTTTAAGTTTATTTACTTTATCACACAGTTAATTTACTGTATTAAATGTCAAGTAAAACTAGTTTGTACCGCACTTTTGTTGAGATGAGATATGGTGAGGTTTTAGGAAGATTCACCAGACATTTAAGGAACAAAGGAAGCCATTGTCACAGCTTGTATGAAAAGCTTATGAACTTTATTTTGGCTATAAGATTGGAGAGCAAGATAAAGTGTGGGCACAAAAATTTTGCTGGAACTCATGTTCATGGGCATGTACTGGTTGGTTAAAAGGTATGCACAAGTCGATGCCTTTTGTTGTTCCAAAGGTATGGCGTAAACTTCAGAGTCACTTGAATGACTTATTCTTGTGTAACTAAAACTGCCGACTTCTCGAAAAAAATAAACATCAAATTATATATCTAAATATAAACTCAGCATTAAAATCTATTCTTCATGATGATAATGTGCCAGTTCCAGAACCATCAGATATATATACTTTGCCTTTAGAAACCACATGAAAAGAAGCTTCACCAGATGCAAGTACAAGTATGCAGGAGGTTAAGTTTTTCTTTGCCCAGTAGCTCAGGACCGGGAGTCAGAAAACTACTTTTATATTGTAGAGAACTGCAACTACTTTATTGGAAATGTAGTTAACTATAACTACTTGCTTTAAAAAGTAGTGAGTACAAACTACTTTTCAGAAGTAGTAGCTACTTTGCTACTTTCATATTTTGTCAAAAGATCCAATTTACACTCAAAATTGAAGACACAGATTAAATAATACAATGACCCCTTGTTGTATCGAATCTGCTGGGATACAATTAAATAGCTGCAATATAATAGAGGCCATTAAAAAATTAAGAAAGATAACATACAAAAAAATTGTTTGTGTTTGTTGCCAAAATGTTAGTTTATATACATCTTAAAAATTTCTTAACGAAATTAAGGATACATAATACAATCAATATTTAAATATAGTTAATTAAAAAAATCTGGAGTAACTTCACTCGACCTTTCGAACACTTTACAGAATATTGTGAATTCAAATAAATAGTAATATAACAATAAATGAAAACTTAGATCCTATTTTTACAAAGGTGAGTTTTGGGGACTTGAAAATGGAAGGAAATTTTAATATACACTCATACATCCTTACACACATATGGAATCATTGTAAAAATAGCTAAAGAGATTCAGGGTAGCTCAAAATGTAAAAATATACCAATATTTCCAACAATCGGGTTTTTATCATGATTACAATAACTTTCTTACACAGTAGGCGTACAGAAAGTAAAAATGCGATTTAACTACAGCTTGTTTTATTTTGGAAGTCACGAAAACAGAGCTAATGTCTTGTGATGTTCACGGAATTTTGGATAATTATTGTGAGTCAAATATTTTATCTATTCTTTACAAGTTTTTTATTTCCAATTTTACTATTTCCAATTGTTTTCTGGTAATAATACAGTATACCTGGATGAATATACTGATCTTAGCATAAATGCCAGTATATTTAGGAAATACTGTATTATTTTTAAAACATGTGTGGATACATCTAGGCTGATGATTATATCTACACGTGTTTTTCATATCCAATTCTAATTTAAATCTCTTGTTATCCAATTTTCCATTATATTTAGTTCATATTTCATTTCAAAATCCATTTGTATTCACTTGATATCAACTTCAAATTATTAACATTTTATGGTTTATTATATAATTTTTTTTTCTCTCTCTCTTTTTAAATATTCTTCATATTTTCAGTATTTTTGGCCAATTACCATTGAAGCAAATGCTATGGTAAAATTATGATTGCACTTGTTTATTTATTAACTATGTAGTATTCTGTCTACACTTTATTACTAATTATCTCTTAGGAGATTTAATTAGAATGTTACAAGAACTTGATATGTTTTTATAAATTCAAAGATATTATAATTATATACTATATATAATATATATATATATATATATGTACGAGCAACATAACGAGGGAATATCCTTGTATATAACATATTTATACACAATCATACACTGCATAAATTTCATTTGTTATTCTTATAGTAATTACTGCATTGGGATACAAAATTACCTTTAACATGTACAGTAAAGCTTCCAAGTAACCGATACCTCAAGAGTATGGAATTTGTCTCCTATACAGAGGTAAAAATATACAAATATTAGGTGTTGAGGATCGAAAAAATGTCTGATATTCAGGAATGTCCATTACGGAAGTTTTACTGTATTTACCTATAGATTTGTTTACTTAACTCTCCAATACACTTTTAATATGAGGGGGTCGGGGCAAGAAAGTGCCAAGCCACATTTTTGGTGAAATAAATCTAATACTGTAATCTATTGCTTAATATTATACATTATAATATCCAATAAATAATTTGTTTCTAATGTCACTTGGTGGCAGTCTATGTGACAGGTTTCGTTTTTGCCCCAGATGTTTATGCCCCCAATGAAGATAGCTAATTTACAAAAAGCGTAATAATAATATCATTAAAGTAATGCCATATTGTTGCTCAGAATATCTCAAATGTTACTAAGACATTAGCGAAAAAACTTTAGGTTATATATCTTGATTTGAGTATTTGATAAAATTTTCAAATTGAAATATCTCAGAAGTTCAAAAATGTGGCTTGGCACTCTCTTGCCCCGACCCCCTCATATGTTAATTGAATTAAGTTATGTTAAGAGATGTTGACATGCATTTACCAATAGATTTATTTATTTAACTTTACAATACATTCTTAATGTGTTACTTGTATTGAGTTCAGTTTAGAGTTAATTATATTGAGTTGTCTAATTTTATAATCTAGAAAATTACAAAAAACTCTAAATGCAAACAATAAATAAACCTGTAAATAAAGCAATTCCAAATAATAAGAAACCTGGCATTAAAACATGAAGACCTAATAATGAGTAAATAGACAAGTGTTGACAGCAAGAAAATTAAATCCTTTGGTAGGTTAGTACTTGATTTTAGCAGCAAATGTCAATGGGAAAAATCTTTGACTTCGTGGGATGTGTTGCTATACACTGCAGCTGAGATTTGTCTATGAGATTCGAAAATTGCTGGGCAGAAAACATTTTGCACAAAAGAAGCAAGTTACGGCCACATGATTTGTAGAATGACACATTTTTTTTACCCTGAAGTAGCATTAATGTAGCGTTGGCTCTCAGTACAAACTACTGATTTTTTGTATTGCACTACTCGCTACACTACATTGTTCAATTTGTAGTCTGATATACTACAAACTACTGTAAAAATTAGTGACTAGTGTAGTTTTGCTACTTATAATGGGTTACTTCTGACCCCTGCCCTGCCACATCTTATTTCTCAGGCTGAATTAAGCAACCTAGTTTGTGACTTAAATTTATCCAAAACAAAGGCTCAGCTACAGAGGTCTTGACTTCTTACTACTCAAATTTGGTCTACATAGGTCTCGTGTTCATATTGAAAATTCAAAAGTTTATTGGGTTTTCAATATAGAAATGACCTCCTAAGCTTATTTTTTAAATATAAATTTAAAGAAAACATATTTCCCAATCTTATAGCTACTTTAGTTTTTCTATGAAATCATTTGGTGATTAAAATGAATGTTTGTTTTTTCTCCATTTTGGCTGACTGTACATGTTACAACACCTAAAATAATTTTTAAGTAATGATGATGATTTTGTGCTAGTAGATAAAAACTATTTATAAGCACTATTGCAACTGCAGTCTTCAGCCATGAAAATTTGTTAACATCTAAATTCCAAATAAGCTTAAAACGTCTTATAACCATAAAATACAAAAAATAAAATTTAAATGCTTACCGCCTTTATTCGCACAGTAGCTAAATCACTTTCTGTATCAAGACTTTCAACATATCCAAGGTAAGATGTTCCATCATACATCTTTACAGTAACTTGCCCAAAATGGTTAACAACATGAGCATTTGTCAAAATTAGTCCATCATTTTTAACAATAAATCCAGAGCCATTTGATATGGGAATGTGTGCACCACTAAAAGGGTGCCTAAAAAAGAAATATGCAATAGTAAAATAAAAAGATTAATGCTCAAATTAAAAGACTAAACAAAATAATCCCAATTGTATGTATAAAAGTTAATATGCATCAGAGAGAAAAAAAGAAAATGTGCAATTTAAAATTTAATATTTTAATCTTTAACACATGCATTAATGGGAAGCCGCCATGCACTCCCCTGGAAAATTTGTATATTAAACCTTTTTTAAATGCTTTTCAAATATTTAATCATATTACCATCCTCCCTCACCTTCCCAATTTAAAAATCTTACACTACAAGGACTATAATTTATTTCACATTTCAACACTGGGTCATTCCATGCAGAGAGCAAAACAATATATTTTAACATAGAAAAATGTTAATGAATTTTATCTGTAGGAAAAACTGTGCTCTTTCTCATGATGCAAAAATGTTTGTTATTAAAATAAATTTCATTAAAAAAAATACCTTTTAATATATAAGTACATAAAAATTTCAGAATGATGAATTTAAAATACAATGATGATTTCCAAATTTAAAAAAATATTTTGCATACTTTATTTATTTTAAATGATAGAAATCCATTTATGAAATACTCAAGACTGTGTATAGAGTTAGAAGTGTACATTTTGTAAAAAAATTAATAGTTTAGAAAACTTTTGAAGAGACATGATAAAACTATTGTCACACACATAACATTTTAATCTAAAAAGTTTTTATAACTTCTAATTTAGTCAAAATTTTAACACAAAACTTATTTTTCTCTTTTAACTAAATATTAAGATGACTTTTGTTAAATTATACAAAAATCTATTAAAAAATGAAAAAATTATACAACTTTCAAAATATGTCACACACATAACAAAATGTTACGTGTGTGACAGATTTTGAAAAATATATATATATTTAATCTGCATGATGCAACTGTGAATACAGCTGATGCAATCATTTGAGAATTGCATCAGACATCTCCTATTGGTTGTAACAGATTACATCATTCAGCTGATGATGCAGTCATTTGACAGGTTGCATCAGCCATCTCCTATTGGTTGTAATAGATTCTATGATGGTAGTTACTCTTTACAACAGTTTAATCTATGCTTTGTGATTTCTATTTCTTCTTTAGTTGGGTTGTTTAGACTGGATGATGTTTAATTTAGAAATACCTGTAGTTATTTGATTTTGTTAATTAGTATTTTTCATACATCTTAGGCATTAAAAATGAACTCCGTTTCAAAACTTCACTCTTCTGTTATGACAAATTCTGAACGCATTGCAAAGTACAGAAGAAAGAAAAAGATGATGGACCCTACTGATGCACCACGCTTGATAGAAACCTGGAGCGAACTGCGCATGGGCGAAAATGGCTAGTCCATGTCGAAAATTGGGAAGTCCGTAAGCCGTAAGTACGCTGCCTAAGATAAAGAGCGGTGGTTTCAGCTTCTTTTTCGGGGGCTGTTCTCCCTACAGTGTGAATGGAATCGGCTTGCATTCTGCCAACCGGAGTTCTTAGAAGCGTGGTTGAACAGTAGCTATCAGATTGCTGAAAATCAAAGATTAGAAAGCCAAAGAAAAATGAAAGTAAAAAATATGTCAGAAAAAGAATTTAAAACTTATAGAGCTAGTGTTGCTGATAAGCAAAGGAAATACAGGGCTAAGAAAAAGCAGTTGCAACTGGAAGAAAATAAAAAAACATCAGGCACATCCATGGTTAAAAAGGCAGCATTTAAAAGTCCACAATCAATGGGAAAAGCTATAAATAAATGTTTAAAAAGTTTACCATGTTCTCCAACAACAACAAAAAAAAGCTGTAGTGCCTGGTGTTGCAAATAAAATTGGTTTAAAAGTTCAACAAAAAATGGATGATACTCTCTCAGAAAAATCAGAAAATAACAACTTAGTTGAAGAATTATTTTATAGAAGTGATATTGTTTATACAATGCCTGGAATGAAAGATGAAATGGGATAATAATGGAATAAAAAGCAAAGTACGCAAATATTATTTAACCATGTTTTTAAGAGAAGCACACAAAATATTTGAAGAAACTTTCGAAAAAATATCTTTTTCAAAATTTTGCAGTCTGAGATCAAAAAATGTTTTGCTACTTAAAAATTCCCCTATGAGAATTTTAGACTAAAATTAACAGCATTAGAAATAACATATGATGGAAAGTGGTGAAAAAATAATTTATGCCAGTGCAATAATAGTAATTTAAATTCAGACTGTTGGAAGGGAAAATGCTTGATTTGTGGAAATGGAAAACTAATTGAATTTCAAATAAATGCAGGTTCCATTGTTTCTTGGGAAGAATGGATTAAAGATAGTTCTTTAAGTAAGATTGGGAAAACTACAAAAAATGGATGTAATGCTCAATTAAAAGAACTAATACTAAATAACTTGCCCCTTTCTCAAGAATACGTATACAATCAAACTCATTTGAACAAGACAAATCGGATAACAATTATAGAATCCTTCAAATTGATTTTGTAATGGCTTATTCATGTGATTATCAAAATGAAATTCAATCAACATTATGGTCACGAGAAAATGTTCAATTATTTACAGCAGCATTATTTTTCAAAAACAAATGCACTACTTTTCTCATTTGTTCCAATACTAAAGATAAAGGTAAGAATTCTGTATATGCATTTTTAATGAGATTATATGATATAATAATAAAAAATAATGATTTGTCAGTAAATGAAATTATTTACAGTGATGGACCATCGTCTGAATTTAAAAATAAATATACGTCAAGATTGCTTTATATACTTTCAGAAAAATTTCACAAAAATTTTCAGTGGAAATATTTTCCTACAGCTCATGGCAAAGGTGTAGTAGATGGAGTGGGAGAAAGAGTAAAATCCTTGGTTCGAATGAAAGTTATGAGCAAATCTGAAACTACAAATGTACAAAACTCATCAGACTTTGCTAATGTTGCATCCAGTTTAATGACAAACATTACAGTTCTCCATATGAGCCAAGTACATTATTGAGTCTGCTATAAGTTCAGACAATCCATGGGTTAATGTTGAAGACGTAGTTGGTATTAAGCAAATGCATGTGATAAAATGCAATTTGCAAAATAAAAAAAATTCAACTATGGAAAACAAACTCTTCAAATGTGATTCCTGATATTGAAATAAATTGTATCTCTACCATAAGTTGCAAGTCAAAAACTTAACATTTCAAATTTTAATATTGGTGACTGGTGTGCAGTGACTTATGATAAAAATATTTATGCAGGGGAAATCTCTAATATTTTTGGTACAGATGTAAAAGTAAATGTGAAGATTCCTTCAGGAAGTTATTGGAAATGGCCCAAAAAAATCTGATGTTTTCCTGCATCCAATTGAAAATGTCATAAAAAAACTTTCTCCACCTATTGTAGTTGGTTCAAGGAGGCAGTTTAAATTTGAAGAAATGTAATTTTGTCTTGACTGTGAAAGTTTCAATTTTATAATTAACTCTGTTCAGATAAGAAATGATTTAAATAACTTAAAGTTGATTTGAAATGTTAAATAAATGTTAATAAAAATAATTATTGATTGACTTATTGTATAAATGTTTAAATATCATGTAATATTTTAATACATTTTTATCCTCATGCATTTTTAAAAGCAAACTTTTACTTTGAATTCACATGGTCACACATGTAATGATCAGGGTGTCACACACATAACGCAGGTTTTTAATTTTCATTTATTCAATTATTTATTAAAATTAAATTTTAACTATGATTTTAGGTGGTATGGAAAATAAGGTATTACCATATTTTTTAATTTAAATGTGTGGCAATAAAACTCGCAGAAATATTTCATTTAATGTCATTACTCAAAATTTGTTTTTTTTCTACGTCACACACATAACGTTTTTTAAAAAGCTATTTACAAAATAATTATTATATCAAAATGATAGGTTTCTGCATAAAAGAATAAGGTAAAGTGTATATTTTTTAAAGAACTTTGGTTTGGATTTTTAAATAAGAAATATATTGAAAAATCCTTGATTAATTAGAAAAAAAATGTTTTCCAAATGTCACACACATAACACGGAATGGCCCCACTGTGTAATATACAACAAAGCGCTGATTATTCAAACTACAATCTGAACCTATATCAACCCCTTAAAAAAAATCTTGTAATTTAAACTTAGATTTTTTTTTTAATTATTATAAAAGAGAAACAGTGGTAGTAAAACCAAAAAATTATTTTAAAAATAACAATACAATTGCAATTATCTGAAAAAATAGAGATTCCCATGTTTACGGTGCATTTGATACATCATATTGTTAATCCAAAGTAGGTTTTGAGAAGTGCCAATGGGTAGTGAAATGCAAATTCCAAAGGTGTACAAAAAAGGTTTAATCCTTTCTACAGTCTGGACCTTCCAAAAAGCAAGAACTTTATCCAGTAAACAAAACTTTTCTCCTCAATTGCCAATGAACAGATGAAATTCTACACAAATACTACTCTATCCTTTCTTCTAGTGCAAGGGCTGGTAAACAGGAGAGATCACTTTCACAGGAAACTAATTTAACCAATAATATAATAATTTCAGAACCAGCATTGTAGTTTTATTTTAACTGATAGAATTTAATTGGTATATCAATGAATATTTTTTTTAATAAGCAAAGAAATTAAAACAGAACTTACCTTTAATAGAAGAAATTAAACCTAAGTCCAGTGTATTTAAGTGTATTGTAATTAACAGTTTAAAAGAAAGAATTGGAAATTCACAAAACATTAGGAGATCCAAATTCAATCAAATATAATAACTTGATACCTCAGCTAATGCAGATAATTCATTCTGGAAACACATTTGTTAGCTACAATCTTTGTTAACTGAAAAACGAGTTCAAATCCAATTAAAATCCATTCAAAATTACCCTTTTAACACTTTCCAACCTAGTTGAAAAGTGTTTATGACTTTGGTTTGTCTGTCTGTCTGTCAATGCTCTAACTAGCGTAAATATGCTCAGATTGCCCTGAAATTTGTTTACTATAGCATGATCTCTATTGCAAATGAAGTGTATAACACTTATAGTTTTTTTACAGGGACAGTCAAAAGTATTCCATTATATTACAGCCAATGGGAAAAAATCGTTTCAAGTGCATTTTGATTATGCTATGCCATTTGAAAAAATATGAAATTGATATACAATTATGAAGCACACTAAAACATGCTTTTTGCAGAATAGGGATGCAATGCATATATTATTTACAGGGTCAAACAAAACAATTCTGTTGCACATTGTACTACGGGGAAAAATCGTTTGCAGTGCAATTTAATGATGTTTCACTATTTCAAACATAATGAAATTTATATGCATTACTGAGGTACACTATAAATTGCTCACTTAAAAGTATGGTGTACATTACATTTATCGTTAATTTACAGGGACACACAAAAGATATCAGTATACGACGGTATATGTGCAATAATTACAGTCTATGTATGATAAGTGTGTTTTGAACTTTGCGTTTTTAAGTTTAACTAAATTTTTGCATAGTACATGTATAAATTTAGTTGATCATATACAGGGCTACACAAGGGAATTCATAAGTATTGCAGACTATGGAAGTGAATTGCTTAGGGTAGTTTTTAATTGTATTAAGCATTTTTCTTCTGAACTATAGTTAGTAGACTTATAGAAGTTTGTGGAAAATAAATAAATTCATATACAGGGGTACGCAAAGAACAAGGTACATTTTCATTTAGGGTTATTAATTGGTGGAAGTTTGTTTTAAGTTGCCTTATACACTTTTTACCTGAATTAAATTTTAGCTCAATATGGAGTGTGTACAAAAGACTTTAGATGATATACAGGGTTGTACAAAAGATTTTGAGTGCATTTCCATTGATTGGCAAAAATTGCTAAATTTTCTAAACGAACTAAATTTTATCATGCTATGTAGTATATATCCAAATATGTACATCATATACAGGGCTGCACAAAATAAGTCGACTACATTTTTTACTATGGAAGATAATTGCTAAAACTGGATTTATAAATGTATTATATGTAATCTATAACTGTATACTTACATATCTTCTTTCACCTTATTTAACGGTGAAGTTTCGTTACAGTTTTCTGGATGTGTTGGAAAGTGTTTCATAATCTATGCTTGACACATGATTTTTCGCTCTTGTTATGATCTATCAATGGTAACTGGAACCTGATAAATGGCTCCACATAAATTAATTAGGTTTGTTGGGTACACTCAAAAGAAAGGAAGCACTGTAAATACTGCTTCAATAACAATGAAGACCAAAACAAAAGGAACACTTTTCTTATGATAAAAAAGTAAAATTACTCTTACAGTATGAGGTGTATTTATAACCTAGGGAATATTGACAGTATCAACAACTGAAACTTTTGTTGCTACTTGAATATGTCACATAATTGGCGCAGTTAATTTTTCTTTAAGTGTGCAGCATGCTTTCATTTTTGTTCAGCTATCCAAACCGGGCAAGATCCCGACAGGTTCAAATAATCAGTGTTTTAATGTATTAAGTAATTCGTAGTTGTCACAAAAATAAAAGTAAAATACATACAGTCAAATATATCATTTAAGAAGAGAAAAGTGACAATTAATTAAGAAAAGAGTTTAAATGTTTAATGAAATGTAATTTCCTTTTTTATCATTAAACAGCTTAATATGTTAAAGTTCAAATGTTTTTATAAATAACCCAAACTAAATATACTTATCTAACATATCCTTTATTCATTATAAAATAAAGATGAATTTAACCATAATATAATAATTTCAGAACCAGCATTTTAATTTGATTTGAACCGATACAATTTAAATGGTATTTATTAAATGAATATATTTTTAATAAGCAATGGATTAACAGGAACCCCAGTAGCCGAAACTGTGCAGTATGGCAGTGATCACTGCAGATTATTTTAGACCTTGCAGATCAATTTAATAATTCAAAAACAATTCTGGGCTAAGAAAATTTCCTAAAATTTATTTTATCTCTAGATATATTCTATTTTCTTCTTATATTCCCTTTGTAAATGCATATTTTTTCTTTCCATTCAAAATAATTACATACCTTTATCAGGAGTTTTAAATCTACATACATTTCTGGCAAACATAAAAAGAATGATCTTTACAGGTAAAATTATCACATTTTATGCAAGAAATTGTAGTTTTATTGTCTTTAGGTCTTCGACATATAACACATTGGCCTTTATCGTGTTTTTGTCTTTTAGATGGTATCTCCTCTGATCCACTAAAAGTTTCTTCATTCATGCTTTCATGAGTGTTTTAGAGAGCATTTGTATATTTTTCCTTATCTTTATGTGTGGCTCTATAATTGCTTTATGAATTTCCTCCTATTTGTGTATTGCAAGGGAGGGGTCTTTGTAGACATTACAGCAATTTGGGCATTTATCGCAGCGACATTCAACACAATAAAAAAATACCATCAGTCACCTGTTGGTTTTTCAAGCTGTTGAATATGATGATGACAATTCATCAACAGTGTCTACATCCCCTTTTGTTGCATTATAAAATTGAATTATTTCTGGCTTCTTCTTATCATCCCTTTCATCAATGGTGTCATCATGATCATAGTAGATAGCAGTACTATACATTTGGAGTTCTTAGGCACATACAATACTAGTGTCATGTTCCTTTGGAATCCAAATAGAGAGGAACAAACTTTCCTAGTTTTTGTTTGTATGAACTCAATGGCAATTTCAGTCTTGTTTCTCTTCAAGCTTCAAGGCTCCTACAATGGTTAGCCTCTGTGATAAAAGTTCTTTTGCTAGAGGATAACTCGTACACCAATTATCCATTGACACGTTTTGGCCTGATCCAAACAAAGGAGTGCACAAGCATTTTGTAATTTCAAATGGTGAATTTTTAAATCTGAAGGGACCTTCCGGTTGTTGTCTGGCGTATATCTCCATATTGAAGATGTAAAATGTTTTGAAATCTATCATAATTTCCGGTGTATAATCTGCGGATCAAACAATCATGTTTCAATCCAGAAATTATATTTTATAAAATGTAACTTATTAGATCGCTGTAAATATTTGACTTCAATTATTAAATAAAATTTCTGGGTCACAACAGGATTGTTTAATCTGCGAATTATACACCAGAAATTACAGTACTAAGGCAAATATTTTGATTCAATACTTTGCTGGTTTGTTGAGTATATATTGACGAAAAGAACGCTTGTGAAACTTCTCTAATTTTTCGTCAATAGTGATATATTCACCAACAATATAAGTCGTTTGGTGATTTTCATTGAAATCAGTAAGAAATTCTCACATCTGTCTGTTTGTCTACTTTTTTTCGAACTTCACAATCGGTCACATTATCTAACCATAGGCACCTAAATAGAAAAAGAAATCTTTTATATGACATCGTGTTCTGTAAAATTTGAATGCCTGATCCATCACTAGCTAACAAATCTTGCACACTTGTAGGTGACGATTTATGCAAGCTGCAGAGATATAAAAATTCAAAAAGTGCTCTCATTTCCACTTCACTGGTCTTCTTGGTGTCTCAATCTCTAGTATAATTTGCCAGTATCTTTTCAATATAAATATTTGTCCACTCTAGTATGGATCGAATGATTTTAGCATTAAAAAACAATTTCCAACTTTCTAGAGGTTCTGTTATATTGTGTGCGATATTTTTAACTCCTGGTAATTGAGTTATATTTTGAGAACACGTTTTCACTTTTTGATTTGTTTTTGCTTTTTGCCAAACTGTTTTATTTTTGCTAGCTAACAAAAATACTTTCCTCTGAATCGGAATTTTCGTAATCTTCATCATTTTGCTCAAACTCACTTTCGCTGTCATGAGAACTGTATATTTCATCATCAGGTTCATTTTCACTAGCTTGATCAATTTCGTCTTTAGAAGATTCAACTTCCTCTAATAGATTTCTCAAACGTTCTATTTTTTTCATAGTCTATAAGTGTACATTTGCATGCCATTGATTATATTAAATAATTCAATGCAAAAGGCAACATAAACACTTCAGAACAGAAATCTATGCCGCTTAGAATGAGAAATTTCGAAGAAATAACGGTCGGGTGGGTAGACTGAGTCACTCCTTTACTACATGGATTCCAAGAAACGATTATTTCATGTGCAGAAAGGAAAGTAAAAATAACACTACACATTCCAAGGAGAGTGTGAGACAGGAGGATACTGAAAGAATGATTGATTACAGATAAGCATTTTTCTCAGGACTGATGTTTTTCTAAGAATGGGAAATTCATTCCCAAATATAATAACTTGATACCTTGGCTAATGAAGATAATTCCTTCTGAAAACTCATTCATTACCCAACATTTCTGCTAGCTGAAACATGATTTCCAATCAAAGTAAAATGTAACACAGCTTCAATATGTTAGTGTGTGCAAACAGATGCAGCATCAGGAGGGCATATTTTGAATGTTTTCAGACTGACTATATGACACATATTAATTTTAAAGGATCTGGTGGTAATTTAGATAATTTTAATTAGTGTTTGATTTTTTTTTTCTTAATCCAGAGAAAAAAAAAATCTAAATAATTAAGTATACAGAACCCTTAACCCCTTCGGGACCGGCGGCTTTTACACAAATTTTATTCGGTTGGTACCGGTACCACACTCTTTAAAAAAGCTACCTTTACTTAAACTATCACAAAAATGCTCTAATTAGAGAAAGCAAATATTACTTTTATTTTTTACTGGTGCCTAAAACAAATTCTATATGCTCTTTTTGAGGGTGCATATATGCACCCATGGTCCCGAGTGGGTTAACCAGGATGCTGGACTCTTGCCTTCCACTTGATGCACTCATGAACCTGATAGCAAGAAAGGGCCCCAAGTAATTATATGTAAATTGCATATCCCATTGTCTTATCTTTTGTCTCTGCCTAAAACTTACTATTTAAATGAACTGGATTTTTCCAATTCAGTGAAAAAATGCCAGGCCAGGAGTCGAACCCAATACCTTTGACTTAAATTGCCAATGCTCTACCTATTCAGCTATCTGGGTCGACAACTGAGGCAGGGCTTGAATTTGAGGTCGGGGTTGCGGGATTTGCGCCGAAAATATTGAAATTCCATCCAACAAAATATCGTGGGCAGGAGCCTCCCATCCAAAAAATTTCACCATTTTCCGGAGAAATTTGCGTTATTTAATTTACCTGAAACTGAACGATAGATTTCGTGATTTCCCCCCCCCCCCCAATCGATCGACGAACCTTGCGTTTTAATCCACGACTGATCGACGAACTTCGTGATTTTTTTCTGACACTGATCGATGAACTTTGTGTTTTTTTCCGAGACTGATCGATGAACTTTGCATTTTTCCGAGACTGATTGACAAACTTTGCGTTTTTTCCCCGAGGCTGATCGATGACCTTCTCATTTTTTCCAAGACTGATCGATGAACTTTGCATTTTTTCCATGACCGATCGACGAAATTAGCATTTTTTCCGTGACCGATCAACGAACTTTACGTTTTTCCGCGACCGATCGACAGAATTTGCGTAATTTCTTGGGGTTTTTTTTGGGGGGGGGGGGGGGGGCCAGATTGACGAAGTTTGTGATTTTTTTTCCTGTGTCCGACTGACAAATTGAGATTTTTTTCCTGCGTTCGACAGATGAATTTCCCGATATTTTCTGGCAAGCAATCGACAAATTTCACATTTTTTTCTGACGAGCAATTGCCGAACTTAGTGGGTTTTTTCCTTTGATCGACTGACGAACTTCGCGAATTTCTCTGTAACCGATTGGCAAATTATTCAGTTTCTTCTGCCGACAGATTTATTCTATGGTATGTATCCGTATTGTTGTCTGTAGGTGGCGTAACCTTAGCACAGTTGCACACTGGCTGCCATGTAGTTCCAAAGTCGAAAATCGATATTAACACTGTTTCTTTAGACTTTTTTTTAAATCCTTGTGAAGTAAAAGTGTACCTTGTGAAAGAGGCTTCAGAAGCACTAAATCAAATAAAATCTAAATTCAGAAATTCATTTAACAACCTAATTGTTAAGGGCTCCTAATATTTGGTGAAAGTTGAAAAATACACTGCATATATAAAATTTAACTTTCTTCCTTTTTTTTATAATAAAAATAAACATTTTACATAATCATTCTGAGTTGACTTAATTTTTTCAATGGTATTTTGTCATGTCTGCATTAATGTAATTCTTTAAATAGCACATAAAATAAAAGTGAGGTTTAAAGATATTTTTTTTCTCCCTTCCAAACATTACAACTCCCCTCCATTTAAAAATGTTGGGAGGGGGACTCCCCTCCTTGGAAAAATTGAATTTCAAGCCCTGTGAGGAACACATTTCACTCAGATAGCCTCATTGGATATAGCAATATAGCATCTGGTCTGCCATGTAGACAGCTCAACAGAATATACTGCAGATAATAGAACTCCATTAAACGATGGATACATAAATACACATTTATTACTTGTAATAGGTAGAGTGTTGGCAATTTAAGTCAAAGGTCTTGGGTTCGAATGCCGGACTGGGCAATTTTTCACTCAGTTGGAAAAATTAAATTTGTACGATATCTTTACCAATCAGTTAAAAATAATAAAGTGTATCTATGTATCCATTGTTTAATGTAGCTCTATTACCTGCAGTATATTCTGTTGAGCTGTCTACATGGCGGACATGATTCTAAATCCAATAAAGTTATCTGGGTGAAATGTATCCCCCGGTTGTCAGCCCAGATAGCTCAATAGGTACAGCATTGGCGATTTAAATCAAATGTCTTTAGTTTGATTCCCAGCCTGTGCTATTTTCACTCAGTTGGAAGAATTCAGTTTGTATGATATCTTTGCCAATCAATATGACATAATTAAAAATAATAAAGTGCTACTATTTAAAGTAGACAAGTAAATTTGTACAGTTTGAGACAGTATAGCACCATATGTTGGTGACATTTGGTACTAAAACAAGGAAGAATACTAAAAAAATTTCTGAATTCACTCCTGCAAGAATAACTTTAATAGCTGTCACCATCTGTTTGTTATTCTATTTTAAAAGCCATTAGTCGACTTTAGGACATCCTGTATACGGCTGCCAAATTTTCATTACACTGTATTGCTTCTTTGTTTTAATATTATGATATAAGAAAATTTATCTCAACTTATGTCCTTAATCAGGGAACAAATTCCTGATTACAGTGGCTAAACAAAAGGTGGCAAGAGGACTAGACTTGATCATGTGTTACATTCCACACAATCAAGATATATTAATTATTGTATTTAAATTTTCACTCACTACATAACTGTTTGATCATAAACTTCAAATTACTCAGTTTAATAATCCGTGATTTATGAACTACTCAAATATTCTTTTCAAGACTTCAAAACATCGCAACCATATTTATTTAAAAGATAAATGTTCAATTATCTTTGTAAAGATTAATATATATATATAGAATAAAGCAATCTCTCATAATCAACAAAAGAACAAAGAATCAACATTTTATTAACCTAAACTAAAAAACTGTTGCCACACATATTTAAACAAAAACAAATTGCCATTTTTTAAAATGCCATCAGAATCATGGTTCAAATCATCAACCATGGAGTTAAAATACTTAATATTGCAAATAGTAAAAAAATAAAATAGTAATGTATTAATGGAATTTCCTACATACTCCTATAATGCAATGTCAAATTACAAATGTAACATTGCAACAAAACACAAAATATTTTTACATATTTTTCTAAGAAAATATAACATACTTTTGTAAGTCCAGGCAATAAGGTATTTTAATTTTCCTCCCAGCTTTAGTCATTATTGGAGGAGTCTCTATTTCTTCTGGAGTAGGAACACTTTGTCTCTAAGTGAGATGGCTTGAAAATTCCTAAAGTGAAAGCATTAGCTACCGCAGGCAGTTCTGTTATATTATAAGTCCTTTCCAAAACTTTTGCATCAATCCTTGATGATATTTCTAATGGATAAAGTCTCTGGAAAGGACGTATACTTTCTCCTATAAATGTTTCCAACTTTGCAACTCTTGAGATTCTATCTTTCCCCGGGTATATCTCCGTGGCCAGTCAACCCATGAGTTGCTGCCTAATGAGCATTATATCTCTAATTCACAGCTTATCATTCTTTCTACATCCTTGATAAATACGGAGTGATAAGTATTTGCTTTTAAATCTTTGTCTTAGATCGTCTCAAATTTTTTGCATATATCTAGACCATTTAATTGAAAAACATCTATCTATGGTATCTAGATATGGGGTCTCACTGGTGGTACTTCCAGGAATAAAAGTTGCTGGTGTCAATGGCATCAAATCATTCGACTCATTAGTTATATACAGTAACGGTCTCGAATTTATAACTACTTTGCAGTCACACAATACTCTTAAGAGCTCTTCATAATTAACTGTAGCTTTACCAAGAATTCATCTTAAAAGTTCTTTGAACAATCTTATCATTCCCACCATGCTGCAGTAGGTGGGATGAATTACCATGAAATTTGCTTTGTGGAAGAAAAAGAACTAATATTTTTCCAGTCTATTGCTTTTAGGGCATTATTAGTACCAGTAAAATTCGTTCTCTTGCCTAAGTATCGAACAGATATTCTTCCTCTTCTGGCTATAAACCTTCTTAAGGCTTGAATGAAGGACTCTGTTGACAACGACTGAACTAATTCAAAATGCAGGGCTCAGTATACCATGCAAGTGAATAAAACCAATCCATGCTTTTTCTTTTGATTGTAAATAAAGTGCTCTAGCATAGTCTACTCCTGATACTTCGAATACTTTAGCAGAAGTTACTCTATCTTTGTGTAGTGGAGCAAATGGCACTTGCAAATGCTTAGCAGCATGCCACCTGCGAATTACACACTTTGAAATGATCTGCTTTGCTAATTTTCTGGTGCCAAATATCCAATATGTTTCCATTATTCTTGCTAGTAACATAAACAAAACTGCATGCAAGGATCTCTTATGTTCTTCAGTTACCAACTTCAAAATGACAACAAAAGAGGATTTTCAAATTCATTTTCTTCACTTTCAAAAAGTTTTGTTTTTATTATGTAGTAAAGCATCCTGGTCATTAAAGATTTGTATTTTCTTCAAAGCTTACTCTTGTGTAGTGTTTCTTTTTGTAAACAGCAACTTCTGCCTTTTTATATTCATCACAAGTTAATTCTTTTAATTTATTAACTTTATAAAAATCATTATGGAAAAATCTTAGCATCCATCCAACCATTCTTATTGTTTTACTATAACTGGAAAACTGTTGACATAAAATTATCAACATCTCCAAAAATCTGTTAGTGACAACCGTCTTATTACTTCAAAGCGATTTTGTAGAAACACTTCCAGACTTGCCAACCTTTAAAAATGAGAAATAGTAGCACACCAAATTCAAATTTATCTGGAGGTTGGTTGGTTGGTTGGTGGCTGATTTTTATGCTGCAAATTTTAAGCGAACAAATACTAATCAATTAAACGCATGTGTATATGCATCAGGGGTGATTCTGAGTAAAAAAAAAATTTCTGAAATTCACAACAAATTTTCTGAAAGGTTACAACAAGGGGGGGAGGGGGAATCCACTCCCGGCACTAACTACACGTGTTATTTACCACACCCCTTTGATGATATATGTGTTTTTCCGCGATCTTTTGACGAAATTTGTCATTTATTCACGATCCTTTGACGAAATTTGCCGTTTTTTCGTAATCCTTTGACAAAATATGTTGTTTTTTTGCGATCCTTTAACGAAATATGTGGTTTATTTGCGATCCTTTGACGAAATATGTTGTTTTTTCGCGGTCCTTTAACAAAATATGTGGTTTATTTGCGATCCTTTGATGAAATTTGCCGTTTTTTCACGATACTTTGACAAAATATGTGGTTTTTATCGCGATCCTTTGACGAAATTTGAGGTTCTTCGTGAGGATCATTTCGTGATCTTTTGATGAAATTTACCATTTTTTCATGATTTTTTTTATTGAAATTTGCCGTTTTCGCGATTCTTTGACAAAATTTGTCGTTTTCGCGATCCTTTGACAAAATATGTGGTTTTATCGTGATCCTTTGACATAATTTGCCGTTTTTTTTCATGATCTTTTGACAAAATTTATCGTTTTTTCGCAATTTTTTGACGAAATACAGTAAAGAACCATTTATCCAGAATGGTTGGAGTCACATGTATTCCGAATAACTGGTTTTTCTGGTTGGGCATTAAAGCAACATCTATTTGTAGAATATATATGTGGCTGTGGCATTGTTTCTGATTTCACATTAATTATTAGATTACACACATTAAGAAATGGATCCAATCAAGGTCAAAGATTTATTCAAGGTTTGAGAAAAGACAATTTATTGGAATCCCTTGTTTCTGCATAACTCTTCCCCAACAACATTTCTGCATAAAAATCAAAACTTCCAATATCTAACTATATATTCTTCCATTTAAAATCCTAGATATTGGCATTAAATTATACCATGCATGTGAGTAATGTATCAAACAATGAACATGTCAAACTAGCACTGTGGCACTTTTTTTCTGGAGAAATTCTGAAATCAATCAATTGGAAATATCATTCTGGATAACTGGTTTTCCGGTTAACTGGATTCCGGATGAACAGTTCCATACTGTATGTGGTTTTTTCATGATACTTTCACGAAATTCGCATTTCTTTGTGCGATCCTGTGACGAAATTTGTGTGATCATGTAACAAAATTTGTGTTTTTTTGAGCAGTCCTGTGACGAAATTCACATTTTTTTTTTTTTTTTTTTTTTTTTTTTTGCAGAAAATCGTAGTTTTAGACAGATTTTTGTAGCATCGTAGTTTTTGGCTCTAAATCGTAGCAACTACGATTATTTCGTAGCAGTTGGCAGCTCTGCACTTCCCATGGTTCCCCCCTCTTTTTATCCAGGAGAGAAAGAATCATTGGAAGAATCTGTCCAGAAGTATACATTTCAAGTTTAAAATTCTTTTAAAACATCTGAAACTAGACAGATGAAATAGTAACAGAAGTTCCAATCTCGATATCGTTGTTTCTTTTTACCCACAAGGAGTAATTCTAGCTTTTGCTCACAACAAATGAACTTGTATAGATCCTGCTGATGCGCAAATTCTGACAAAAACAACACTGCTGAATATGCAAACTTATTTGCATCGCAAAAGAAATGCAAACTATCAAATTCAAAATTGCACTGCAGCCATCTTGGTATTGCAATGTCTTTCAGATAATGTAGTAAAGGTTAAAATTCAATATTTGCACTAGTAGCCAGTGGCCGGTAGAGGCTGTACGTTTAGTAGCCACTACTGTCAAGTTAGTGGCCGCTTATTACCATGTTTTGTAGATTTGAATAGTTTTACAAGTAATATTTAAAAAATATGAATATTACGAGACATATTTTTAGGTATATAAAAATAAACTTATCACAGTGGCAGTTTACTTATCCCAACAATAACAAAAACACATCGTAGTTTTATGTCACGATCGTTTGCCAAAAATCAGTTTTATTTTGTAGTCCCTTTCCGAAAATCACTGTTTGATTTCGCGATCGTTTGACTAAAATCGTGTTTTTATTTTGCGATCGTCTGATGCAAATCAGTTTGATTTTGCGATCGCCTGACGAAAATTGTAGTTTTATTTTGCTGTCTCTTGATGAAAATCAGTTTTATTTTGCGATCGTTTGACGAAATTCATGGTTTTATTTTGCGATCACCTGACGAAAATCGTGGTTTTATTTCATGATCTTTTGATGAAAATTGTGGTTTTTTTCACAATCATTTGCCAAAAATTTCAGTTTTATTTCACGGTCAGTTGCTGAAAATAGCTGTTTTACTTCACGGTTGCTTACTGAAAATCGAGGTTTTATTTTGCGATCGTTTGATGAAAATCCTAGTTTTTTTCCTGCGATTGCTTGACGAAAATTGCGATTGTTTTCTGCAGAAATTGTTGATTCTGTTTTTTTCTTTTAAGTTAAAAAGTGGAAATCTGCCTTTCGGCGGAAAAGTGGCATCCATAGAAACAAAATGGCGCTAAAAAATCAGATGTACTGTTACATGAAAAATAGAAATTGCCACTTTGGTGATCAGATGCATAGCATAAAGTCTAATTTTTTACATTTAGTCGCCCTGTGATCAGTGGCAACTGGGAATTTCAACCTTTATAATGTAGGTTCTTCACCCTTTTAAAAATTAAGATTTAGTTTCAGAATATACATCTTCTTCTCATGAAACTTTTGACTTCCATAAGTGCTGCAACAAAAGTTACTCGCCAGTCATCTCTCAGTGATTAAACTTGAAAAACTGATGATTAAAAATATGGAAAGAACTGGCCAAATGAAAGATTTTTCCAATTTCCTTTTTTCCCTAAAATTCGCAATTTTTACGTGCCCATTCGACAAAATTAATGATTTTCCCACGCCCAATCGACGATATTCATGATTTTTACACGCTCGATCAATAAAATTAATGATTTTTCTGCACTCGATAGACGATATTCATGATTTTTACGCACTCGTTCAACAAAATTTATGATTTTTACATGTCCGTTATACGAAAATCATGATTTTTACACTACCGTATGATGAAAATCATGATTTTTACGTGCCGGATCGACAAAATTCATGATTTTTACATGCACGATCAATGAAAGTCATGATTTTTATGTACCCGTTTGACAAAATTCATGATTTTTACACTCCCGACAGACGAAATTTGCAATTTTTTCCAAAACTAATTGGCAAAATACACACAATTCCTGAATTTCTGGAAATGTTGGCCACTTGGCCCACTGGCTTGAGCATGTGTAATGTATATCATGTTGTGGGTTTTTATTTAGTGCATAAACATACCTATTTTATTATTGTCAGATCTTAATTCTAGAAAAATAATTTTTTTAAAAAAAGGTAATTATGTAGTTAGCTGCACAAGTACCTAAGCTTAATGTAACTTACATAGTTAGCTACATAAGCATGCTGTGTATAACTTTGCTGTTGACTTATTTTAAAATTTAAAATAGATTGGAAATTAATATCTGAAGTTTATTCAAAACAATATAAATTAAAATATTTTTATTTAGTACATAAATTACTTGTTTACTATAAAAAGTCATCATATTTCTTTAAAATTAAATATTCAGTGACATAAATGCACTTACTGGCTACTTAAGAAATTATTCTCACTAGCCAATAACTGGCTACTAAAAACATCAATCTATCAAACCAGTGGCTACTAAGCAAAATTCCTTATTTTCACCTTTAGTGTCTAATCTTTTTTAACAGATAATTCATAACTATTTACATATTAACATTATCTTGTTGTTTTGGGAGACTTCGATATAGAAATAAATGGTGTATTTTCGCACAAAGTAAACAACCAGCTTTCCTTTTGCATTTAGCAATGACATGACCTTTCTTCTAGCATAAAAAGCAAGTTTTAAAAATTGCTTGACTTTGCATAATTTTAATTGACTCTCGGCTGATCACAGATTGCCCTCTCACAAATGTCACATAAAGACACTAGAGGTCTGCATGGGCTAAATTTTTCCAATCCAGGTGCAGCCCCAGGCAGAGAAAGCTATTCTGACCTGATATAAAAGCTCAGTCCCGGCTTGAAGCAAGCTAAAATCATTAAACTGAGACCCGACCCGACTCAGTTTCTATAAAAATTTACAATATTTCTTAGCAAGTATTATCCTAAAATTACAATTGTTTAAAAGAATATTGGATATAGATTTAAGCAAGCATTTTAAAGTACAACATTTTTCAGGGTGAGATCTTGGAAACGCAACTAAGGGGGAGATATAAGTGGGGAAAATAGGGAAAAATACTTAAGACACGGTTTTCAGGATTGACTTTTCAAATCATTCGGAGGAATAAAGAGTGAATGGGGAAAAATTTACACTCTGATACATAAACCTTTTTCAGACTATATATGTTCGCAAGCCATGGTATACAGAATTACAATCTTAATGATCGCATAAGATCGCGCAATTATATTCGAATAAAGACTCATTAAAATTAAATAGTTTAGAAGGAAAGAAAAGGATGGTGAGAAAAGACATAATTTTGAAGCTCTATAAAGGGGAAAAAGTAGATTTTAAAAAAATATTAAGGGGAAAAAAAGTAGATTTAAAAAAATATTTTTTTTTAATTTATTAAGCCAAAACAAATTTCTAAAGATTCTGTTAGAAAATATGTCAGTCGTCAAAAAATAAAAAGACAGACAAAGAGAACCTGTACCTTTTAATTGCTGAATTGTCGCAGAGTGATGCGAGAGGTAATTTTCAACTCTGAAATTTGTCTACTTTCCGGATATGAATATAAATTTTGAAGCAAAGGTGGTCTACACATTAAAAATTGTGCCAACTTTAAATATTCAAATGGCAAAAATCACTTTTGACCACCTATCATAATTCCTGTAATCAAGATGGCCTGGAAAATGGTATAGCTTATAATCAGGGGTCGGAAGTAGCGCGCTACAAGTAGCGAAACTACTGTAGTCGCTACTTTTTTCAGTAATTTGTAGTATAGCGCGCTATATTTTTTAAAATGCAGTGTAGCGAGTAGCGTGATACAAAAATTCAATAGTTTGTAGCGAGAACCGATGCTCCTTTAGGGAAAAAAGTGCAATTCTGCAAATCATGTGGTCGAAATTGCTTCTTTTGTGCAGAATTTGTTCTGCTCAACAATTTCCGAATCGCAGTAGCAAATCTGAGCTGCAGTGTATAGTAATGCATTGCGTGAAGTCATAGATTTTTTCAATTGACACTTGCTGCTGGAATCAAGTACTAACACACCAAAAGAATTAATTTTCTTATTGGCCACACTTGTTTTATTCATTAAAGATTAAATCTTCGTGTTTTAACGCCAGGTTTCTTATTATTCGGAATTGCTCTATTTACAGATTTATTTATTGTTTACATTTTCTGTAATTTTCTAGATTATATCTTTCTTAATTTTGCTATGAAATTTGTTAAGTGTGTATAAACTAACGTTTTGGAAACAAACACAAAACATTTTCTTGTATGTTATCTGTCTTAATTTTTAATGCCCTCGGTTATGTCGCATTTATTTAATTGTATCCTGGCAGACGCGATATAACGAGGTGTCACTTTATTATTTAAACTGTGTCTACAAATTCTAGTGTAAATTGAAGCCTTTTGACAAAATTTGAAAGTAGCGAAGTAGTGACTACTTTTGAAAAGTAGTTTGTAGTCGCTACTTTCTAAAACAAGTAGTTGTAGTTGTAGTTAACTACATTTTTGACAAAGTAGTTGTAGTTGTAGTTCGCTACAATAAAAAAGTAGTTTTTCCGACCCCTGCTTATAATATACTTTTTAAAAAAACTTTATATGTAAGGAAATATGATAAAAATTTTCCTGCTAATATCTAATATTTTTTTTGTGTGGAAGCCTTGATAACAGGAGATGGTCCTTTTAGGCCATCAGAAAGTAAAATTGATCTATATCTCAAAAACTAATGTATAATTACTTTTTTTTTAATACATTTGTGGGGGGTTTTTTTCTGTGAAATTAATGTAGATCACAATTTACAATTTTTTTAGTATAAATTTATTAATAATTTTTATAATTCAAAATTTGATTTAATTAAAAAATAAATGGTTCAAATATATTTGGGTCTATGCATTGTATCTCGATAAAAAAAAACAAAAAACAAAAAATAATTTTGGATGATTTTTTGGGAAGATATAAATAAAAGTTTGTCACGTCAATTAACATTAGTATCCTCAAACTTTAAACGCTACGAAGATTTAAGAAAAAAGTATACAATCTATGCATTTTTCTGGGCTACCTTGATCAAAGGAACTAAAATATGATGTCAAAAGTGGGTGTTACCATTGAATAATTCCAAGTAGGTATTTTTAATATGTAGATTATCCCTATTTCAAAATTTGTATTTAAATTGGAAAAGTAGACAAAATTCCCAGTCAATTTGGGGATTAAAAAGTACGGAAATGCTCTCTCTATCTCTCTTTTAACAACTGTACAAAAAAAAAAAGAAAAAAAAAGAAATTTCGCTCTGACATGACAAGGCAAAAATGAATACCCCCCCCCCCCCAAAAAAAAAATATATATATATATATATATCTGCATAAAAAAAGAATAGATTGATTCCAGACATAGAATTATGACAGGAATTTGGCCCGAGTCTCTATAAACCTTTGCTGCAAAAACAAGTTGGATATTGTATGTCAAACGTGACAAATGAGGTGTGTTCGTACTATAACTAGTTTTATAAATATTCAGATCTTGGAAGCTGTTGCACTCTTATGCAAAAATGCATAAATACAAAATTTATTTTATGTGCAGATTTTCATATTATAGATATTAATTTTATTTTAAGAAATTAAGTTTCAATACACTTTTACAAACAATTAATTACAATTCTGTTACATTAAAATTCTGCTATGCGCAAATATCCAATACAAGACAATGTAAAAAAAATCATTAGTATTATTTCAGTGAAATCAGGGCCGTGCGAAGAGGGGCCGAAGGGGGCTTTCACCCCGGGGGCGCCAAATTTATACTACCAACCACGGTTTAATTTGCTTATTTATTCATTTTTTGGTCATCGATCGTTTTCTGGGGAATTTCTTTTTCTCTTTTCATCATTCTTTTTTTTTCTGTCTCAAAATATCATGATCTCTCCGAAAAATAAGTGCAATTTTCTCTTATGCTATTTAGTCGTTTGCAATTTCTGAATTCAAATTAAACCTTCTAAAGTTTCAACATAACCGCAAAATGTTTATTCAACAGAATTTATTTCTGTTTCTGTACTTTATCAGTTTTGTGTTACCTGTCACAAAAAGAAGGATAGGGGGGGGGGGGGGGGGGGAGGGGGAGCGCCAAATTGAAACTTTGCCCCGGGTGCAGTTTTCTCTTCGCACAGTCCTGAGTGAAATGAATTATATCATCTGTTATTATATGATATGATTAATTTCCGTAATAAAATAAATGCATTTTAAGTTGGAAACGATTTACTTTTGTTGACATTTACTGAAAATTCCAATGGAAAACTTAAGCCTAGTTTTGAAAATTTCAGCACTTAAAATCCATATTTAGACTCTTTTTCCATTTAATATCTATTTCTCCGGAAACATCGATAAAAAAAACTGGTTGGTAGATTATATGATTGCTGTAATTAAACAATTTTATTATACAAATTCGGTTTTTAAATTCAGTAATACGGAAATAATATGACTCCGTCTTAAATATGACGTAGTCAACATAGCAACCTAGAATCATTATCTTTCATGGGATATCATTGATTTAATTACATATGATAGGATTTAATAGAATGAAGAAAACTATTATTAATATCTTTTTAAGTTTTGATTCAATTTCCATAAAATTTGAAATGTCTCAACAAATTTCTACAATGATTATATATATATTTAAATTTCTAGCCATTCGGTTAGGTAGTTTTTGCGCTGTTATATGCAGATAAACGGGTGGACCAGACGATGACTATAGGTGCTACGTATTTATATAATTACGAATGCACCTAAAAATTACGTAATCCTGGGTGTTCACTGCATATATCATGCAAGCTTTTTCAAAAGGTTATTGTTTGTGAGAAGTAGTGTTGCCAATTTAGTAAATTTTTTAATTTAAAATATCAGCCAGAATTTCCGAATAGTTTACTTTATTTAATCACAGAATGTCTGTCATTAAATAAAGCAAACATTACTAGTTGAATTTTATGGTAGATGAATAAAACAAATCAGCTAACTTGGCAACATTGGTGGGAATGAGAAGGATTAACTATTTTATGAGGGCCTTGCAAAAGTTCTTGCACCCAGCCTCGCTTTCACTAAGGATGGCTCTGCTTGCTAATACCTCATTTGGGACAAAAAACAAGAGAAAAACATAAAAAATGCACAATATTCATAAAGTACTGGTTCACAGTTTCATAAATCCAAACTCAAAATTTAGTGCAACAATTTCCTATAGTGACCAGAAAATTTTCTCATTTTCTGAAGAATATTCAAATTTAATTCTAAGATATATCTATATCTGACGGGCTAGCTAATTGGATAAGGCCGACCACCTGGTCAGCTTATGCTAATATATAAATTTTTTTTCAAAAATGGGCCTTTGATAAAAGCACTATGCACAGAAAATAAGGACATCTGATTACCTTAATTTGTGTTAAATACCAAAAACTCATATCATGCGCATTTTTTAAAAAATATATAAAAATTTTACCTTTCTTTATCTCGTACGATTGTTGGCTTAAATACCACCTGTCTGTCGACAAATCAGTCTCATGAAAAAACACAAATATTTTTGCATATAGACAAATTTCAGAAAAGCTTTGGAATTAGCCTGCTGTCTGCCATCTTGTTTTTTAAATCAAAACATATTTGTTTTGTTTCTCATTTCCAAAATAATTTTCATCCATATTTACTTATTATAAACACGTTATTTAATTTTATTGACTAATTTATTTATATTTAATAATAAAAGTTAAAATGTTTTGATTTAACTTGATTATGTTGGAAACAAAACAAATGTTTTGGTTTATCACCCGCGATCAGCCATCTCATTTTTTAAATCAAAACATTTTAACTTTTATTATTAAATATAATATAAATAAATTATTCAATAAAATTAAATAACGTGTTTATAATAAGTAAATATGGATGAAAATTATTTTGGAAATGAGAAACAAAATAAATATGTTTTGATTTAAAAAACACGATGGCAGACAGCAGGCTAATCCCAAAGCTTAGCCCAAATTTCCCTAATTTTCAAGTAGTTTTATGAAATTCCCTGACCTTTTCAGATTGATAAACGTCCCTAACTTTTTCCGGATTCCCTATTTCCAGAATCTGTTATTCTGAAATTCTAATTTTGAAAAGTGTATTGATATGAAATATGGGTATAAGCAAAAAATTTGAATGATCGAATTAAAACAGTCATACCTACATACAACTTCAGTAAACAAGAACACATTATTATTTGTTATCTGAAGAAAACAAAACCAAAATACTGTTACATACTAAACAGAATACAATATTTAAAATATAGAATAAGAAATTCCAAAGCTGAAAAACTCACCTGGCATCTATTTCAATGTAGACTAGAGAATATTTAGTTTTTTCTACAACATCAGCTAAGAAATTGAAAGTGTTTCTAGGTGATTGGGGTGGGGGATTATCATCAGAAGATAGAGAGGATGCACAGTAACTTAAGTTATAACTATTCATAGTAGGGATAATGTTAGCTCTGTGCTTCTGCCAACCGTAGTAATTAGAAACGCCCAAGAACAATGCGAAACCAACACTATAACCAACAGTAGTAGCATCTGCATTAGCTTTGAAACCAAACTTACTGAAGCTTCTAATTTTATTTCCATTTGAAATAGCACAATAAACCTTCAAAGCTTTATTTTGTAAGCCACAAGTTTTAGATAGCAGTGCCATCGTTTACATTTACACAAACAGCCCGCGAATGCCGAAAACACGGAAAAAGAACTTTAAAAATCCGAATACATTCGGTATAATTCGATTCAGAAAGGAAAGGGCAGTGACGTCACTGTTGGTTGAATTACGAAAAACCTGATCGTTCTTTATGACTCAATGAGCGTGTTCAGCTTACACGACCACAACGACCATGGTCGAAGGAGACTGAAAAATGGAGTTGGTCTTTAAACATACAGTTACAGTGAACTTGAGAATCAAATGTTCAAATCACGCATTTGCCTACTTATATTAATATTTTGTTGCATGTTAGTTGTGTACTTGGTGGGTGAATGGTTAAAGCATTGACTTTCTATCTAAATACTGTGAGTTCGAATCCCACGCGTTCTTCAAGTTTTTTTTTCTGCTTTTTTATTTAAAAATGTTTTGTCAGTTGCTATATATTTTTCGTGCTAAATGGTAAATTTTGACATTAATAACAGTTCCAGATTAATATTAAAATAAATTTAATTAATTAAAATAAAATACTTATTTAAATATTGTATTTCAGATATATATATTTTTTTTTTAAGTGTTCATTGGTTACTTTATGTTTTTCATGATAAATGGAATATTTTTAATAAAAGTAAATTTTGATATTAATAACAATTACAGATTTATTTCTATTGTTATTATAAAATACTCATTTATATACGATAAATGGGCAATCTCCCGATTAAAATTTTCTTTTACAGCGCTTTATAATATTTAAATTTTTATTCCAATTCGTTAATATTTTTTTAGCAAATAAGAATTATGCAAAAATATCTGTGCGCATACGATGGGTGTGTGTTTTTTATGGAGTACCTTATTGGTTTATTATTACTAAAACTAAAATGCAAAGCATATTTTACAATATAAAATTCAATGTGTAAAATACTATAAAAATAAAATTATACGTATAACGTTAATTTTTTTTAAAAATCAAATTAAAAAATGAATTTTGATAATTAAATATTTAAGTTTCAAACAATTTGTTACCGAAATAAATGTTTTAATAAGAATATTAGAAACTCTTTTTATCAAATTTTAACAAATATTTTAATTTACTAATACAAATGAAAGTCATAACATGTTGATATCACAGTTTTGTTATATTAACAGTATTCCATTTTAATGAAAATATAAAGCAACTGATGAAGCCCTTTTATATATTAATAAAAATTGAAAAGAAAAATCTAAAATAAAAGAAGAAGCTTATGATCCAGGTTCATTTGTTTAGTACGACAAAACATCGTAAGTGTATGTAATATTTTTTATTTAATTTTTATTTTTGAGTGCTTCTGTCTAATTATTTTAAGGCTTTCAGTGTTAGACCTGTTGGGAGACGATTTTCATATACGATCCTTAATTATTTTAATATGTGTATTTCCAAATAAAAACGACTGACATCTCTAAATCAGTTTTAACTTTTCAGATAAATTATTTGCATAGAACAAACTTTTTAAAGAGACGCTTTCAGTGTGACGTCAGTCATGACGTTTTGCTTGGATACTGACTCCAAACAAACGGTTGCTATGTGTCATTTCTTATTAAATATAAATCGTAGAAAATATTACCACTGCATATAATGTATTAAAACGCTTTGCCGTGAGATATAATCATAAGATTTAGGTATAATATACAAACATAATAGAAAATACAACATAGCAACTATTTGTTTGGAGTCAGTTTCCAAGCAAAACGTCATCATTGACGTCACGACTGAAAGCGTCTGTTCCAAACTTCCAAACAAAAACTTTAGAGTGCTGCCAAATTTGAAAAGCAAAATTACATAAAATTATGAATTAGATAAATATAATACAACGAGCTACACATAATATGATGACCGTATAAAGACTATAAATTATGCTACAGCAGACCCACTGAGTTATATAGAATTATATTAGAGCTCAGTGGTTAGACCAAAAGATGACACAAATCGGTGATCGAACATCTGACCTGTCATCAACTTATATGTCACTGAAACTGATATATTAATCGTACTCCGCTATTGTTATATTTTATATACTGTTTCGTTAAGAAATACGAAAGTTCAAAAATCAGTTATAAAGTTGAAAATTGTTAGATTTCCGATCAAACTGTTAAAGGTGTTCAATCAACCTTCCAAACGAAAAGCCCAATCATGTGATCAAATCGACCACAAAATTTTTCGGGTCAAGAGAGCGAAGTTTGCGCAGGCGCATCGGGTTAAATCAGATCACGTGATGCTTTGTTGTGTCACGTGATGTTTTGTGTTCATGATTCCTATTATGATATTCCTATTACAAGAGCCACTTTTTTGGAAGGATAAGGGCTTATACCCTGTTCACATCGGACATTTAAGATATCTCAGACCGCCATTTTTGAGGTGGTACCTCCCCGGAATTGAATACCTGTCCACACCGCCAAACGCATTTAAGATAACTCACTCAACATCACCGTGTCCAGTGCGCATGCGCATATGTTAAAAGCAAACTCAACAGCCAATCGGCCTCCAGAGCCAATCAGAGTGAGCGGTACTGACTGTATCTAGTAATGGAAAGTTCGAACTCACTAAGTGAGTTTCTGGAACTCACTCAGTGAGTTTCTGGAACTCACTCAGTGAGTTCAGCGGTCTAAGATATCTTAACTATCCGATCTGAACGTAGTATTATAGTCGCTGGCTTCACTTATTATAAGGCACAGAAACAGAATATAATTCAATTATGGCTTATTTCCATGCTTCTAAGGTCACTCACTCCATGTATATTTTCTGCTTCGACAATGGTCGTTGTGGTCGTGTAAGCTGAACACGCTCAATGAGCTTGTTCAGACAATCACTTCGACCACGATCGAAGGAGATTGGAAAATGGAGTAGTTATTTAAACATGCAGTTACAGTGAACTTGAGAGCCAAATATTTCACTTGGAGGTCAGGGTATTTTCTTTCTTTTTCGTTAGCTTCGAGCGGTCTGTAAAAAAAGATAAGTAGAATGCACCGCGGTAGCCTTTCTTTTTCGTTAGCCTCGCAACTGCCCGAGGCTAACGAAAAAGACAGGCAACCGCGGTGCATTCCACTTATCTTTTTTTACAGACCGCTAGAGTGACGTGTGCTCTTTTCGTCCACCTGCATTGGTGCATTTGAGCATCACGTGACTCCGGCGGTCTGTAAAAAAAGATTTTTGTAAAGCACCGCGGTAGCCTTTCTTTTTCGATAGCCTCGCAACTGCCCTATATTTTGTTGCTGTTTGGTTGTGGGTGAATGGTTTGATCACTGACTTTGTATCTAGGTAGTTTGGGTACAGTGCCTAGAAGTATATAGTGTTGTTAACGGCGTCAATATTATACTTCAGAAATAGAGGAAGCCGATAGATGGCGCCAGTGTTCTCGCCGCGGCTATGGTAACTTTCGTTTTTACGTACACCTCATTTTAAATCTATTTTTTTCTGTATAAATCAGTACTTTAAAATGCTCTAGATAAAAAATAAACAAGGAAAAAAATTCTAATAATGAAAATACAGTTGAAGAGAAATGTAATTGATTTCATAACAACTAATTGTAATGAACTCAAACAGTTACAAACTTTATCATAGGACAATGTTTTTCTTCCTACAATATTTAGTTATTTCTAAAATTGGATAAATACAATATATTGGATAAATACATTATACTATGGTGAATTCTTGCAAAAACATGTCCCTATTTTGACAACTTTTTAATCGGTATTCATTATTACATAACTTGTTTACATCCTGTTAACAAACTAAGAGTAAATTGAGATGTTAAAAATTTCTGACATTTCGGAGCTTTAGTTTTGAGTAAAATAATTTAAGGTATACTAGCAAACATCAAACATTAAATTAATGATAATTTCAAATCTAGAAAAAAAAAATAATTACTCTCCTGAAAGTATGACAAGAATGCATTTTCTTTAAATTAGGGTAGATGCGCCAATCATCCTTAAAAAATTATTTAAAAATTATTTTTGATTAATAGTTATTATTATATATTATTATTATTATTATTATTATTATTATTATTATTACATTAAGTTATCAACAATATTTAACCATTCTCATACTCACATTTCTCAAATGTGAATCAAAATTTTAATAACAGAAATAAATCAAACACTTTCCAGTTTTTTTCGAGTAATAGACACCCTACAAAAAGTAATACATTGATTTTGTGAATGTATTTAAAACCATGATTGAATGAAAGCATACTAATGAAACAAAATAGTCATGTTAAAATAAATTTTAAAGTTAGGATATCAATAATTAATAAAATATTTATGATGATGTTCATTGTTTAAATTATTTATTGTCATTATCACAAGATAAATATTTTAATTATTTTAGATAGAAAAATTAAAATACTAAATTAAAAATAATTGAGCAAATCTTCTTTCCCTTCAATAGTGTATTTGTAATTTCTCTCAATAAATCGCTCATGAAAATGCGATTCACATTAGAGTCCTGCATCGGGTCGGGTTACCCGCACCCGACCCGTCCCGCGGTTCGGGTCGGGTTGGCGCTCTTTTTTTTGTTGAGGTTCGGGTCGGGTTGACTTCTACTTTTTGCTGCGGGTCCGGTTGACATTCACTTTTTCGGGTTCGGGTTGGGTTTTTACTCTTGCGGGTCGGGTTCGGGATGACCCGCTTTTTCAAAAGAATGTCCAATATTTTTTCAGATTAAGGAAATCGAGGTAAATTTTTTGTTGGGTTTGGGTCGGGTTGCTAGTTGACTTCAAATGAAATTTGCGGGTTCGGGTCGGGTACAACCCGACCCGTGCAGGACTCTAATTCACATGCAACTGAATGTTGGTTCAGATCTTTGTCGGCACGAGGAATGACTTTTAACCATTTTTCAAATTAGTTTTAGTCTTTGGGGGGGGAGGGGGGGGGATAGAGTTATGTTAGTTTTGTTGCTTTTATATCCACTAGTATATCCGGGAACGAAGTATGATGTTCAGGGCTTAATTTGCGCCGGAGCCCACCAGACCTCAGCTCCGGTACTTCTCTATTTTTAGTAAATGTTTAAATATTGGCCAGAATTCACCGGAGCTCATAAACACTGCGCTCCGGAGCCCAGTGCAATAACGCTTCCGAAAAACGAATTCTAAATTACCCTTTCCTTTCCCTCCCATCCCCAATTTTTTGCCTGCTTTTGTATCAAAACACTTATAAGGGGCTGTTCAGAACCGAAGATCGCGCGGCGCGCGGGCGATGGAGATTAAAATATAGAGTGAGTCTACACTGTGAATGAAATTGAAAGGCCTGCGTTCATTATCGTTGATTTGGACATCCAAATCAATGATAATGAACATGGTCCTTCATTTGACTAGTTTGCGTATTTTAATGATATTTTGTTGAAAATAAATATGAATTTGGTGGCCGAATGGTTAGAGCACTGCTCTTGACTCCAGAGGTTGCGGGTTCGACTCCCATAATTTTCTATTTGATTTTTCTATTTTTTTCATTTAAAAATGTTTAATCGGTGTCTATGGAATATATTTTATAAAAGTAAAATTTGATATTATTAACAATTACTTATTTAATTAAATACGACAAATTCAGCTATTTTACGATTAAAATTTTACATTACAGTGCCTTTTAATATTTAAACATTATTACTATTTTGTTTTTCTTTTTAGCAAATGTAAAATAAGGAATGAAAATATAGTCAATTTACACGAATTTCTCCAGGTTTTTATAATGAGTACTTCAACAGTGAATTTTTAGTACGAATAGAATGCAAAGCATATTTTACAATGTAAAAAATATTATAAAAATAAAACGTAAAAGATATACATTATTTAAACTAGAAATATCAGTACCAATTTTTGTAAAGAGGTAAAATACATGTGGTTTACCGTCTAGTTTCGTAATGAATATAAATAAAATATAGTTATAATATATTATAACTATATTTTATTTATATTCATTACGAAACTAGACGGTAAACCACATGTATTTTACCATTTATAAATTTTCTACTGAATTCTATTGAATCTATAATCTATATTGAAACTATACATTGAATTCTATTGAATCTATCTTTTATCTATTTCTACTGAATTTTTTTTCTATTTTCTACTCTTTTTTAGCTCACAGGCTATCAAAGCCTGAGAGCTAATGTGCCCTCCCGTTCTGTATGTACGTATGGTATGTATGTATGTATGTACGTAACGCGATAACTCGTGATAGAATTATCCGTTTTGCTTCAAATTTTGTTTCCAGGTTCATTCTAATAAGGCGCTTCCCTGATTAGTTTTGGGAGTTCATTGGTTAAGTATAAAGGGGGGGGGTAACTCCCCCTTAATTTAGATAAATGGGTTTTTCATGCAGAAGTATCCGTTTTGCTTCAAATTTTGTTTCCACGTTCATTCTAATAAGGCGTTTCCTGATTAGTTTTGGGAATTCATTGGTTAAGTATAAAGGGGGGAAAGGGAGGGGGGGTAACTTCCCCTTAATTTAGATAAATGGGTTTTTCATGCAGAATTATCCGATTTTCTTCAAATTTTGTATATAGGCTCATTGTGATAAGGCACTTCACTGATTAGTTTTGGGGTTGATTGGATAAGTATAAAGGGGGGGTAAAAGGGGGGCTAATCCCCCTTAATTTAGATAAATGGGTTTTTCATGCAGAATTATCCGATTTTCTTCAAATTTTGTATATAGGCTCATTGTGATAAGGCACTTCACTGATTAGTTTTGGGGGGTTCATTGGATAAGTATAAAGGGGGGTAAATGGGGGGCTAATCCCCCTTAATTTACATAAATGGGTTTTTCATGCAGAATTATCCGATTTTCTTCAAATTTTGTGTATAGATTCATTGTGGTAAGGCGCTTGCCTGATTAGATTTTGGGGTTTTCATTTGTTAAGTATAAAGGGGGGAACGGGGTGCGGGGGGGTCTTACCTCCCTTAATTTAGATAAATGGGTTTTTCAAGCAAAATTATCCGATTTTTTTCAAATTTTGTGTATAAATTCATTGTGGTAAGGCGCTTGCCTGATTAGATTTTGAGGGTTTATTGGTTAAGTATAAAGGGTGGGAACGGGTGCTTATCTCCCCCCCTTAATATATTGTCGATTTCTTTATTTTTCGAGTGGCATTATTCTTTTAAATAAGAGTATAATATACAATTAGTGTGAATAGCCTGTGAGCTCAATGCCCTCAGTTTAACTGGGCAGTTTTCTTTATTTTTTATTTTAGCATTTGTTTCTCGTGTTTTATTATGTTTATTGCAATATAAAAAATAATGCAATTTACATCAAAAAATGAATTTCAAGAAAAATAAATTTTTAGAAATTAATAATTATGTTTCAACAAGGTTGTTATCGAAAAATATATTTTAATAAAATGTTTAAAAGCTTTTATATCAAATTTTAACAAAGATTTTATTTTACTATTACAAATAAAGAAATAAATCTTTTAACATGTTACAAGATTACCAATTGGTATCACGACCTTGATTTATTAACATTCTATTTATCCCAAAAAATATAAAGCAACTGATAAATCATTTTTAAATTAATAAAAATAGGGAAAAAATTGAAATAAACGGTGAGCATTCACTTCGTATCCATATTTTTCAGGTTCATCTGTGTAGGACAACCCAAACGTCAGTAAAGTACATAACAATTTTTGGTACTTTTCGGTTAGCCGGGCGCCAGTGAAAAAAAAATAGAAATATATATCTACATATATGTTTGTGTATATATGTATGTATATATATATGTGTGTGTGTGTGTGTGTGTTATATTTGTTTCCCTGGTGCCCGGTTAACCAAAAAGTACCCAATTTTTTTTTTTTTTTTTTTTTTTTTTTTTTTAGAGTTTACTTTAATTTTATTGAAACCACCAATACTGTGTTTCAGGAATTCGGTAATCCGAACGTCCTCTCCCTTGTTAGTTAAAGGTGCACTGGTTGTAGAAAATTAAATTTTATTTTATTATATGCATTGTTTTGTACAATATATATATTTATGTAACTGCTATCAACTGAACTAATATATCAGTTTTAGCAGGTGCTATAGTTCTAGAGACATATAAGTTGACAGCAGTTGTGTAACTATATGATGTATTTGTATATATATATATATGTATATATAATTATATTATGATGTATATATATATATAATTATAATATCTATGAATTTCAAAAACATATCAAGTTCTAATATCATTCTACTAAAATCTACAAAGAGATAATTAATGATATTGTGTAATCAGAATACCACATAGCTAATAATTAACTTGTGCAATCATAAAATTACCATAGCATGTGCTTCAATGGTAATTAGCCAAATTTACTCATACCTGAAGAACATTTAAAAAGAAAGAGAGAGAAAGGGGGAAAAATTATAAATTGGAGTTGCTATTATGTAAACACAAATGGATTATAAAGTACTTGAATATCCATAAAAAATAAAAAATAAAATAAAATAAAATAAAAATAAAAATAATAAGATTGACTTTTTAATACTTGATTAAATATAATAAGGCTATATTATAAAACTATATACATATATACATAAAGTCCCATTAAGCAAGCTAACATCAAAATACAACAATATAGAATCCCATAGCATTCATAAGTCAATACAAAATTAATGTTGGTAAAAAAAAATAAATAAATAAATAAAAATAAAAGAACCTGAATAAGATTTTTAAAAAATGCATTTGAAATTTCAATAGATAAACAAATGATACCAAGAAATAATAATAATATTCTAAAATTATTATTATTAAATTATTATTAAATACACCATTAAAAGCGCAATGCAGCTATACTAACTATGTATTTTAAACAGAAGTTAATCAAAGTGATTAATGTGCCAACTAGGCTAAATTATGGTATCATAAAACTCAATACTTTCAACCAGCTATAATTGAAAAGAATATGTAAAAACCATTCCATACCAATTTGCGCAATGCAGCATAATTTTATAGAATGTTAAATAATTATAATATCTATGAATTTCAAAAACATATCAAGTTCTAATATCATTCTACTAAAATCTACAAAGAGATAATTAATGATATTGTGTAATCAGAATACCACATAGCTAATAATTAACTTGTGCAATCATAAAATTACCATAGCATGTGCTTCAATGGTAATTAGCCAAAATATACATCATACTTTCGTATTCTATTATTTTTATGTTGGATCAAAGGTTTAAAAAATCATTTTAGAATGTTAAAAAGTTGAAATTTTTCAGATATCCGATCATGCTGCTACAGTTGTATCAATCAACCTACCAAACCAAGTACAACACAAAAAAGCTCAATCACGTGATCAAACCACCCAAAGATTTTTCCTGGGTCGATCGCGCGCCGCGCGGGCGAAAATTTTGCGGGTGACGAACGCTGATCGGGCTCGATGCCAGTATTCGACTGCAAATCAGTTCTCGTGATACTTTCATGAATATTTTGGATTTTTTCTGAGTAAATATAGGCATGTATTCCTATTACGAGAGCCACTGTTTTGGAAAGATAAAGATATGTAGTCGTTGTTTTTACCTGTTCTAAACTATAAAAGCATGAAATAATTAAATTATTACAAGTACTTGCTCTGATAAGACCTACTCCATAACCATTCTCTCCTTCGCCCGCGCGCCGCGCGATCTTCTTTCTTGAACACAACCTAAGTGAGGTAATGTGTCGCTCACGTAAGAGATTGAGATAAAACGGGCTCGGTTTTTATATCAGTCTTGGGAGGCTTGAACTCAATCTGTCTTAAATTCAAATTTTATTTATTTCCATTTCAAATCATTTTAATGCTATTTTGATCAGAATAACGAGTAAACAGAAATAGTCTTTTTCCTATTCCGCATAGCTGCGAACTATTAATTTTTTGTGTTAACACTATTTCCGAATCATAATCCTGAGCTTATTTAATCGCAGAATTCTGCGATTAATTAACATTAAGATTAGGTAAAGCAAAGGTTTCTATTTGGAAGTAGTAATACCAAAAAAATGGAACAGTTGATATCTAAGTATACGCAGATAGATGTATTTAATTATTTTTATTTTGCTTAAAAAAAAAAAAAGTGTTTTAAATTTTGAAGATAATGTATGAAATATAAATAGGCAAACTGGAGTGACGGTGGGGGGGGGGGGGGGGGGGTGCGTGTTAGTACCGCAGCAGAATATTAGGGCTCCGGCACTTTTTTTCTTAGAAATTAAGCCCTGAGCATGTTCGATCAGCTTTTCTTTTCTTAGTATTTGCAGATTTATCCATACTGATTTATCATTAAACAGGCATAATATATGTTTACTTTAAAATATTATAGAAATAGAAACATTCGTATAGTTTGTTTGAAAATACAGCGTTAATTACATTGAAACTAACATTAGGATCAAGCCTGTTAAATGAAACTTCAAACGTTAATAACGGCGGTGGGAACTCGACGCCCTCTCGCGGATAATCTGGTTTTCCTCCTGTTAGGGACATTTTTTTTATTGCGGTTGTATTGGCGATAAGCACACTACTTACTTCTAGGCACTGTATTGCAGGTATAGAGACATTATTAGCAGCAAGAGTGATGGAGACCGCTCCAATGCCGAGCTGACTAGCCGCGACAAGAATTTCTTCAGGAGAACCATTTAATTTATATAGGAAAGGGTTATGAGTAGCATTATTGCTGATATCCATAGACATTGTGGGAGACGAAATATTTAAATCATAATCCAAGGCCGTCACGTGCTGGGTGCCAGCCACTTTGACGACACTGACCAGTTCGAGTAACGAGGGCGGGAAGAGAAACAAAAAACCACAAACTTACCACACCCAGGTGAAAAATAATCCGAAACCTTTTGCGAGGAACACGATAACTAACAGCTATTGTAAAATAAAAATGGAAAAATCATACAAAATTACCCTTAAGGGTAGGGAAAAAATACACAGCACGTCGGCGAAAACGAACCTCTACCATAGGCAGTAAATAAATTCTCACTGTTGCCAAAAGCAACCTACACATCCGGGCACCTTCGGTCGAGAAAAAACATAGACTCATTTTTTAAAGTTCCAAGCAAAAATTAAAATTTTAGAGTGTTGACAAATTTGAAAAGCAAAATTACATAAAATTGTGACATAAATAAATATAATACAACGAGCTAAACATAATATGATTATGCCACAACAGACCCACTGAGCTATATAGAATTATATTAGAGCTCAGTGGTTAGGCCAAAGCTAACACAAATCGGTGATCCGAATGTCTGGCCTGTCATCAACTTATATGTCACTAAAACTGATATATTAATCGTACTCTTTTTTTTTTGTTATATTTCTTATACTGTGTTTTTAAGAAATACGAAGGTTTAAAAAATCAGTTTAGAAAGTTGAAATTGTTAGATTTCCGATCGAACTGTTAAAGGTGTTCAATCAACCTTCCCAATGATTCTGATATTGAACTTTTACCGTTACATACCCCATGGGTAATAAAGAATCTCCACTGTACGTTTTAAAAACGACATTCGTATGTTGAATTTTATTATTTGAGATTTTCCTGAATTTTTTTATACTCATTACGCTCACTGCACCTCCCGTATCTAGTTACATAGAACAATTTTTGTTCTCAATTTTCAAATTTATAATTATACGAGGTTGTCTTGGTTCCTCCTCACGTAATGTGCTTTCATCAGAATTTAATTCAAATATCGGAACTTTAATGTTGTTCTCAACTTTTTGTTCCTGATTTAAATCCACCTGTTTCTGTTTTACAGATTTAACGTGCGCTTTCTTTGCTACAAAACACGCTTTCTGAATATGCCCAATCTATGAACAAAAGTTCCATTTACTTGCAATAAATCGGCAATTTCCTTTATTTTGTCCTTATCTGTGCCCATGCAATATTCAGATTTCTTCTGCCGTTCACGAAAACTGGATTTTTTGTTTATAGGCTTATAAAATTTATTATTTTTTTTTGTCCTACTTGCACTGCATTTATACCACGCCCCATAATATCACTAGCACCCTTAAATGCCTTTTCCAGCGCTAATGCTATCTGCAATGTTTTTTCTAGATCAATATTATCCTCTTCGAATAATCTATCCAGAATCGTTTTATCTCTTAACCCACTTACAAATACATCCCGCAGCATCGTATTTAACATGTTTGTTTCATATTCGCAATTTACTGCTAACGCTCTAAGTTCAGCGATATACGAACTAATACTTTCTCCCTCATGTTGTTTCCGATTTAAAAATTTATGCCGCGACGGAATAATTAAAGGTTTGGGTGTAAGATGCTTTTTAACACTTTCCAACCTAGTTGAAAAGTGTCTATGACTTCGGTTTGTCTGCCGTATGGCCGTCTGTCCGTGCTCTAACTCCCGTAAATATGCTCGGCAATTTTTATATGTTATTGTCGTTATCTATAGCATGTTCCCTATTTCAACGGAAGTGTGTAGCACTTATAGTTACTTTACAAGGACAGTCAAAAGAATTCCGTTACATTACGTCTATGGAGAAAATTCGTCTGCGGTTTATTTAAATAATGTTTCACTATTTTAAACGCATTGAAATTTATATATATCACTAAGGTGCATTACAAGACCAACTAACACAGAACTTGCGGGCCGCTGATGGCTACGTTAGCTTTGGCCCAAACTAGGAGATGAGGGGCCGCTATCGTTTGCCGTTACGGCAACTTAAAAAAACTGTCACGCCGGCCACAATAGAATTGGCCATAACTACATTAAGATGCCCATAACTGTGCCACAAGTGGTTAATCATAACTGACAGATAGCCTAAAACTGGCCACAATTATACTTTAAGTGGCAATTATTAATGAAAACTAGCCACAGTTTGGCCATTAACGATCATCGTGAATAAAATCTAGCCAGAAGATCGCCACAGCCATGCCACCTGCGTTTGTTAAGAATAAAAGCTATCCCAAAGCTGGCCATGAATGTTAATTTATTGGACATCATAAATGTAAACTAGCCTTAAGCTAGCCACTTTGTTGCCATAAATAAGCATCATTAATGAATGCAAGCCGAAAGCTAACCACTTTGTTGCCATCAATGGGCATAATTAATGTATGCAAACCGAAAGTTAACCACTTTGTTGCCATCAATGGGCATCATTAATGAATGCATGCCGAAAGAGAGCCACTTTGTTGCCATCAATGGGAATCATTAATGAATGCAAGCCGAAAGCTAGTCACTTTGTTGCCATCAATGGGCATTATTAACGTATGCAAGCCGAAAGCTAACCAGTTTGTTGCCATCAATGGGCATCATTAATGAATGCATGCCGAAAGAGAGAGCCACTTTGTTGCCATCAATGGGAATTATTAATGAATGCATGCCGAAAGCTAGCCACTTCGTTGCCATCAATGGGAATCATTAATGAATGCAAGCCGAAAGCTAGTCACTTTGTTGCCATCAATGGTAATCATTAAAGAATGCATGCCGAAAGCTAGCCATTTCGTTACCATTAATGGGCATCATTAATGAATGCAAGCCGAAAGCTAGCCACTTTGTTGCCATCAATGGTAATCATTAAAGAATGCATGCCGAAAGCTAACCACTTTCTCGCCATCAATGGGCAACATTAATGAATGAAAGCCCAAAGCTAGCCATATTCATGCCACTATTGGATATCATGATGGAAGCTGGCCAGAATTATACTTTTTATGGTCCTCAAAAAAGTAAAGTTGAGCAAGAAAGGCCCATTTTTACTCCTTTGGCAGGGGCAATTTTTTCTTTTTTTTTAAAAGATATTTTGAACTTCAGAATCTAAATTTACTGGTCCCTAATTTTTGTCTGAAAACTCTAAAATTCAAAATTTGAAAAAAAAAAAAATAATAATCTATTTGAATATTTTTTTTTTTTAACAAGAGCTCATAACACCAGCCTGACTTTTATACATACATGTTTCACTTTATTATTATATTTTTCAGTTAAAAACTACAATGGTGTTATAAGCACCCTATATTAAAAAGGTCAAAATAAATAAAATCGAAAGTGTTTCAGATCTTGTATAGCATATTTTCAATCTGCAAGCAAAAAAAAAAAAGTGTCCCAATGGAGGCAAAAATTGGCCTTATCCACTCATCTCATTAGATCGGAATAAAATGCCATATGGTTATGATTTAGTTTTTAATATTATTCTGAAAAAGTTGCAAAAGCCATATTTGTAATTAATAAAAAAAGGTTGATAACACAAGGTGTAAAATATATATTGAACGTTAAATTACCAATGATGGTGAGAATAAGGAAAAAAACTTATTTTCTTCAATTTTTAATTAAATTATAGGTTTAACCATTCTATTCAAAGGAGTAAATTTTTAAATAGTTTCAACTCATGTTTCTTCAAGCTAATTCACCAGGTGGATCGTCCAGCCCTTTTTCAAAGCAAATAAAAAACACAGAATGTTAAATGAGATACCATATGAAATGATTTTTAAGCGATTTCTGACATAGTACACTCACATTTCTTTAAAACATGTATTTTGGTTAAAATTGCAAGTAACTGAAAATTAAATAGGCATTGTTTTCAGAAATGAAATGATTACCTCAAATTACTGTTGCCACAAAAATTAAATTCTGCAACAATGATTATAAAAAAAAATTTCAATAAAGATGAAGTGAACATAGTTGCTGCATGGGTTTATTTTATATTTATGATAAAAAAGCAAAATTTTAATTCAAATGCTCAATTTATTTTTCTTTATCCCATTTTTTTTTTTTTCCAAAACATATTATGTCACCCTCTAATGCAGTTAAAATACAATATATATATATATATATATATATATATATATATTGCTATTTTCGGTCAGTTTTTACTGTAACTTTGGTGGAATAAATGGGATTATATTCTGGCTTTATTTTTTTTTTTTAGAAGTTCAAACATGCATCTAAAAAATATTAGACTGCAGCGTAAAATCTTCCCACAGGCCCACTAGTATATATTATTTCTGTTGTCAACATCCCCTTTTCTCAGAAAATACAAAATGCACAACACTGAATGAGATGCCATAAGAAAGGATTTTGAACCAGCTTCTGTATAGTGCACTTACATTTCGGCAAAACATTTTTTGATTAAAAATTGCTGTTAATTAAAAATTAAATCCGCATTGTTTTCCTAAAAGAAATGCAAGGTTTTCCTTAAATTAGTGTTGCCACAAAAATACAATACCACATTATATAATGCTGAAAATGATTATAAAAAATAAATACTACAAAAAAGATAAAGTGGGACATAGTTGTTGCATGCGTTTATTTTATGACTAAAAAGCCAAATTGAAATGCTCAATTTATTTTTCTTTGTCCCATGTTTTTTCCGAAACAGATGATGTCATCCTCTAAAGCAGTTAATTAGCTATATATATATATTGTCTTTGCTATGCTCGATCAGTTTTTACTGTAACTGTGATGGAATAAAGGAGATGATATTCTGGCTCGACTAACATTGTTTAAAGATAGTTTCAGTCATTAATTTTCCTTTAGAAGTTTAAACCTGCATCTAAAGAGTATTAGACTGCAGTGTGAAACCTTCGCACGGGTCCACTGGTGCTTTTATAATACAATTTCTTACGGGAATGTTTCTTCCAATTATCCAGCTGGAAAATAAAATAAAAACAAAAATCCAGGAATTTTATTTTATAAAATTGGTAAAATGTTGACATTACTGATCATTGGAATTTAAGAATTTTAATATTAGTTTAATATTTTTTCAAAACAGTAGTGGCAGTAGATTTTCTAGAACATGGCAAGTTCGCCATTCATACATTTTTTTTTTTTTTAAATGGACTAAAACATTGCTCATAAATAATAATATATCATTGTTTTTATTTTTTAAAGATTAGCAAGTAATGAGTACTGAATTATTATTATTATTATTTTAATCTATTACCAATAAAGAAATCTTTAAAATATTTTTCTTTCCAGCAGGAGGTATGTGACCTTTTGACTAACAAAATTTCAAACTGATTTATACAATATTATGTGCATTAAAATTTTAATCTCAACTTTTAATAAGATTATGGCAAAATTTTTATTAAAATATTCAGAAGTTTTTATACAGCAAATTATTTTTAATACCTGATCTCCAAGCAATGCTAATTTATAATCAACCAACAAATTAGTATAAGCAGTTTATCAGGCTGTCAGTTTTTAAAAATTTAGCCTACATAAAACATTTTTATTGAATTATATCTTAACCTGTAAAAAGAAGGGAGAATGTTCTTAGAACAAGAAAAAAGAGGAAAATATATATAGTACATCCTTTTTAACATCACTTGCATAAATAAATAAATATATATATAAACAATAGAACTGGTATTTTTTTTTTCATATAAATTTTATTTTTCACAAATGTAAAACAAACCAACCAAAAAAAAATATTTATTTATTTATGTATTTACAAGATGCTCAAAATTTATCAGAAATATTTTACAAGAAAATTTAATCCTGTTACAATTAAATTTCTGATGTTTCTTAATTTAAGTTGAGAAAGGACAGCTGAAAATCTACAGTCATCTTCATAGAACTTTTTTCTTTCCAGATTTTTATTCTTCTTCTTCTGAAAAACAAAAAATAAATTTTACAAAACAAAATTTAAATGCCTTACTTTAAAAACACCACTTATTAATCAGCCATTTATAAATATAATCGGAACAGAAATTATAATTTAAAAAAACTATTTACAAAAAGCTTTGTAGTTTAAGTTATTTGTACACCATGAAACTATTTTATTGCAGTATACCTATATTTCAGGGTTGTCGAATGACACCTTTCCCCCCCCCCCCCTTCTAGGTACGAAACTGCATTTCATGGTGGTAATTTTATGTTATATCATATTCTTTTATTTCTTTTTGCACCCATGTTAACAATAATATTGTTTCTATTTTTATGTGTTAAGAGCAGGGGGGGGGGGGGGAGGTGCTGTATACAGTGAAACTCCAGTTATACGTTTTGCCCGGGACCGGACAACAAAACGTATAACTCAGTAAAACGTACAACTCAATCGATGGTCTACCAAATTTTTTTTTTTAAATATATTGCAAAAATTTTTTTCCACTGAGGTGTTTCAGTTACCTTTTATAACAAAAACGGAAGTTTCATAAGTATTAATTCATCCATGACATAAATTTTTGGAAATGGAACAGAGTAGAAAAGAGGTACATAAAATTAATATATCATAAAAGCTTTAATAGAAATATTTTTAATACACATAGAGTACTTAAAAGAGATCATTGAAATCGCCTTGACATGTAAATCATTTATCAAAACACATTTCAGTAGTTTACTGAATCTTGTTGAAATAATCACGAATCCTCGATTGTTTCTTTTCGGCAGAGCTGACATTGAACAGCAAACTTTGCATTTTGGTTAACAATGCAGCCCTGTTATCGTTACTGCTTTTACTACTGTCGAACAGCTTTTCAAAAGCCCTCAGAACAGCCCCGAAGTTTGAGAGGGATCTTTCAAATCAGACTCATCCGATGCGTCGTCGGTGTTTCTGGTTACAAAATGTATAAATGAGGCAAAATTTTGTCCGAGGACGCAAAAATGTAACATATAACTGAGGGAAATGTGTAACTCAAAATGTATAACTCAGCTAATTTTTAATAGCAAGCGCCCGGGACCGCTGAGTTGAAACGTATAACTGAGGGCAGGGTTGTTATGATTTATCCCAACCCAAAAAACCCAAAATTTCAACTTTAAATTATATAGGTAATATATTTCTTAATGTCAGTACACCAGTAGTAAAGTTTATCACCAACCACCCCAAGGGAAAAAAGTCTTAATTCTTCCAATGACAATTTTTAAAACAAATAACTAACTTAATTTTCTATAAGTATATGTAACTATCACAAACACAAAAACTAATTTTTTTCCCATTAAAAAAAATACTTTGATGTATAATCCTACAGTTGAAACTCATAACAAAATACCACATATGCTGAGAATCTTAATTTAATGATGTAGACATGTAGAATTATTTGGTATATTCTATTAATTAGTTATAATAAAAAATACTTTACAGCAAATATTTTTTTCCCTATTTCTGCGAATTTTGTTATATCCAGTTTCAATTGCAAAAATTTTGCTGAATTAAATATAAACTACCACCCAACTTAATTCAATAACAACATAAACTAAGGGAAAACCTAAATTTCCTATTTACCTCAGGCTGAGGAAATTTTGGAATACAAACAACTCAAAAAAAAAAGAAAAAAAAATTGCAATCCATCATTAATCAATATGTTTCAGAATGAATTTTTTCTACAGAAAATATTTATTATATATAGGCAATCACTTCAATTAAAATGAATAAAGATACTTTATCCTTAACAAAATATTAGTTTAAAACTAATAATAAAAACTAAGTAAAAGTATACTAGTCTGATTCAGCACTGGTATTAGTATAGTACTTCTATAATTTCATTGTTAAAACTATTACTAATAATCAATTTATCTAAAAGCGAAACATAATTTTGATTGTCATTCATTTATATATTTTTGTAATCAAATAGTTACTTTAAACTGTACTTAGTAGTAAGTACATTGTTTTCAAACATTCTGAACCACCTCTAACTTAAAAAACTCTGATAAAACCCAAAAAACCCTGATAAAACCCAAAAAACACTGATAAAACCCCAAAAACACTGATAAAACCCCAGGCATTTAAGAACCCTGACTGAGGGAAACGTATAACTGAGGGAAATGTACAACTGAGGGAAACGTACAACTCAGGTAACGTACATCTGGAGTTACACTGTATATTAAACACTTTATCTCTGTGTTAATCACTAAAACAAAATAAAAACAGGCTTTCTATAAATTCTTTTGAATAACTTCAAATATATAAATTCAAATTCTTTACATATGATGCATAGCATCAAATTATAATCTTGAATGAGCTATGGGTGCTCTTTCTTTCATTTCATAAAAGTCGAATTGCCCACTTTGGGAAATGTTCTAGAATTTGCATTGCTAGAAACCAGCAGTTCTTTATTTTTTCACATATAACTTTTACTTGAAAATGGCTTCGTAAAGTAGGAAAATACATTGTGTACCTCCAAGCTATAAATCTGATATCATCACTCATAAAACAATGGCATTTTACATACGGTTTTTGTTTCCCAGGAGGGTAACACGTCTGCCACTGAATACTTAACATATTTTGAATGATTATTATTGCCGACCCATGAAAAAAGCATTTTTTAATATTGTTTTTGGTTGTTCACTCGACAACATTAAATGATTTTCTTTATCTTTTTTCGTTACAAATATTTTTTTTTTCAATTATACAAATTTTTAATGAATAATTACACAATTATGTTTTGGATACTAAATACAAATACTACAGGAAAAGTTCTTTTCAGAATGAAAAAAATATTATGCCATAGTGTTTCCCTCAGAATGAAAAAGGGCAGGGTGCTCCTTCAAAAAAGAGACACTTCAGCTGAAAAAATGGGCACTTTTTTATGAAAAGGGCTTTTTAGTGCTTTTCGTAAGTAATAGCTTAATTATTTTAAAGTCTTCTTTCTATTTTAATATTTACATATAAACATTTTTCTGTTAAAAAGTATTTGTAAATTTTATTATTAGGCCTTTTTAAAATTTGGCAAAAAAAATCGGCCAGTTCAAACTATGAATTAAAACTTTATTCAGCTAATGAAATTCTGAATAAAAGATCCTACAAACTCTACAAAATTTGTCGAATTAAAAAAAAATTATTGAACTTTGCACATTACAATAGTTAAGTATGTGCCGGCAAAAAATGGTTAAATTGCTATGTATAGTTTTTGATCCTATAAAGCTTATAATGTACAGATTTTGATATTTGATATATATATATTTTTTTTTACCCAAAAATTTTGTTTTAAAAAATATTTATTATTCCAAAAGACATTTCCTTGAGATCAATTTGCACACTGAAGTTTTTTCATGCATTTCTATGCTGCCTAACTAAAAAATAGCCATTTATTTCAGGAACATTTTTCTTTAAAACAATTTACTAAAAAATATCTTAATATTTACTACCTCAAAAAAAAAAAAAAAAATTCTGGAACACAAATTAGTCCCTTTTTCTCACAAATTTCAATACAGCGTTCTAAGAAAAATAAATGTTCTTTCGTGACCAGGGACCGATTTAGAAATTTGGGGGCTCTGGGCACAGATGTGTATGCCCCCCCCCCTTTCACACAGATTCTTTGAATAACAAAAATATAATATCGAAAGCAGTACTTATTAAGATAATCATTATTGACTTTGATAATTTCTTTAAAATATTAATAAAAAAATTAAATTCAATAATTATTAATTTACTTTTAAATAATTATTTGATAATTATGAATTTTTAATGGAATTTTATAATAAACTGTGTGGTGCTGATTACCTTTCTCTATGAAAGTCAATATATCTGGAATGGTAAAGTATGCAACAACTAATAATAAATTTACCGCAGTCGGTTTCACGCTTAGTTAAGCAATGAAAAAATCCATATTTTTATTACTTGATATTTGATTTAAAAGAAATTTTTAAAACATGGATTTGAGCTTTCAGCTCCTCTCCAGAATCTTATATCTTTTGCAAAATATTTTGGGCAAAACATAAGAATGTTTTAAAAATACCTTAAGTTGAAATATCATTTTTAAAGTTTCTTAAAAAAAAGGGTCAAAGAAAGTATTAAAGAAGGTCCCTTTCTCTAAAGAACCTGCTTTATTTTTAATTTGTTAAAAATTATACATATAATCAAAATCCAAATTAATTTATATGACGGCATATTAAAAAAAAAAAAAATCCTTAATTTAGAGGTCACAAGATCAAATAATTTTATCACCCTCTCCCCTCCTCTTCTAGATACATACCATTAAATTAAAAAAAATTATTTAGCATAAATCTGTGTAATCTTAAGTATTGTCAAAGTTCATGAAAGTTAAAAACCCCATTAACAAAAATTATTTGACACATTTCAGCAAAACATTAAAAAATATTCAAACAATCTTTTTCTATTAAATGTTGCATTTCATAAATTTAAATTAATTTAATTTTTATTAAATGTAGGTCCAGATTAGATTCACTATATTTCCAGAGGTGTCACAATTACAATAATCACAAAACTGAAGCATCACTCTTGAAACAAATATTAAAACATTTAAAGCAAACATTTTTTAAGCACATGAGCTGAAGCATCAAAATTTCCAGTAATTTGATGGACCCATTGTACAAGATGTTTGCATTTCATGAAACTCTGCTAAACTGTTTTAAAAAACTGTAAAATAACAGTTTTGAATAAAAGGATTTTATTAAAAATGAACAATTCCTATGCAATTGGTAACAGACTAAGATTTTTTTTAATGATAACTTTTTGAATACAGTTTTGTTAAAATATTACTAAATAAATTTTAATATGAAAAAGTTTATAAAATGATTTTTTGGCCGTTTAAAAGATATCGCCAAATTTGTCAGCCGATTGTGGTAAAAAATCTTAAACTTAGTCAATGGATTGCCGAAGAAAAAAAAAAATCACAAAATTCTACAATCAGTCACGGAAAAAAATCACGCAATTTGTTAGTCAATCATGAAAAAAAAAAAATCTTTAAATTCTTCAGGTGCTTGAGAAAAAATATATATATGAAATTCGTCAGTGGATTGTCAGAAAAAAATCGAGAAATTCTTCAACCAGACGCGGTAAATAAATCACAAAAATCGTTCATCGGTAGCAAGAAAAAATTACAAAATGCGCCTGTCAATCAAGGGAAAAATCTAAAAATTATTGTGAAATTCATCAGTCTATCGAGAGGAAAATCACAGAATTCTTCAATCAGTCACAGGAAAAAATCATTATAATCCTTGACCAACTGATGAATTTTAAGATTTTTTTTTTTTTACCAAGAATGTGTTAAGAACTTTGCGATTTCGCCCCCCCCCCTTTGTTTGACGAATAGCACAATTTTTTTCACCCCTGACTATCTAATTTCATGATAATTTCACACTTGACCAACTAGCAAATTTCGCAGGTTTGTTCCATGATGGATCAACGAATTGCACGATTTTTCCCCCTAATCAACTGACAAGTTTCACCTCATAAACGACAGAAGAATTTCATGATTTTTTTTCTTATGATTGACTGACAAATTTCTAAAATTTTCCGTGCTACCCGATTGACAAATTTCATGCTTTTTTTTCCTGCTATCAATTGGCTAATTGTTCAGTTTTTTCTTGTGACCAATCAGCAGATTTACATGTTTTTTCCCTGCAGCTTACTAGCGAAATTTTCAGGAGTTTTTCATGCGACCGACTAAAGAATTTCCAGACTTCAAGATTTTTTTCATGCAATTGATTAACAAATTTAGCTATATTCTCCTGCAACCGATTGACGATCATTGTGATATTCTTCCCGCGTCTAACTGACAAAATTTACGGGGGTTTTTTTTCGACCGACTGACGAATTTTGAGATTTTTTTCCCTACAACCGATCTATACGAAAAAAAAGGCATTCTGGTATTGAAAAAGAAAAAAATACTGCAGTTCTGGTACATAACTGGAACACAATCACCCCTGACAAATAATCCATGATCATATTCTAAAAAAATTAATGTGATAATAGACTTTCTGATTTTTAGAAAATTTTCCTGAATTTTGACTTTTTCCCTATTCTTATCATGAGCACTTCGCTGGTATAAAACTGATTTATACAAAAATATGTTTCTATATGATGATTATACTTTATCTAGAAAATTTGAAACATTAGTCAGTACTTTAAAAAGTGGCCATTAATGAAACCGAGTCTATTGGGTTGGGTTGGGTTGATTATTGACGGCCAATTATCTACACTTGGGATATAGGCCCGGGGGAAGAGCCCTTCGTGGGGGTCTTTCTAAGGGAACCTAACCCGTATTTACGCATGGATAAATCCACGGCTCGAAGAAAACCACGAAAACTCCGAATGATTAGGCCGACGGGCGCGAATGGGACCGAACCCAGCACCTCCCGTCTACCAGCTTCGAGAGCACCGAGTCTATTGGCAATTGCCTACTAATCAGATTTCCCAGTTTTCACCTATATTGATCAGTTGCGAGAAAAAATGATTAAATTCGCCAGTCGATCAAGTGGAAAATCTCATATATTGTGAAATTTGTTAATTGGTCGTGAAAAAAAATCCCATTTGTCAGTCGGTCGCAAAATTAGTCAATTGGTCACGGGAAAATATCGCAAAATTCTATTGATAAGTGGGGATAATAAACAAACCAGTTCAAAATATATCTTTTGAACAGGATGCAAGAGTGCTCTTTTAGAGAACAGTGTGACCTTTTTAAAAATATTTCCCTCCGGCTACCCTTTAGTTTTAGAGTTAACACTATATTCATTACTAATAAAAAATTTTAAATCTCATGTACAGTGAAGTTGCGACAACATACATTACTAATGACATGTATTCAGCACCAAAAGAAAAGCACATGGGCCTCCGCCTGGATATAAATCTGTTAGAAAAGTTCTAAAAGCTGGACTTATAACTATGTATGGAGCAAATTTCCAAAGACTTTTTCTCCATAAAGGTGATATCTCAAAATATATCTTTTGTAAAGTTATTGACCAGGGCTTGAAATTCAATTTTTCCAAGGAGGGGAGTCTCCCTACCAACATTTTTAAATGGAGGGGAGTTGTAATGTTTGTTAGGGAGAAAAAAAATCTTTAAACCCCACTATTATTTTACGTGCTATTTAAAGAATTACATTAATGCAGACATGACAAAATACCATTGAAAAAATTAAGTCAACTGAGAATGATTATGTAAAATGTTTATTTTTATTATAAAAAAGGGAAGAAAGTTAAGTTTTATATATGCAGTGTATTTTTCAAGTTCCATTAAATGTGTTAGGGACCCTTAACAATTAGGTTGTTAAATAAATTTCTGACTTTAGATTTTACTTGATTGAGATTCACCGATCGATCGCGGAAAAGACGCAAAGTTCATTGATCGATCGCGAAAAAACACAAAGTTCGTCGATCAGTCGTGGAAAAAACGCAAAGTTCGTCGATCAGTCGTGGAAAAAATGCAAAGTTCGTCGATCAGTCGTGGAAAAAACGCAAAGTTTGTCGATCTGTTGTGGGAAAAATGCAAAGTTCGTCGATCAGTCGTGGAAAAAACGCAAAGTTCGTCGATCTGTTGTGGGAAAAATGCAAAGTTCGTCGATCTGTCACCAAAAAACGCAAAGTTCGTCGATCGATTGCAGAATAAACACAAAGTTCGTCGATCTGTCCCTAAAAAAACGCAAGGTTCGTCGATCAGTCGCTTAAAAAACACAATGTTCGTCTATCTGTCGCAGAAAAAACGCAAAGTTTGTTAATCAGTCGCGGAAAAAAATGCAACGTTTGTTGATCTGTCACGGAAAAAATGCAAAGTTTGTCGATCTGTCACCAAAAAACTCAAAGTTCGTCAATCAGTTGCGGAAAAAAGCAAATTTCGTCGATCGATTGCGGAATAAACTCAAAGTTCGTCGATCTGTCCCCAAAAAACCCAAGTTCGTTGATCTGTCGCGGATAAAAATGCAACATTCGTTGATCAGTTGCTTAAAAAATGCAAAGTTCGTCGATCAGTCGCGGAAAAACACAAAGTTCGTTGATCTGTCACGGAAAATCACAAAGTTCGTCGATCAGTCGCGGAAAAAACACAAAGTTCGTCAATCGGTTGCGGGAAAAAAAATCACGAAATTTATCGTTCGGTTGCAGGTAAATTAAATAATGCAAATTTCTCCAAAAATGCTGAAATTTTTTGGGCGGGATTTCAAAATTTTCGGCGCGAATCCTGCCCTGAAATTCAAGCCCTGTTGACAGAACTGTAAACTGTTTGTCAATGCGATAGTTTAAAAAATATATCTTAACCCAAAATAACGTGTCTTTGGTATGTATGTGTCAGTGCTTTATGAAACGTCGTTTGCATTTCTATAAAAGATGAAATTGCACTCCTATATATACAAGGACATCTCCCTGTTTTTTTTTTTTTTTTTAAATTCCCACAGAATATTTTTGATCAGCTGAAGATTCGTTGCAGAACATTGCTAAATATTCTGCTTTGGGGCCCAACATATTTTGAGTGATTATTATTGCAGACCCATGAAAAAAGCAATTTAATATTGTTTTCGGTTGTTCACTCAACAACATTAAATGACTGGATTTTTTTCAAGGAAAAAAAAATCACGAATGCTTCGTATACGCCGCATTGGTAGATATGATAAGCTACGGCTACCAAAGACAGTCTTATTTCACTGCCGATTCCAGGCTCTCGTGAGCCTATAACCAAAAAGGGCCGGTTTACCTGGACACCTATAAGGTGGTGCTCTTCGGTAAGGGGAGAAGTGGGGGCCTAAGCCTCCTGCGCTTCATCACCCTTTCCAAAATGAATGACGACAGATGTCGCTGCAATGATACGGTGGAGCCCAAACTCAGAGGACACCACCACAACACACTTGGGCGGAATGCCAGAAGTGAACAACGGCTCCATAGCCGGGATCCCATAAGGGAAACAGAGTCCTCGGCCAATGCTGAACACTCCCATGACCCATTAATGTAACCACACCTTCCAATTATCAAACGCCGCACTGGTAGATATAGATAAATTTTATTTTTAAACATGTATAAGCCTGAAATTGTGGTATTTGTTAAATGTTTTTTTCACATATACAATTTTTTTAATGAATGAAAATTACACAATGGATACTAAATACAAATACTAGGAAAAGTTCTTTTCAGCATAAAAAAATTATTATATACCACAGTTATTTTATTGTAAAAACTTGATATTTGAATAATTTTAATTATTTTTTCAATTAATTTTCAGCAATGAAATTCACATGAAATTACTGAATAATAAACATGCAAATTTTTACATTGCTAACTAAGCGTAACCAAGCTTCCAGACTTGGACATTTTTCACTCTGTTGGTTTTACGCTTAGTTAGCAATGTAAAAATCCACATGTTTATTACTTGATATTTGATTTAAATCAAAAATTTATAAAACATGGATTTGAGCTTTCAACCCCTCTCCAGAATCTTACATTTGCAAAATATTTTGGGCAAAACATAAGAATATTTTCAAAATACCTTAAGTTTAAAAAATGATTTTTTGGTCACTTAAAAGATATCAGTTAACAGCTTTTTTATTATAGTTTTAATGGTATATTGCAGGGATGAGATTGACAAAAAAGCAAAAAAGCTGAAAACTGTGTGAACGACGTTTGAGCAATAAGTTATGAATTTCAAGCGCAACAAATATAATTGCTATTAAAAAATATATATTTTAAAATAAAATATATAACATCAATTTAGCTTTGAGTACATTAAAAAGAAATGTACATTTATTAACAAAAATTAGGTAGAAATTATTTACTTTAATAAAAAGTCTATTTTACCAAGATACAGCATGTTAATAAAATTTTTCAATGGCATGAACATTTTTTTAATTGAAATTTTGAAAAATTGTAAGACACTTTTCTTGAAAGAGCAAATCAAGTACAGTCAAACCCCGATTTAGTGCCATCTCGAAATAGCGCCAATTCCGTTTAACCGCCAATTGTGTCTATGAACAAATCTGCCAAATAGGGATTTCAATGTAATGTATCCGTTAAAGCGACAACTCGATATACCGCCAAAAAATTTTTCTAGAAATTACTGTATTTTCTTTGTCTATCTTTCTTTTTAAAATTATTTGTTAGAATTTCAAAGGGCGCCTCCTTTTTTTTGTCTAGATGTTTTCAAGCTCAATTCAAACTTTATTGAATAGAAAAGAATTTGTATTGTTCTCAATACCTGAAAATGCACCTGCTACCCATTCTACCTGTCATTGGCAGAAGAAAAATAACGTGCGCTGAGGTGCCGAGCAAGTGAAAGTTCTGATTCAGACTGGCGAGTCACGTGATCCGATGCGCTTCTGGAGCGGTGAGGAAACAAAGCGTGGCACGCCATTGGCTGAAAGGGTCTCTCCTCTCTCAGGTGAGAACAATGTAAAAAAGAACCTCTCCCTGTACTTTATGTCGATTTCTAGAAAGAAAATGGCGTGCAATGCAAAATCTCTCTTTCAAAATTTTGGTCGGACGTTGATTGAAACATCGAAGAATTCACCAGCTAAATCTGTAAAATATCTTCCTGTCTCTTTATTTTATCTCATTATGGCGAAAAGAGCAGTTTTTATCAATTTCGGAAAAGCGGGAAATTTGTGAATATAAAGAAAGAAATGTGAATGTATCGCAGCAACAAATCTCTAATCGTTTCCCTACACTCTGGAAAAAACCTGTAAGCAGGCGCTGCATCGGAGACATTTTGATGAATACAGAAAAATGCATTAACACCAATGAACTGCAATCATCTGTAAAAAGACTGAAAACAGCGAAACATGAAGACTTAGAGGATGCCCTTTGCACATGGATACAACAAATGAGTGCTAAAAATGCTACCATCAACAGAGATGTCATCAGAGAGCAGGCAAAAGTTCTTGGCCAGCAAATTAATATTACAGATTTCGAATACAGTAGTGGCTGGTTGAACAGATTTGAAAAGCGACGAGGATTCTCTCAGTACACACGAAGTGGTGAAGCTGCAGGTGTTGATGAAGATATTGTGTTAAATGGTCGTAAAAAACTGAGTGCGCTGATTTTAGAATATAAACCAGAGGACGTATACTATATGGATGAAAGTAGCCTTTTTTACCGCTTGCAGCCAGATAAAACAATTTCGAGTGGGCCTGCTAAAGGATGCAAAAAAAAAAAAAAAAAAAGATCGTGTGTCTCTTGTGTTCTGTACGAATAGTGATGGATCTGATAAAAGAACTATGACAGTGATTGAAAAATCAGCTAAGCCATGATGTTTTAAAAATTTTAATCCTGCTCTTTATGTAGATTATGAGAATAATAACAAAGCGTGGATGACTTCAGCATTATTTCAATAATGGTTAGCGAATTTCAACATAGAAATGAAAAGAAGCAAACACCATATTTTATTGATTTTGGATAATGCCCCTTGTCACAAATCATATCCAATGAGCAATATCCGCATTGAATTTTTACCTTCTGACTGTACTAGATTTTTGCAACCTTTGGATGCGGGTATAATAAACTCATTCAAAGCTCATTATCGAAAGTATCACGTCCGCCATATCATTGAAAAAATCAGTAAAGATGGTTTTTCTCTAATTCTTTTACATGATGCTATTCGTATGATAAAAAAAGCATGGGATGAAATTTCATCAGAAACTATTGTTAACTGCTGGAAACATACTGGATTGATTAAACCTGAAGGATCTACTAAAAAACAAAACAGTACAGCACTTCAGGAACTACAAGACGAAATACACAAATTAACAGATATTGAGCATCCTCTATTGGCAATTGAGTACATTAATATAGATAAAAGTCTTTCAACATTTGAAGATTTGACAATCGAAGAAATTGTTGCCAATCAAAATGAAAATGAAAATTCATCTTACAGCGAATCTGAAGAAGCTGAAACGCCGCATATTACATCTGATGAAGTTAAAATTGCATTGGGAAAATAAGAATTTTCTTAGAAAAACATGCAACTGATAAAAAAATGATGAACAATCTTTTAGTTGCAGAAAAAGATATTGAAAAAATCAATATTGAAAGGAAAACTCAAACTAGAATTTTAAAATATTTTCCTGTACTTTAAGAAAGATAATTAAAGTAAAATAAATTCAGTGTGAGATTTAATGTATGTGTGTGTCTGTTATGTGCATAATTATCTACTTTATCTAAAATTGACTATATAAAGAGGTAAGTGCATGTTAATTTCATACATTAATTGGATAATTTTGAATCATGTAGCATTAATTATATTATGTATATTAATTATATTATATTAATTTATACTATTATAATATACTATATACTATTGGATAATTTAATAAAAAGGCATTATGATATTTATTTTTATAATAATAATAATAATAGTATGAAAATTAATTTTTATTGTATTCTAATTCGATATACCGCCAAACTCGTTATAGCGCCAAAAATTTCTCGAACGGATAATGGCGGTATAACGAGGTTTGACTGTATATGCTAATATTAATAATTGCAACCACCTTAAATAAATGATAGAACAGAGTTCCCACCCTTTTTTAAAATAAAAAATAAGTTTTTAAGGAATTACAGATTTTTTTAAGGACATTATCAGTGAAACCAACTAGTCAGTGCCGTGGTTATTCCAGATTCCAGGTCATTTTTACCAGTCAGCTTGAAGCTAGTTTTTGGATTTTTAATTTAATCTGCTTTTTATCATAGCAAATTTTCTACATTACTAAAAGAAATTTGGTTTAAATCTTTGAACCCAATGCAGTAAATTCTGACGAAATTCGCTTATTTTCAATGATCCTTTGACGAAAGTAGCTTATTTTCAGCGATAATTTGACTAAATTCGCTTATTTTCGGCAATCTTTTCGACAAAATTCGCTTATTCTCAGCGATCTTTTCGACGAAATTCGCTTATTTTCGACGATCTTTTGGCTAAATTCGCGTTTTTTACGACGATCTTTTGGCTAAATTCGCGTTTGTGCGTCGATCTTTCGGCTAAATTCGCGTTTTTATGGCAATCTTTTGGGCTCAATTCGCGTTTTTACGGCGATCTTTTGGGCTCAATTCGCGTTTTTACGGCGATCTTTTGGGCTCAATTCGCGTTTTTACGGCGATCTTTTGGGCTCAATTCGCGTTTTTACGACGATCTTTTGGCTAAATTCGCGTTTTGTTAGCGATCCTTTGACGAGATTTGAGTTTCTTCAGCGATCTTTTGGCGATTTTCACACGATCATTTGAAGAAATTCGCGTTTTTCAGCGATCCTTTGAAGAAATTTGTGGAGTTTTTTTCGCGATCTTTATGTAGATTTCGCGTTTTTTCGGAAAATCCGAAAATGGTGAAAAAGCGGAAAATGGAAAATGACAAAAAAGCGGAAGAATCTCATGCCTGATATTGAGTATTCTTCAATTCTATAAATTACATGAATTAAATAACTTCTTTATGAAACATATAATTTATACTCATACTCATTTTATATATTCCTTTGTGATTAATTTTAAATCAAGGTGACAAGAATACTTTTGTCTTAAAAGATTTAAATCAAAGTTAACAATGACTTAATTATATTTTCCCATATATAAAACACAGTAAAAACTTTATGAAACTCACACAAGAGATAGAAATAAGGAACTCCTTTTAAATAACATTAATAAATCATTTTGAAAAACTTACTTTCAAAAATTATGTTATGAAAGTTGAAACTCGCCAGAAAAATTTAAGTATGTGATGTGCATAATACAAAATTTTATTAAAGTAAAACAAAAAAACCTTTTATTTACTATTTTTCCTGTCAGTTTTCTTTCTTTTGCATTATATAATGAATTTTGAATTCAAACACACCTTACCCTGCACATGTTAAAAAATCTGCACTATAATATCAAAACTAGGCAAACTGAAGCAAACATTACTGCACACACACTCAAGTGAAAAACAGAGCTAATAGTATCAGTACATGATCATGTGCAAGATTTAAAAAAATACTTGGTAAAATTGAGAACACCAGATAAACAGTGGCAATGTATATAATGAATAATTATTTTAATGTTCAACTGGAGTCAACAATTAAACTTAAGTTTCAATTACTATGAATATATTGGTATATTAATATTATATATTAAACATGCATCTTATTTTAGCCCTCTTCTCGCTTTTTATATTTGTATCATGATCTCTCCACATTTTTGTATTAATCTCTAAAACACACAGCTTATCATTTTTAAACATTGATTTTCTATGAAAATGGAGAAATCAGTCATGCTTATGAGAAACTAGAGCTGTACCAAGTACTTGGTATATACTCGTTAATCAGCCAAATTGCAGCCGAGTAGTTGCAAGAATTTCATTTTTTAAGCATATTTAAAGACAAATTAATTTATAAGTGATCTATAAAAAGTTATTTGAATATAAATGTATAATATATGCCATAATTCATAAGAACTATTTACTCGGTACATAAAAAATTTATCTATAAAACATAGAAAAAGATAAGGAAAAAATCTCATGCAAAATTAAAGTTTAGTTTTAAAATTATATTTATTAAAAAAAAAAAAAGTCATTTTTAAAACTGTTGGAAAAGACTATGATTTCAGAAAATACAATAAATGCAATTAAAAAAATTAATAATTAAATGGGCATTTCTTTTATTGTTGTAAATTTAGCCTGCCTCAGAAAAAATGTTTTCACTGCGAGCACAGATAAAATAGCATTTTAGCTGTACATTATGAAAAAATGAAAAGTAACTGTAAAGCCAATACCCTTTTTTGCTAGTTTCTTGTTATAGCGGCCTCTACAATTACTGTTATACTAAGGTTTCAGCTCTGATTTCCCCAAGATCATCGAAAAGGGGCAATTCACAAAATTCCATTCTATAAAAACATACTCTTCATTGTTAATTTTTATTTTGTTATGTTTCAAAATGTGTAGTTTGCAAACAAATTGAAACGAAAACTTTAACAGAAGGACTTAAAGAAGTTATCAATAAACGTTTGGTTCAAATTTGAGTAACTAAATTTCATATTCATTACAAAATGTTATCTTTTACAAAAAAAAGAATCATCAGAGTTTCCCCCAGACAGTTTCAGAAGGGTGCTGCACCCTGCCTGCCCTTTGGTTTACAAAATAGCACCCTTTTTGCCCCTCATAAAAAGAATTAGCACCCTTCTTGCCCTCAGGGACACGCCAGTAGTATCCAACGCCTGTGTGCCGAACTTCAGTGGGCGCTCTACATCCATATCCCTCAGTATAAATACATAGCTGCAAACCTTTTTTTTTTTTTTTTTTTTAAGTCAAATAAACGCATTTTGAACAAGAAAAATTATTTAATAAAACACGTCTTGTTTCTATAGGATGCTTATCTGATTTCATTTATTAAGTAAAATTTCAGGTTCAAAATATTGGTATTTGATTAAAAAATTAAAAAAGGTTGACAGGTATGTAAATAGAATTCAAAATACAGTAAAAAGTGAGAAAATGGAACCTGTTTGTATCAGAATCCTGCATAAAACGGAAAAAATCAGTGTCCTGGAGAAAATAATGATACAATTACAATAGATTGAATATTTGAATAAAGCATAAAAATCTGTTTAAAATGGATTGTATGTGCGTACTAATACATAATAGATGTCAAGGAGTTGTAATAGTATAATTAAATTAAGTATTTTTTTCCTCAACTGAAATCTTTGGCACCTTTACTATACTTCGGCGCCTGTGAGCGCTGCACACATTGCACACTGGGTCGGCGTGTCCCTGCTTGCCCCACAGTACAAAAAGTGCCCTTTCTCCTTTTTGCATTAAAAAATTTGCTTTCATAGTAAAAACTGACTCAGTGTTGTCTTAAAAAGAGTGTCCTGATTTTTAAATATTGAAAGTGGCTTTAAAAACCAAAATAATACCTTTAACAATTAAAAATGTGCCCTTAAGAATCTGAAAAGTGCTCTCAAGAATCCAAAAAGTGCCCTTTTCTCACCAGCAGCACCCTGCCCTTTTTTAAACCTGGGGGAAAATCTGGAATCATTTTCACACAAATAACTTTTACTTTTCTCAAAATGGGCCCCAAGATAAAAGCCCTGCATTATAAACTGAGCAAATTGAAAACTTACCTTTGCTTGAATGCCAAATGAGTTTAAGCTGCACAAGAATCTTCTCTAAACACCATCTACTGATGCACCACGCTTGATAGAAACTTGGAGCGAACTGTACATGGGTGAAAATGGCTAGTCTATGTTGAAAATGGAGAAGTCCGTATGCTGCCTAAGATAAAGAGCGATGACTTCAGCTTCTGTTGCCGGGGACAACCAACAGTATGAATGGAATCGGCTTGGCATTCTGTCAACCGGAGTTCTTAGAAGCATGGTTCAACAGTATCTCTGCTGTCACTGTAGTCTCCTTAAAAATATGAAAATAAATTGTAATAGGTTGCAACATTAAGCATTTATCATATTCAACTAGAAATTTAAAAACAAAAGGTATAACTGAAACTGATTAATGTATATAACTGACGCCAGTGAATCATTTTTTTTTTCTTCTTTTAAATTAAAACTTATTTCAGCATGCACACACACACATAATAATTTGCATTTAATACATTTATTTTAACGTATCAAACTGATTTAATACATTTATTTTAACGTATCAAACTGATTTTCTGTAAGTTAGGATTGGTAAGTAATTTCCATAAAAAAGGGGATATTCTTCACTTCTACTATCCAGTGATACTTTTATCCTTTCTTAGGACTTTTAACAAGCCCCTCATAATGTTTACTCTTTCTCATTATCAATGAGATATCTCCTGCATGAAATATCCTTTGGTCAAATAAATTTTATTGTGTGAATGGGGAGTTACACATTAAAATTCATTCATGATTTAAAACATGAAATAGAGTGTGTAATATATTTTGCATTTCATGAATTAAAATGGATGAAATGGCATAAAAATATGCAATCCAATGGTCTTTTTGAGAATGGGGAAGGCTAAGTTTCTATGGTAGGTTATGGAGAAGACTCGTGGCAAGCCATTTTGGCCAGTTGATGAAGAAGGAAAAATGGCATCTTTTCTAAATATTGCTATGGGGAGGAAAAGAAAAAAAAAATTACCGAATCAGCTGCACACCAGAAGTACTGTGCACTTAGACTGTTTTAAATTTTTAAACGCATATGCACTATAGCACTTTTTACTGAAATTACGGTACTGAAAAAGAAAAACACTGCAGAACATAATATAAAAGATGGAGATAAATTATAATTCCAGGAAAGTAATTAAAGAAGATAATTGATACAATGTTTGGTACTTTTCAGTTAGCCGGGCACCAGTGATGACATGTATATATAAATACACACATATGTATGATTGCAGTAAACATTTCATATTTTGAATGCAGACGTTTATTGTTTTTTTTTTGATAAACTTTTTTTATGCATCTTTAAAGTCCTAAAACAATTTTATTGCTGCTTCTACATCCTCATGTAACAGCCAAATGGTAAAATCCATTTCAGTGTCAATAATAAATGCAAGTTATAATTTAATAAATATTTTCTATATGAAAAGTAGCAAGTTAAGATGTTTTATGAGGTTATGATTAAATAATATTAATGATAAAAGATTAACGTTCAATAAATAGCCCAATTAGAATGTTTGGTATGGTTTGCAATAAACAATTCTTTACACTGTCAGGATTGAAATAAATGGCAAATTAGCATATATTTTGGCATGTGTTGGTATAACAGAAAAGTACCAAGTTGTGTTCCTATTACACTCTAAGTGGAATTTAAAAATAATCAGATTACTTAGCTATTCGGTTAAACCAAAACATTTTAGGCACCATTACCATGATTAATTAAGAATCCCATTAATGAATTATAAACAAATTACCTAATTTATTAACATCTTAAAACTAAGTGAAATTTTGCAAATGGTCATTAGTACATAAAATTCGAAGTTTTCTATTACAATCAAAACAAAAACATGCCATTATCGTCAGAAAATACAGATATATATTAGTTAATTACAACCAGATCTTAACTTATGAAGTAAAATTTTTACTGAAACTGTGAAATATTATTTTCGGCTTCCTGACTAGTTTAAGATTGTCAGCAATAAAGCAGATTATAAAACAAGCAACCGAGATTTACGAAAAAAAGCTGAATTTTTATTGGTTATTTTTTTATAAACCCAAAACTTCTGGGAGTGTTCATTACCGGCACATTATACCCTGGCTCCTGGCATATATATAATTACAATCAACTTATTAATAGCATATTCAGGGCAGCGATAAATCAGTAAATAACTTTTTTTTATACACTTCTGTAGAAGTAAGTAACATAAGCAAAGCAATGCAGTTAATTTTACAAAATTGCTGATGCTTTTTCTCAGCTTTCTTTATAACTTAAATCTGTCCCTGAGAATGATGAAAACTAATTTTTAACTAACTCTTGGAATAATATAGAAAAATAATCTTACCTAATTTGTAAATCAAAATCCTCAAAAGAATATGATGACGACGCCAGGAATAGGGAGGCTTGCATCAAAAATTGTAAACAGACTTTGCTCACGCTGCCATCATGACGCTGCTAACATACAAAATCCCTACCAGCCCGCAGAAACAAGAAAATGTATTCCTTTCTAAAAACACTATCTTTCAATAGAATTATTTTTCCAAGTTTTTTTTATCTGCAAAATTTCTTATACAATATTAAATAAGTTTAAAAGTGGAAATTTCTAAATGCTGATTATTACAAATTTGAAAACATTTAAAAATATATTTACAAAAATCCCCACTGGGAAAAAAATGTGTCGGTAAAGGGAAATCTTTGTTTCATCTTTCCCTCCTTGTATTTGCCGGCAAGCCTGGATTAATTTAATGTTTCTGTGATGTTAATGTAATGTTTCTAATTGAGTGTTTCTGTGAAAAGAGTCGGGGGGGGGGGGGGGGGGGGGGGGTTTGCTTGCTATTATTGCTATTTAGGATATTTTTTTCTTTTAAATATGAAAATACTTATTTTTTGGAACTGATTTATAGATAATATAAAATCACCCCCCCCCCCCCCTTCCCACAAAAAAAAAAAAAAAAAAAAAAAGATTTTTTTTTCTGTTTTCCTTTAACAGTAACTGCTTTTTGGCAAAGTGGCATTTATTTCTTTTGACAAATATTTTTTTATTGAAATTGAACTATATTTTTCAAATTGGAAATAAATTCCCATTTATGGGGGGGGGGGGGGGATGGGCATTTGCTATTACTGCCATTTAGGATATTTTTTCTTTTAAATCTAAATTTTGAGTGTTTCAAAAAATGAAAATAACTTATTTTTTGAAACTGATTTATAGATAATATACAGATAATATAAAATCACCCCCCCCCCTCCCCCCCCAAAAAAAAAAAAAAAAAAAAAAAAATGTTTTTTTTTTTTCCCTTAACAGTAACTGCTTTTTGGCAAAGGGGCATTTATTTCTTTTGACAAATATTATTTCATTGAAATTGAAATATATAATTCAAATTGAAAATAAATTCCTATTTATCATTATTATTTTTAATATGTTTATATAATATGTATGTCTAAAGATTGCAATATTCATTTTCATTCTAGGTGCTCACAGAAAATATTCATTTAAATATATTAATGCATACTTTAAAAGCCAAAACATTAACTATTTTTATGATTTTTTTTTTCACATAAAAACTCTTTGAATTAAAGAAGGGTACTTTTTGTGTATTTTTTATTGCATAAAATATTTAAATGCAGCATATTTTATCGTGTCACATAAATCCCGGTTTAAAATAACGAAAATAATCTTATAAAATGTGAAGTAAAAATACTTTTTATTTCTTATAATAAAAATGTCGAGAAGATTATACTGGGCCACTGACTTTTAAACGATGATAGATTTGTATATCTTTGCCGCAAACGTTTCCCCGCCATTTGCCCGTTAACGATTTGGCGATAGACATCCGGTGTGCGGGCGCGTCAGTTGAAATACATTAATGGCTGGATACAAATTGCCGCAAACTTTTTTGGCCACAACGTTTACGACATGTGGCCAAAAATCTCGTGTTTGTTGGGTTACTACAGAATATTGTGTGTATAGCAGTCATCGTTCATTTACAGGGACACACAAAAGAATTCTCTACTGCCTGTTAACAATAATTCCTGGACGTGCATTTTAAGTTACTGAACGAGATTTTAAATTTAACGCACTTTTTGTCTATTACGTGGTGTGTATAAATTCTGTAGATCATATACAGGGAAGCACAAAAGTTCGCGAACACATTTCCGTTTATTGACAGAAACTCCAGAAGGAGAATTTTAAACTGTGCTCAGCGTTTTCAAACTGAACTAAAATTTAGCATCCTATGTAGTATGTATACAAATCTATAGATCATATACAGGGCTGAATAAAAGTATTCGGATATTTTTCCGAATATTGTATATGTTGAAAATTTCTGAATTTTTTTTTTTTTAAATATGGTATGCGTTTTCCAAATTCTTTACTTAGATGTTATCTTTCTGCTTGGTATGATTTGGAAGCGTTGGAAAGTGTTACATAATCTATGCTTGACGCATGATTTTTCGTTCTTGTTTAATACATCTTTTAATTTTACTAAAGTTTGGTCTGAAGGAATGTCAGGAGCTAGAAATTTTTTTAATAGTTCATAAAGCTTGGGACTCAGCGAGGAAATAAAAACTTTGTTTCTGATATCCTCTGGAATTTTTTGCACATTCAGATACGTTTCGAAGCGTTCCAAGAAACTATCAAACTGTTCAGTATATTCGCTGAATTTTTCAAACTGAACAGTAATTTTCTGAGGTCCCGCTACTTTATTTTGAAGCGTTTTAATCAACTCTTCATTTTGTTTAAGCAAAGCTGCAATCTGCTGCTCCATGCTTTCCTGCGTTACAAACGAAAGAAATACTTTTTACCTTGAGCCGTGAGGTGCCTGCTGCCTTCTAAGGTTCGTCGTTCCTTTGCGAACAATTGAATTCCGAAGCAGACGGCAGATGGTGCTACAAGCCTCTGTTCCTGAAGTTCTGTGGTGGCGAAAAGAAACGAGGGGTGAGCACAGTCAGTTGCTCTACGGATCGCTGAGAGGTCGGATGCCTGAATTTTCATGTTCTGCGATGCCGCATGTCGCGAGCTTGTAGCTGTATTTTATTGTAAAAGTATGTTAGTTGTTATTAAATTAATTGTTTAATTAAGATAAGTTTTTATTAAAACAAAGTTATACACTAGTTAACAAAATGATGTTTAATATTTATACGTCGATGCAATCGGATTTTTATCTGGAGAGGTGAAGCTACATCAAACTGGTGACAGGACTCTATAGACTAAAGCCTTCTGATGACGATTCGCAGCGAATTCAAACTATGGAAATCAAGGTATGTGCCTTTCTTCTATGTTACTTTATGACATTCTCTGTCCAATTCAGCTCGATTTAATTAATTATCCATAATATATTATCTTGTTAAATTTTCGTGTCCCACGTTTTTCTCAGTGTTGTAAGGCTAATATATTGTATATTTATTTTTTATTGCTCTATCATTCATTTATTATTTTCTACAATTACAAAATGCCTGAGGATGACACTAGTAGTTCCAACAATTCTACCCCAGAAACACTTTCTAGAGTAGCTGTTAAAATTCCTCCCTTATGGAAAAGCAATATTTCGGTATGGTTTGTACAAGTCGAAGCAAATTTCACTGTTGCGAATATAACGAATGACGTTACTAAATATAACTAATTATTATCATCTATTGATACAGACACTCTCAGTGCAGTTACAGATTTAATTCTTAATCTACCTGAAAATGATAAATATAAAGCATTAAAAGATAGATTAATTCAGGAATTTTCCGATTCACAGTCACAGCAAATACATGAATTGCTATCTGAGCTTGTATTAGGTGATAAAAAGCCTTCTGTTTTACTTCGGCAAATGAAAGAATCGGCGAAAATTTCTGTCACCGAAGCCTTTTTAGAAGCAATTTGGCTGGAACGTTTGCCGACGCTTACGCAAGCAATTTTATCAGTTTCAAGCGCCGGTTTACAGGAACTATCAAATTTAGCTGATAAAATTAATGAAATTAAATCGGAATCTGCCTCTACCGTGTATGCCGTTTCAAAACCTGTAGAAACAAACTGCGAACAAAGTGAAGTCTTAAAGCTTCAAACACAGATTGAGAAATTAACTCTTCAGGTTTCCGAGTTATCGAAAAATGTTTACAGGCGTTCTATGTCTCGCGGGCGACCGCACTACAGAGAAAAACACCGTAGCAAAAGTAAAGATTTCCAAAATGCCGATAGTAAACAAGACGAATCTGATTTTTGTTACTATCATCATGAAGGACTGCGCAAACAACGCAACTTAACAAGGGCACTAAGAAGGAAGTCAAAGCTAGAACCCTTTTCACAAGCCACTTATGACAAATTTAAACAAGAACGTGCAAAATACAGAAAACAAATACAAAAGGCGAAAAATAATACTTGGAATCGTTTCTGCAAAAACATGACCAATCCTTTCGGTAAATTACAGAAAGCGGCATTTCAGAAACACTACAGCCAAGAATCTTACTCGCTCACCTCATCAGAAGCAATCACACATACGATAAAGCAATTATTTGGAGATCTTACAACAAATATTTATGGAATTTCTCAATCATCAACAACAGAAATAACACATCCAGTTAAAACAGCACCCCCATTTACGCAATCAGAACTGAGAGATGCAATATACTCATTTAACGTTAACAAAGCTCCGGGAAAAGATGACATAGATCACAACATAATAAGAAACATCTACAAATCTCAAAGCAAATTTTTACTTACAATATATAATAAGCTGTTAAGCCTAAATTATTTCCCCGATGCCTGGAAAATAGGAGAATTAGTTTACTTCCTAAAATCTGGTAAACCTCCAACGGAAACTGAATTCTACCGACCAATAACATTACTTCCGATCTTTGGAAAAATCTACGAAAAATTACTTCTACGTCGCATATACCACAATCTCAACAAGAATGGAGAAAACTTTCCTGGTCAACATGGCTTCACTGAGGGCAGATCTACAGAAACCGCAATACAGGACTTATTCTCGCAACTTGAAATAATAAAACAAAAAGAGTCTTACATCTCCCTACTCTCCTTAGATTTTAAGAACGCCTTTGACAGTCTGCCATGGCTGGAAAGTATAGAAGCAATGGAAAATCTAAGCGTCGATCTACCATATGTCAACACAACAAGTTCATTCCTATCAAGAAGAGGTGCATACCCAAACTGACTAGTTCAAGAAATCCACTGGTTTAACAGAGGCTGGCCACAGGGATCTTGTCTGGGCCCCTTCTTATGGAAGGTCTTCATGCAGAATTTGCTAGACCTTCTTAGGGAAATAGGAATTAGGGCTATTGCATATGCTGACGATTTGCTCTTAATCATAGAAGCAGAAACGAGAGCAAAACTAGAAGATCAAGGAAAAACAGCACTTCAGCTAATCAGCAAATGGGCAGAAAAATATAAGCTAAAAATCTCATACAATAAATGCAAATCTCTTAATCTTAGAAGACCAAAATACCTAAAGCGCCCACCAATATTTAAAATAGATAATTATTCACTAAAAGCAGAAAACTCAATTCCATACTTAGGCATACTATTGGATAGCACACTCTCTTTCTTACCACATCTTAGATCGAAAAGAGAAGAAATTCAACGAATAATTCAAAATCTACTTAAATTTGCGTCAACATCAAGTGGAATTTCAAAGAGTATTTTAAAAATATGGTAGAGTGCGATCTTGGAAAAGAGGGTAACATATGCTGCAGCAACCTGGTTTACCAGGCTAGCCAAGTCGCATGGTTATCGCTTAATTTCAGCTATTCAAGCACAATGTCTGTTAATGATCTCAGGAGCATATCGCAAAACATCAACGGCAGCCCTCAACGTACTTACGGGAATCCCATCCCTTCGTTTGCGACTGGAACAGGTATCAGAATTCGGAAGAATTATACGCCTTGGAATCTCATCTCCCCCATATTTTGCAGACATGTTCCAGTCAAAATCGCAGAAAAATCATATAGATACCTCAAGCGATCACCTAAAAATACTGGAAACCAATTCCGATTCAGAAATTGAAGTCTATACGGACGGTTCAAAAACGGAAACAGGGACAGGCTATGCCTTTTGTGCATATAGAGAAACCATAGAAATATACAAACATCAACAACGAATACAAGAAGAAAATTCTGTATATCAAGCAGAACTTCTAGCCATCCTTGACTCCATAATCTGGTCATCCTACTCATCTTATAACTCCTTTACAATCTTCTCTGACAGTCGATCTAGCATTCAAGCACTGGAAGATATTTCAACCAAAAATGCAATAGTAAAACAAATAATACAATATCTTCAACAAACAACCAAACAAATTAACATCAAATGGGTAAAAGCACATGCAGGTCTCTTAGGTAATGAGAGGGCGGATCAATTGGCCAAGGAAGCAACCTTCTCATCATCAGAAATTCCACAAAAATTTATCCCATTTCCACCTTCCTATCTTAAGAGGAAACTGAAACAGCATCTTCTAAACTCATGGCAACAGGAATGGAACTTATCGCTAACTGGCCGTTACACCTTCGCATTAAAACCGTCAGTATCAGAGGACTTTCTTCTGAATCACAGATATCTATATATATTTGCAACGAATCATGGTCCATTTCCAACATACTTAGTAAAATTCAACAAAACATCATCCTCACGATGCACCTGTGGAGAAAGAGGAGATTCTCTCCACTACATGCTTAATTGCATGCTGACAGCAACTCTACATCTAAGAAAAGCGAACTCAGTGCCACTCCACTACTGGTTCACTCTGATAATTAAAAATCCTGTATTACAACAAAGAATAATCAACTGCATGTCTCTGATAGAAAATAATCAGACATTGTTCCAACTACCACCTCTGGACGCTACGTCAGATGATGATGATGACAATTATACTGATGAGGACTAATCTTGTAAAAACAAAATAAAATAACCGTCAGTTTGAAAAACTTAAAAGCTTTGGACTTAAAACAATTTAAAATTACAGAACATTAAAGTAGTCCTACCCAACGTAAAACTTTTTAATTCAGGTCTAAAGAATTAGAATTGATTTGTAAATATTTTTATTATTATTTTTATTTTCCTTATTTACTCAAGTATTTATAGACATGTACATAATTGTTCTATTACTCAAGTCCACAAATCTAAATATTTAAACTCTTGGAGTTATTGTAAAAATACCTTACTCAAATGAGAGTAAATATGTCAAATTGTATTGTATATATAATTCTTATTCATTGTTCAATTTAGTACTGTGTAAAAGCCTAATGGCCTCATTTGTAATTTTTTTTTAAAATAAACTTGCCAAGCAGGGCTTGTAGAGCTTAAGCCGCATGGTAGGCCTCCCTGCTTGGTTGAATCTGAATCTGAATCTGTTACTATCATCAAAGATTTGGCAGCGACGCTCGGAAGTGCCGCGAACCCTGTTCTTTTCAGGATACTAAAAAAAACTAATGTCCGCTGCTAGGTCATCAAGCGAAAATTCTCCTTGCTTGTAGTTTACATGTTTTTGATAAAAATTCTGGTTTCAAATTTCTAATTGATAGTGGTAGTGATATTTCTTGTATCACAGTCTCAAAGCAATTAAACAAACAAAGCCTTCTAATTATCATTACGCAGCAAACAATTAAAAAAATCCGGTATACGGTAACAAATTACTTATTACACCAACAAATTACGAAGAAGTTTTCGTTGGTCCTTTGTTATTGGAAATGTGTCTTGCCCCATAATTGAAGCAGACTTTTAAAGAAATTTTGCTTTGCTTGTAGATTTACACAAACTTCGATTAATTGACTCTGTAACTGGATTGTCCACTAAAGGTGAACTTACTTGCAATACTCAGTCCAAAATTAAACTGATTTCAGACAGCATGTCTTTTAAAGCTATATTCGAAGAATTTCCAGATCTCTTAAACCCTGTTCCAAATTTTAAGAAACCGACATGCCATGATACAGTGAATTATATCGAAACTATGGGACCTCCACTTTATTCCAAACATCGTCGTTTACATCCAAAAATTCTAAAGGAAGTTCAGAAAGAATTCCAATATCTTATGGATGAGGAAATATGCCGCCCTTCAAAATCTCCATGGGCATCCCCTATTCATGTTGTACCAAAACCTGACGGTTATTACAGAGTTTGTGGTGATTATAGGCGGTCAAATTCAGTAACTCTGCCAGATCATTACCCAATACTACATATGCATGATCTTACTAATATTCTCCATGGAAAGAAGGTTTTTTCAAAATTAGACACAGTCCGTGCTTATTTTCACATTCCGGTGCATGAAAAAGATATCCCTAAAACATCAGTAATAACTTCTTTTGGAAGTTTCGAATTTCTCTTTTTAAACTTTGGACTAAAATGTGCAGCAAACACATTTCAAAGATTTATTAACGAAGTACTCTATGATCTCCCATTCGCAATTGCTTATTTAAATGATATTCTAATTTTTTCGGAAAACAAATCTGAACATGTAGACCATATCAGAGCTGTTCTGAGTATACTTTCTAAATACGGACTTAACGTAAATGTCTCAAAAAGCGTTTTCAGACAAACCAATGTACCATTCCTACGGCATGAAATTTCTTCAACTGGAATTCAACCTTTACAATCTAAAGTTGAAATTATTAAGCAATATCCACGACCAACAACTCTTTTGGAACTTCGCAAATATATTGGATTATTTAATTACTTTAGACGTTTTTGCCGCAACGCTGCAGCTATCCTCGCACCTTTAACAGATTTGTTGCGAGGAGCCAAAAAGGAAGATTCAACCCCCATTGATTGGTCTGAAAATGTTGTAAATTCTTTTGAAGCTTCAAGAGAGGCCTTAACTGAGGCAACTCTTGCATTTCCTACCCATGATGGCAAATTAACACTCCACTCTGATGCTAGTGATTTTGCTATTGGTTCTACATTAAGTTTAGAAACAAAAGACGGACTAAAACCACTCTCATTTTTTTCCAAACGTCTAAATGAGACGCAGCTAAAATATTCTACTTTTGATCGTGAGTTGTTAGGGATTTATGAATCTGTTAAACATTATAGACATTTTTTGGAGGCCCGGCAATGCACCATCTACACGGGCCACAGACCTATTGTTTATGCCTTTAAAAAAAGAACAGATACTTATACAAACCGGCAGAGTCGGTGGTTATCATTTATATCAGAATTCACCACTGATATAGTGATTTTAAAAGGAAATAAAAACAATGCAGCAGATGCACTATCCCGAATCAATGAGATACAAATGCCTACTCCTATAGATTACAATAAGTTAAGTGTGGACAAAAAAGAGGATGCTGAACTCAAGGAACTTATACAAAGTGGTCAATCCAGTTTGGAACTCAAATTAATCACGGTCGCTAATTCAACAACAGAAATTTATTGTGACATTTCTAGGGTCAAAGCACGTCCATATTTAACCCCGAACTTTAGAGAACAGGCTTTTTGGAATTTACATACTACTGAAATTACATTTACTACATTTCTCATCCTGGAAAAAAAAGTAGTGTAAATTTATTGAGACAGAGATTTATTTGGCCCTCCCTTGCTAAAGATTGTCGAACTTGGACTCGTGAGTGTTTGGATTGTCCACGTTCCAAAATCATTAGGCACACAAAATCTGCGTTAGGAAAATTTGATCTCCCAACAGATAGGTTCTCCCATATACATTTAAATTTAATTGGACCCTTATCCGAATCAAATGGTAAAAGGTATTGTTTAACAGTAATTGATAGAGCAACGCGTTTGTCAGAGGCATATCCATTGAGTGACATCACGGCACCAACTATTGCTCATGCACTCCTGTCTGATTGGATTGCCCATTTTGGTTGTCCCGAGAAAATCACCACTGACCAGGGACGACAGTTTGAATCCGAAATGTTTCAGCAATTAGCCAAACTCTTAGGTGCTAAAAAGTACCGATATTCGCCATACCATTCACAAAGCAATGGAATTATAGAAAATTGGCACAGACCCCTAAAATGTACACTAAAAGCCAGACGAACTGAAAAATGGACGACAGTCATACCAACAATTTTACTTGGGACAAAAGCTATCTTACGACGAAGCACAAGTGTATGCGCGCTCAACCACAACAAATCTAACTACGGCCTCTGATTGGCTGACTGCAGGAGGACTTACGATGAGGCACCGCAATACGAAGTTAAGATAGATCGCAGGAACGCCCATCCTAGGATCGAGCGTAAGATTTAAGATAGCGACGCACCGCAATTCCAGCCTATAGCTCAAGAAATCTCACCATGGAGCTCAAGCTGAGCTCTAGGATAGTTTAAGTTTGTTTTAACTTTTGTGATCGATGTCATGCCGGCAACAAGCAGTAGCAAACACCTCAAAGCTATAATAATAATAATAATAATTAAAAAATAGACAGAAACTAATTCAACGCTATTGAAACATACTACGTGAACCAGTCCAGCAGGAATGAAAATGCCTGACGAGTCAGCCTATATATTAGAGTAGCTCTAATAACGTAGGTCGTGCACCTGTTCATTTCACCTGCGTTTCTTTTATTGCGAGAACGGAAACAGAGAGTTGCCAAGCAAGGGATTAACGACAAAAAATGACACCCTTTTGGCGATGAAAGCGGGAAGTTGTATGTTGCAACATTCTGCCGCAGGAACAATGGAATCCGAACTGTATTTGCTCATTCATTCTCATGACGTCGCAAATAGTGGCTGGCCGCAACCAGCGATTGGTACAAAGGGACGCTCCCATCGTTTTGTGCCAATCGCTGTGTCTCTCGTCGCGGCAAGCCATCACGTGGCTAACGAAAAAGAAAGGCTACCGAGGTGGTTTACTGGTATCTTTTTCACAGACCGCCGTAGTCACGTGATGCTCGAATGCACCAATGCAGATGTACAAAAAGAGCATCACGTCACTCTAGCGGTCTCGAGGGTAACGAAAAAGAAAGGCTACCGCGGTGCTTTACGCGTTTATTTTTTTTACAGACCGCTGGAGTCACGTGATGATCGAATGCACCAATGCAGGTGTACGAAAAGAGCATCACGTCACTCTAGCGGTCTGTAAAAAAAGTTAAGTGGAATGCACCGCGGTAGCCTGTATTTTTCACTAGCCTGGGCAGTTGCAATTGACGTCAGGTTGGAGGTCATACACTACAAATAGAGCCAAATATTTCACTTGGAGGTCAGGGTATTTCCAACAATCAGAACTGCCTATTTGTAGTGTGTGACCTCCAACCTGACGTCAATTGCATGTGCCCGAGGCCAGCGAAAAAGACAGGCTACCGCGGTGCATTTCACTTAACTTTTTTTACAGACCGCTAGAGTGACGTGATGCTCTTTCAGGGCTACACTACATACCGGGCTTGCTCATTCATTATGATGACGTCACAAAAGGTGGCTGACTAGGAGGAAAGACATACAGCGATTGACACAAAACGATGGGCGCGTTGCTTTGGACCAATCGCTGGTCGCGGTCAGCCACCATTTGTGACGTTTTGAGAGTGAATGAGCAAGCCCGGTATCTAGTGTTGCCTTGGCTCTTTTCGTACGCCTGCATTGGTGCATTCGAGCATCACGTGACTCCAGCGGTCTGTAAAAAAAATGATACGCGTAAAGCACCGCGGTAGCCTTTCTTTTTCGTTAGCCTTACAGCCCTCATTTGTGACGTTATGATAATGATTTCGCTTTTGCAAAGGTCAGCTGATTGGCTGAAGTGAGTGTTCATTTGGTTGATAATCTTCACGCTTAATCTTAATCAGCCATGTCTTGGAACTTGTGAAAAGAAATTCTTTTTCCATCTACAAACGTATTAACAGAACTGTTGGAACAGCCATATACAGCACAATACTTCACCATATCGTAAAATAATTTAATTTCGAACGATATAAAAATATTTCAGCATTACATACTATGGAAATAAGTCAGTTTGTTTTCCCCAATCACGTGATTTTTATAGCCTCGAACTCAGACTAGCGAATAATGTCCATTTGTTTGATTGCAGTTCGCAAAACGCTTTAAGATAATTATGACAGAAATTCAACTGTTATTAATTAATTTTTCTTTTTTCTTATGCATGTCTGAAGAGAAAAATGAACTTTTGTTAACTTAAATCTACTTGACTTTTTTTTTTCGATTAAAAACTAATACTTCGATTAGTCAAGAATAGTCGTTTTGTTTTCTCGTACTCGGAATTGGAATCCATTGTCTTCTAAAGTTTGAGTTGACACTTCATCGTTCTTGTTATATTTTGTGTTGAGTTTATTCTTGTCTTCAGGAAAATGTTTCGCCAAAGGATTCCTGGTCTGAGTTATATCCCCATGGAGAGTTCACATGACGAAGATTCTGTTAAATGTGTAGGGTTTAATCTCCAAGGTTTTACAATACCTGGAAATCATAAGGTACCTAATATTTTTTGTTCTCCGTGTTCGCGATTACCGCGTTTGCTAGTTGCTTTTCCTTAAAACTTAGTGCAAAAGTTGTATACAACATACAGTTTTTTCGGCAAAATCCTTCAACAAGGGCGACACCCGATTTCGCGATTTTTTTGTTACAAAGTTTTAGCAATATTTTCTTCACGATTTTTCGATTTTTACAAACTTTTAGCAATATTTCCCGGCGTATTTTTATATTGGGAACAGATGTTTCGTTGGTCTGCAGATAAACTTGGCGATTTTTTTTCCCGCCAAAATGCCGTTTTGAAAACTATTGAAAAAATGAAATCCGGAAGAACTTTTGTTTTCCAATATGGTGGTCACTTTCAAAACTCATGGAAATCCTTTTTTTTTTTTTGTGTGTTTGACAAAGAGCACTTAAAAAGTTAATGCTAAAAGTTTTAGTTTTGAAAGTGATGGCTTATTGGAAAAAGTAATTTCCTCGGCATTTCAGAATTGCGATCAATTTCGAAAAAGGCATTTTTACGCGCATTATCTTAAATAAAACAATAGAAAATGAACGAAATTAGTACTTACTCGTGCAGAGAAATCCTTCTAATAAATTGTGTACAAGGCGCAAAAAAAACCCCAAAAAAAACACATTTTCGATTGTAAACAGAAAACAAAGATAAACATTTCCATAGATACGATGTGGAAAAAGCAAATATAAAAATAAATGTTCGTTCTTTTGCATTATATTTATTGTAAATATCACAAACATTTGATAAAAAAAAAATTCCGAAAGTGCTTTGACCTCGCCTCGAAACACAAAAGGAACAGATGTGTTACTATCACGCTAAAATGTAAACAAAAGATTGGCGACTGTTTGTTTGGCGCGATTTCCAAGACTGCGCCAAACGAATAACTTAATACAATGGCTAGGTTGCCATTAAAGAAAAAAATCCCCTAAATTTGGCGACTTTTTTCTTTTTTTTAACCGATAATTTTTTTTTTTTTTTTAGCGTGAGTGTAAAGCATCTAAGCCACACAAAATGCTGACATTAAAATAAATGTATTCCGTATCATTTCGAGAAAATGCACAAATGGATTACACGTCAAAATTACCAAAAATTAAATCCAACTTAGAAAATATCCAAAAAAAATCAAAGAACGATGCTGGATGCTCGCAAAAGTAGGCCAGCGGCAGGTGACAAAGAAATGAAAGACGCCGAGCCGACCCAACGCGGGAAAACGGTGCCGTTATAATTTCAAGAAGCGGGTTTATCTGCACAAAAAAGTCAAAAAGTGTACACTGCACAAGTCCGTTATAAAAATGACATCAAAGGTGCAAAAGATGACTCTCCCCCTTCTCCCTACCCACAAAGCCAGAAGAGCAGCTATGATTGCCAGTAAATAGGGGTTTGGGAAAGTTCACAGTAGGGTTACCAGAAATGCACGTTTATCGCCAAAGTTGGCGAGCTGTTTTTGCACATATATTTTGCAGACCAACAAAACATCTATACCTTATATTGTTACAAACTTTTAGCAATATTTCTTCCGGATATTTTGATTTTTACAAGCATTTAGCATTATTTAAAAACACATACATAATTACGTCTGGATAAAACTTACAATCACTAAAATAAATTCAACTACAGACTTTATTTTTTTAAAAACACATAAAAACAATTAAAATTATAAAATAGACGTTTCGTGCACTTTCTTACACCTCATCAGTACTTCGAAACACAATTGCCAAACCACAAGAACCAAAACAAGAAAAACAGTTAAAGTCACAGTTTAGTTAAAACCATTTAGCATTATTTTCCTCTGTATTTTTGTATTTTTACAAACTTTTAGCAATATTTTCCTCCGTATTTTTCTATTTTTACAAACTTTTATCAATAATACCTCCGGATATTTCAATTTTTACAAACATGCGGTGTTATTAACTTGCATATGTACGCTTTGCGCACATTTTCTGAAAAACACCCCCCTGTGGATGTATGGAACTCAACGTGCAGCGGTCTCTAGAATATACGAAACTCATACAAGCAGCGATTAGTAACTTATATATGTACGCTTTGCGTACATTTTCCAAAAGAAACCCCCTCTGGTTGCACGAACCTCAACGTGCAGCGGTCTCTAGAATATACGAAACTCATACAAGCAGTGATTCGTAACTTAAATATGTACGCTTCGCATACATTAAAAAAAAAAAATCCCCTCTCGATGCACGAAACTCACCGTGCAGCGGTCTCTAGAACATACGAAACTCATTCAAGCAGCGATTAGCAACACATATGTACACTTCGTGTACATTTTCCGAAAAAAAATCTCTCTAGATGCATGAACCTTAACGTGCAGCAGTCCCTACAATACATAAAATACATTTTATCAAAGAAAATCAACAAAAATTCCCTTACCTTTTGTTATTTTTGTTTGTATTTAATCCATCTTTTAATTAGCATTAAAATAAACATATACAAGCAAACGTAGTTGCATGTATCGAATACAAAAATAATCTGTCTTGTTGCCAAAACGTCTATAGAAAAATAGTGTTGCCACTACAATAATATATATATATATAACACCCATATTTCTCATCTTTCGTTTTTAAAAAAAATTATTTCACAGGAATTATCCTTCTATGATATACCACAAAACGTCAAGTCATTAAACTTCACAAAATACATTCCACAAACGTAATTCAACAAATCCGACACACAATAATCCAATCAAAACCTTCTTACATCTTTGCATTGAGCTCAAAATACAATCCAGTCTCCAGAACAAACAATCACAGTTGCTGTACATATACAGTAAAATCTCTCAATAGCAGACAACTCGGGACACCGGAATTTGGCTGCAATTTGGAGGAAAAAACAAACATACAAATATATAGAGTTGTTGGGGGATTGAAAAAGTGTTCGCTAAATAGAGGTGTCCGCTATTCGGGAATGTCTATTATAAAACTTTTATTCTATTTAAAAAACCTAAAAAGAAAATGTAACAAAAGGAATGTTTTATCATTTTCTTTCTCTACTAAGGAAAAGTTGCCACGCTATTTCCCACTGAAAAAAAATCGGCCCTTCATGGCAGGAAAAAGTGAAATCCGGGTCAACTCGGACGAATCTGAAGGTCTGGGCCCAGTATAACACGGAAAAAGGAAGTCTAGACCCAATCAAATTTTCAGAAGAAAGTTAAGCCCGGGCCTGCCACGAATCAAATGAAAGAAAGTTGGCCCAAATTCTGGTTTCGGGCCCATTCAGACCACCACCCTCTTCCCTACAGGTGCAGATTCACGGTCGCCAGTCGCCACATGGCGACTAAATTTTTTGCCGTGGCCACTAACTTTCGGTATTTAAGTCGCCATGTGATTTAAAAGTGATCAATTTCTGGTATTCCCAGTCACCAATGTAATTTTTTTTTTAAGATTAAGACCAAAACACATCAGAAACTTTATTATTATCTTTTGATAACATCTCAGAATTATCGGTTTAATGCAGCAAACTATTAAATATATTCGAAGCTATGTTATTCGTAACAGTTTGAGTCTGATAATTTTACATAGTCTTTGATTAAAAGAAAAAATAATAATAGAAAAACAAATGTTTTAAATGTGTTTTGATTTTTATAGTGCAAAATAATCTCACACATTCATATTTTCTTTTATATGTACTCTTGTATGGCAAAATCAAAATAAGAATTATTGTTTTTCTAAGGTTCCCGCTATCTTGATTGCTTAGCTTATAGAATTTTTTTTTAAGCCGTATCTTGCCCAACTTTATCTTCTGACTGTATACATGATTTAAGATTTATATTACACTTAATTAATATTCAAATTTTGTTGTACATATGTGTATATTAAATAAATTGCTTTACACTTTGAATTTCTGAATTTTTTTGTTTTGCTTTTTGCCCCATATAAACACTATTGTTTTTATGCATATGTTTCACAATTGTGGCCACTGGATTTTTTGGATTTAGGAGCCACTGGCTCCTTCTAAATTTTGGGAATCTGCACCTATACTCTTCCCCCTTTCAGAATGTGGACATATCCGAAAGTAAAGGAATATTTGTTTCATATTAGAAATGGTCTAAAATCAATATAATTGTAAAATATTTCTAAAAGAAGAATAAGTGCGAGACATCCTATTAATCGTTCACGAACTTTAGTATGGTGCGTGAGTAAAGCTGAATGTCATAGATGTACAGTGGAGCGCCGCTAATCCGCAAAGGCCTCTGATCCGCAATCAATTTATGAATCTAAACAAAGAAATTTAATTCTCGAAAAATGCTTCAATGGTGACAAAATTTTGAATTTTGAATTTTTTTTTTCACCAATTTTAACATTTTTCTTATCTTTACCATTATTCTATTATATATAATATAACATTCTTCTTTATAGTTTAAAATGAAAGCACATTTAATTGGTATATTATTTTATATATTCATTTCTTCATACAGTACTTGTAAAATACAATTTGAGCTTTTGTGATTTTTTTTTTATTTTAATGATAAAAAATCCTGACTTAGACAATATATTTTATAATTTATTTATTTTTTCATTAAATCGTAATTATAAAAGTGAAAAACACATAAAAAATACATATATTGCTTTTGAACCTTAGAGGAATAATTTACTAGAGACCACATCTCTTTGTTATATTGTTGAAAATCCGGTTTCAGGATCAGCTCGGATTGGCGCTTTAAAAAATGTCTGTTTTGGCGGTGATCGCTTTCTTGGCAACTTCGATTTCTTCAACTTCGGATTTTCTTTTTCTGTTTTTGCTGCTGTATTTTATTTTAATGTTATAAAATGGCTTTGTCCTTGTAATAAATGTTACTTAAATTATATTTTTTTTATTAGTGATATAGGGTTTAATCTAGAGCTAGCCAAATAGCCAAAAAGCTAACTGAAAGCACCTTTTGCCCCCAAAGCATTTAGTGGATTAGCCAAATAGCAACAGCCAAAAAAATATATGTGATTTCCATTTTGTTGTTCCTGCCGCGTGAAAAAAAATTTCAAACCGCCTCTGTCCCGGCAATTCACTTCAAATTTGTCTCGTCCTCTCTGTGCAAGCATCTTACAAATAGTATGACGTCATTTGCATTAAACAAGCATTGAGGAAATTAAAAGAGTTTATTTTTTGTTGATGATCCCAACTTAGGAAATGAAACCAAAACGGTTCATGAATGGAAGTTGTTCAGGCAAGTTCTGGCTACAAGGGGTAAAGGAATTAAACCAGCTGATCGTATTCTTTTTCCATAAAAATGGCATTATTGACATGTTTCCCAATGTGACTTCTTTGTATGAATTTGTAGCAACAATTCTGTTGTCTACAGCAGATTGTGAAAGGGGATTGAGTCTCGTGAAGATAACAAAAACTGACTTGAGAAATAGACTGAGAATCAAAAATTTAAGTAACTTAATGGTGATTAATTTGGAAGGGGAAGTTTGAAAAGAATTTCTATTTAAAAAAAGCATTTGATGTGTGATGTATAGCCAAATCTTGAGAGGGTCAATCTTACAGAGTGCTGTACTGTTTGTATATTGTATAATTAAAAATAATACTCATTTATATAGAAATTTTGTATAAATATTTTTTTTTTCTTGGCTAAAGTTATTTTTATTTGGCTAACAGTTATTGGCTGCAATTAGCCAAAAAGCTACAAATCTCTTTTTCCTAGATTAGACTCTATGATATAAGATATTAAGTACGATAACACAAATTATTTCGAGATTTCTGCTTGGAAAGCTTCAATTTGACACAATCATTTCACGAAATGAAATGTAACAAATTGTCAGATTTTTTTTTTTAAATTCTAAAAATGCATTAAATTTCGCAGGCATTATTAAAATAACAGAAAATCGAACAGTATTTACAGTATCTTTTTTTTTTTCCTTACAAAAGTGAAGAATTTGTGGAAAGTTAGCAGTGACATGTTATAAAATATTATTTGATTTGATAATGTATTTTATAGGTTTTGAAAACTTGAAATCACATACTGTCTTTATTTAACAATACATTCTATAGAACATATTTTTGCTGCAATCCAGAATTTTTGTTTTGCTTTTGATGTTCCAATTTAAAGGCATATTTTTTCCAATCTTTCATATATGCATATATATATATATTTTTTTTTTAATTGAAAGTATAAATGTATTACAATATTTTTAATCAAAAGGAAAACATGGATAGATAACATATACGCGTGTATAGAAAAAAAAAATACAACTGCACAGTATTTTTTTTTTGTATGAAAAATAAAAATTCCAGGATATTTCATATCTACTAAGTTAGAACTTGTGTAATTGTTTCTCTGTTAAATTAACTATTATTTTGCATAAGTTTCTGAGAAGAAATAATTTGCAACTTTTGAATGCTATAAAAAATTAAGTTTAACTCTCAAGTGTTTTTTTTTTTTCTTTACAATTATTAAAAATAATAACCACAGGCAACTACTGAAGATGTTGACTTCTAAACAATACTTGCTGTGATAATTAGATGCTATAAAACATTCTCAAATACAAAATGGCTACTTTATGATTTTAGGTAGATTTCGTAAGAAATGCTACCTATTACATTCTCCCCTATGTTGGAATTTCTGAAAAGTTTTTGCAGATCTACGCCGATCATCACTTCCAGAACTCAAAACCACCCCCAATTCAAAACTTTTATCTATCTATCTAAATCACTTTTTTATGGACACGATAACTTCAATAATTCTGCACAAATTTCTTCCAAACTGATACACAAAATTAAGGGGCATAAAATCTTGGTCAAGTTCGATAATGGGCAAAATCGAACCAAAAGGGGGGGGGGATGAAAACAGAAAAGTCCCCATAACTTCTTAATTACGATACGTATCGAATCCGTTTAAAGTTATTAATACTTCTAGAAAAAGGGCCGAAAATTTATGTATGACAGATTTTTTATATTAAAAATGACCTCAAGGGGGGGATAGGGTTTAAGAAGAAAAGAATTCAAAACTTCGTCAATTCACAAGATATCAAATCTGCTTAAATTTATTATAAATCCTCTTAATAGTATCTACAACTTTTACTTTGACAAGTTTTTTTATAAGACCAACTCTTATAGCTCGAAAGAAAAAAAGAAAAAAAAATTCCTGTCTACAGACACAGGTAGATTTTGAAGTGGGTGGTCTAAACTGCCGCATCATGGCAGAAAGGTCATTTCTTCTGCAATTCCCACTAAACAGGTGCCCCACTATCTGTATTTTCAAAATCTACCTGTGCCTGTAGGCCGAGCCGTCAGGAAATTGTTTCATTAATTTGTGATCAGAAATGTATGAAATTGGCAGGTGTTCTTATTTAGAAAGTTTGTAATCAAAAGATGCTTTCAATAAAAGCAGAAGATATTTCAGAAAAGTCCATCAGCATTTTGAACCGAATTTCCGATGCCGCAGCACTTGAAAGAAGAAAAATGTTGTCACATGACAGGAATCACTTATTGTACTGTCCTCTTAAAAAATAAATTTTGAAATTTTCTTTATATAAAGTATAATAAAGAATTTTAAAAATTAAACATAGCTAAATTTTTACAGCTTGTTCGATGATTTTAATATTGAGTATTTTACATTTTATCACTTTATTACAAAATGGCAGACAATTAAGCTCTTGCTTAATCACAAATTCTTATTTGAAAAAAAAAAACACTTTTCTAAAAAGTAACCCATGTTATCCAAACAAAAAAAAAACCCCACACCTGATGTAATCAGCTGAAAATGATGCATTTTATTACCTATTAATGGTTTAACCTAAAAACAATTAAAAAATTATGTAGATATTCTAAAATTTTATTATAATAAGAAAATCTGTAAAAATGAAGCTCATGTTTTGCCAAAATGCTGCAATTGTTAGTTTAAATTATTTTAAAACTAAATATGCACTCCTTAGGTATTTTTAACTATTTTTATTATTCAAAATGGTGCAGAAAAACAGAACAAAACAAAATGACTTTAGTGAAAAACAACAAGAGCACAGACGCAATATAAAGTTTCGGCGGGAAAAGGGGGAAATTCCTCCAAGTAGATTTTGGCGGGAGAAAAACCAGTTTGGCGGAATAAATCTACCACCACCACCTCTGATGCCGGTCATCGAAAAGGTTACCAATGTGGGGTCTAGTTTATTGTATGGTCTAAGTTTTTAACTCTTACTTAAAGATAAAATTCAACACTATAAACCAAATGTCTTAAAACAGACAACAATTGATGCCTTATTTATGAAATTTAAAAAATAATAAATTATTTTTTACATAGTTATTACTTTATCTATATATTAAAATGTGTAATTTATTTATATTTTAGTATTAGCAATCTGAATTTGTCCAAAATATGAATTTAAAAAAATGTAAACAAAGATTAAATAGGCATGGCCTGTAATCCGCACAACACTTGGAACCAAGCTTTGCGGATTAGTGGCTTTGTACTGTATTGATAAGTAGATATATTGGAATTATGATAGTGATAACTAGCACCCCCCCCCCCCCCCCCACCTTCCCTTTCTTGAAGGCATACTTGGGTTTTGAAAAAATAGATAAACGTTCATGAAGATTAGGTAAAAATAAGTATAAAACTGTTTTCCTTCCTGTAAAATAAAATACAGTCGGACCTCGATATCTCGAACCTCCTTATCTCGAAACCCTTGATATCTCGAAAAAAGAAATTTCCCCTGCATTTTTATCAATATTCTTACGTATTTTCCATAGTTATCTAATCTCGAAATATATTTTTCAAAACCCTTGATATATCGAAATTTTTTCCACAGAAATAAATTTTATTTTTTACCTTTGACTATTATCTGCTGCAGAAACAGTTTGATCTAGATGCCCGTTTCACATTCTTTTATCCCTTTGTTGATACAAAGACTTAAAGGATGAGAATGGAAGGTTTTATAAACCGCAACTAACAAAACTACACTGGAAAGTACGCTCAAAGAGCAATAGCAATCCAGTCAACCAGTCGCTTGCTGCATTGCATCCGCCAAAAATATCACTGTTAAATTTTTGCTGCCAAACACGACTTCAAAATTACAACCATTCGACCAGGGGATAAAACATAGCTACAAGGTTGGTTATTGAGTGCAAATTGTGAGAAGACTCCTGGATAACATCGGTGCATGTAAATCTTCTAACACACCTAAATCAACATCTTACCGTCAATGCGAATGGCTGACTATCCATGGAGAAATGTTACAGAAACAACGATAAGAAATTGTTTCATCAAAGCAGGATTTTTAGAAAATGTAAATTCCAGTGAAACAGGGGAAGTTTTTTCCATTAAGCAAGCAACTGAAGAGGGAGAACTGAATCTAGAACACAGGGAATCAATACAAAAGGCATATCACACTGAAATTTCATTCAAAGAATTTTTTAATGTAAACAATGAGCTTGAAGTGTGCGGCACGATGACAGATGAAGAGATTGTTTCAAGCATTAATGCAGAAGTTTCTGATGAAGAAATCGAAGAACTACTCGATCAACAAGAGCACAGAAAAATTACCGTGCAGGAAGCCGAGAAGGCAGTTGACCTGCTGCAGAGATTTCTCGAAACAAACGATAATATTTGAACAGAAGCGTTTGGTGCCATTGCTACGTTACAGAAAACTGTGCAATTGCAAAAAGATTCTATGAGACGACAGACTTCAATTAAAGATTTTTTCTTCAGAAAAAACTAAATGTATTTCTTGATGAAGAAATGGATATTGTATTTAATCAAAACAGGTATGCGTATAACACAATTTTGAAATTATATTAAAACGTTGAAAATAGTAATTTTTTTAATTATTAGTAGATTGTACATATAGTTTTTAATGAATCTTATTTTTTACAGCAAAACACAATTTCTAAGATTTAGATTTTTTAATTTTGTCAAAACCTTGATAACTCGAAACCTCTATGTCTCGAATTTTTTCCTCTTCCCCAGAGATTCGAGATATCGAGGTTATACTGTAGTATTCATAAAAACAAATATCTACCCTTCACTCTTTTCTCCCGTACATAATATGAGTGAGGCTAGCACAGAACCTGGTTTTCATACGTAACTTCCTAGAATCTAGCAGAGAACTTCTATCGCCAAGGGTTGGTTATATACAAAAGAAGAGTAGATGCCTTATCTGAGAACGCACAATAGAGTATTCTTCTTTGAGCTTCAAGCATAACTTATCGAGACCTTCCAGTTTCCAGACCAATCAATCTCATATCTGACATGTGTGTTGTTGTTTATGACTTATGAGACTTTTCTTGTGACCTGGGGAGAACTCTAATTGCTTTATATTTTTAACTTACAAATGATAATTTTTAGAGTTGTATAGAATATACTCTGCCTACTCAGCCAATTTTCCAAATATTCGGTATTCAACTAAATTTTGACTATGTAAATTAAAAAATGATAATTTTTAGAGTGGTATAGAGTACCTACTCAGCTAGTTTACTAAGTATTTGGTATTCAACAAAATTTTGATTATGTACTTGGCCAATATCGAGTAATTGTAAAAACTTGCTTTGTTTTTGTTTTAAGGCAGTTCTTGAAAAAATATTTTTCTTTTCTCAACAATGCAAAACTTTCTGACATATTTTCTTGCTGATGGAATTTGCAAGCATGATTACTGAAGTAATTTGTGGTTAAACAGTATTAGTGTTCACTCTAGAAAAAAAAAGGGCTGGGTGCTAGTCACAAAAAGGGCACTAGTTTCAGCGAAAAAGGGCATTGTTTCATAAAAAAAAAAGTATACATTTTCGGAACCAATATAAGAAACTCATTGTTCATCATATACTCATCAATGTTTGTACACACATTTAGTAACATAGATTATAGAAATACATGTTTATTAAATTGATATTTTAAGGTTCTAGTAAGTAATTAGGTTAACATACGTGGATATAAAATTATTAGCCAACTCTAAACTATGAATTTTAAGGCGGAAGCAGAAATTTTGAACTTAAGATGACTGATTTAGTTACCTTACTAAAGATTTAAAAATAGGACAAAAAATTTAAATAAAAGAGTTTTAACTTTAATTTTTGTGTGCTTGGAAAAAAAGGGGGGTGGGCATCAATTTTGGGTGTGGATATGGAAAATTACTTGATTGATTATTTGCTATAGTAAAGTGACAGAGCAGAAAAAGTAAAAAAAAAAAAAAAAAGATACGGCTTTTAAACTTGATGAGCTAGGAGAGCAAAAGATGAGTTTTTTTTCCCCCAGGGTGTTAAGGGGGGGGGGGATAAAAATCGCGATAAAATTTGCATTTTATCGCGATCTTTTGACGAAATTTGCAGTTTTTTCGAGATCTGTTGATAAAATTTGCGGTTTTTTAGCTATTTTTTGACGAAATATGCCATTTTTCGCGATCTGTTGACAAAATTTGCCGTTTTTTCGCAATGTTTTTGGCGAAATTTGCCGTTTTTCGCAATGTTTTTAACGAAATTTGCCGTTTTATCGAGATTCTCTCACAAAAGTCACGCTTTTCCCGCGATCTGTTGACAAAATTTGTCGTTTTTTCGCGATCTTTTCACCAAATTTGCCGTTTTTCGCAATGTTTTTAACGAAGTTTGTCTTTTTATCGCGATCTTTTGACGAAATTTGCAGTTTTTTCGAGATCTGTTGATAAAATTTGCGGTTTTTTTCGCTGTTTTTTAGATGAAATTTGCCGTTTTTCGCGATCTGTTTGAAGTTTTTTTGCAATGTTTTTGACAAAATTTGCCATTTTTTCGCAATGTTTTTGACGAAATTTGCCGTTTTTCGCTATGTTTTTGACGAAATTTGCCATTTTATTGCGATTCTCTGACAAAAGTCATGTTTTTCCCGAGATTTGTTGACAAAATTTACCGTTTTTTCGCAATCTTTTGACGAAATTTGCCGCTTTTCGCAATGTTTTTAACGAAGTTTGCCGTTTTATCGTGATTCTCTGACAAAACTCACATTTTTCCCGCGATCTGTTGACAAAATTTGTCGTTTTTTCGCAATCTTTTGACGAAATTTGCCGCTTTTCGCAATGTTTTTAACGAAGTTTGCCGTTTTATCGTGATTCTCTGACAAAACTCACATTTTTCCCGCGATCTGTTGACAAAATTTGTCGTTTTTTCGCAATCTTTTGACGAAATTTGCCGCTTTTCGCAATGTTTTTAACGAAGTTTGCCGTTTTATCGTGATTCTCTGACAAAAGTCACATTTTTCCCGCGATCTGTTGACAAAATTTGTCGTTTTTTTGCGATCTTTTGATGAAATTTGCTGTTTTTCACAATGTTTTTGACGAAATTTGCCATTTTTTCACGATTCTCTGACAAAAGACATGTTTTTCCTGTGATTTGTTGACAAAATTTACCGTTTTTTCGCGACTTTTTTGGCCATTTTTGACTAGTTTTAAAAAAGGAAGGGCGCATTTTGCCGATTTCAAAAAGGGCAGGGTGCATTTTGCCAATTTTAAAAAGTGCAGGGCGCTGCGCCCTTCAAAAAAAGCCTAGCGGGAACACTAAACAGTATATTTCATTTATTTTTTGTATGCGAAGTTTAGTTTTTTTTCACATTCTGTGGATATTTTTTAAATTCAAGATTTAAGATATTTATTGAAAAAGGAACACACTTTTCAATTCCAAATTATTTTAATAGTTATGCCTGAAAATTTTATTCCTTTAAAGTATAAAAAGGATTCCATGAATGTGTCTGAAAGTTTCACATTGTTGAGTGCGGAAAAAAGAAATAATGATTAAAAGAAAAAGAGACAAAAGCAAAACCCTTTTTTTCCTATGAAAATGTTAACATAGAAAATATGATCTGTAATAAGTTTTGGAAGAACTTGAGTTCTTCAAATGATCCTTTACAATTTTTTTACGTTAAAACACAGGACCTTCAAAAAATTCGGAATATTTTTTTAATCTCCATTCTGAATCCTCCAGAAATGTGATGATTTTAGAATAACGAAACATGTCACATAACAGCTGAAATTGCCAATAAATCTCTTATCTAGCTGTATATACAGTAATGGCCAAAATTGTGGAAATTTTTTGGGAAAAATATTTTTTTGAAGTTGATGGCTCTAATATCCATTATTTCTTAGTTATACCATGAAAGGTATATACCACTGGAAAGATAATTTAATCAAAAATATGCGATAGAGTTTGTTCAATTCAAATTAATTTATCAAACGTTATAGCTAAATAATCAGAAAAAGGCAGTAAAATCTGGTTAGGATGATAATAATGATTTTTCTTTTTCTTGAATGTAGCCAATGCATATGAATGTTTGGAGTGTCAGACAGATTCCATTTTATTTGGTAATGTGTTAATCAAAGCTAGGGTAGGATTTCAAAAAAATATATATGCCATATTTTGGTATTTATAATAAGACTTTTATCACTATTTTTTATGATTTAGCCAAGTTGTTAAAGTTCTTTGCCACCTTTCAATTTTTGAACTAGTAAAGCATAATAAAATTAACAAAACATCATAAAGAGTTGATTAGTTACCCAGAAATCAATGTGTAACAGTATTTTTAAGTGTAGAAAGCTATGCTTATGAAGAAATTTGAAATAAAAATAGAAGTAATTTAACCAAGGGATGTATCGTGTTGCGATATATTTTTAATTTCAATTCTCCCAGTTAATCTAATTTAATTCACATTTATCACTTTCCATTTTATCATCTGAGCTCTGAATTCAGCATTCATTTATTTTATTCCAATATTTTTCCTTTTTAAAATCATTGTACACTTTAATTGTTGGATGTAACTCATCTTCCTTCCTCTGACACTGTAGTGTTTGTTTCTCCTTCTTACCATTTCCTCCCGCGATCGTTAGCTCCGCCCCCCATCGCGACATCACGTCTTTCAGCTACGTGCGTTCGATAGGACGGCACTTTGTTTGTATGCGCATGCGTGCGCTGCCGAAGTCGCGGGTGCTTCGATTCTCCTTTTCAGTTACTTGACACAGTCTTACTAGGAACGTGACATAGAAAGGTTCGTTCGTTAGTGCGGTCCGCGCGCGTTTTCATAGTTATAGTTTTCTTGAATCTTTTTAATAAAACATCGTTAGTATTCCATCTAGTAAAAAGATATTTACTTGATCAGAAGATATGATCTAATCACCACGAAATGTTGTGAATATTAAACAAACCCTGGACTGCAGAGAACCTCACAGAGCAACTTATTTCAAGGTACTGTAAATTATTTAGTTATTTTCTCTTTTCACAATCTCTTCAGAATAATTTTCAGAAGAACCTGTTTGTTGCCCTTTACGATCACATTTTATTTTCTGTCTTTGAAGCAACCACTAGAGGCAACATAATAGGATGTCCAAGTCAAGCAAAACACGACTGATAAAGGCAGGAAAAGGTTCAGGAGAGCAATTGGCGGTAGAAGAGTAAGGTCCCTGAGTATAGGTCACAGAAACCATCATCTCGGTGAATGCAACATGAAATGGCACACTGAAATGTGGAATTGAATCAAAGTACCATTTTGTAGAGAATGCAATATTTTGCTCCAAATGCAAGAATTTCATGAAAAAAAGATTATAAATCAAATTAAGGTTGAAAATGTTAAACTGAGCTAAAAGGCATGTTTACTAGACAGAGAAATATTAGGGTCATGTTATTTGGATTATTAAAATGTTTTTTTAATAAAATTCTAGCCATTAGACCAAAATACTGCACTTTGCACAGAACTGTACTTTGTTTGCGCTCCCCATTACAGTGCATCATTTAATGTTGCACATACCAAGATGATTGTTTTTCTGTGACCTACACACAGGGACCTTACTCTTCTATCGCCAATTGCGCTCCGGCTCCTTTTCCTGCCTTTACCAGTCTTGTTTTGCTTGACTTAAACATCCCTTTGTTTATTTACTTATAATTTTACTTCAAATTTCTTCATAACCATAGCTTTCTACACATAAAAATATTGTTACACATTGATTTCTGGGTAAGTAATCAACTCTTTATGACGTTTTGTTAATTTTAATATGCTTTACTAGCTCAAAAATTGAAAGGTGACAAAAAACTTTAGCAACTTGATAGCAGTCATAAAAAATAGTGATAAAAGTCCTCCTATAAGTACCAAAATATGGCATACTTTTTTTTTTTTTTTTTTTTTGAAATCCTACCTAGCTTTGATTGACACATTACCAAATAAAATGGAATCTGTCTGGACACTCCAAACAAACATTCATATGCATTGGCTATATTCAAAAAAAGAAAAATAATTATCGTCAACCTGACCAGGTTTTGCTGTCTTTTTCTAATTATTTGGCTGTAACGTTTGATAAAATAATTATAATTGATCAAACTGTATTGCATGATATTCTTGAGTAAATTAGTTTTCCAGTGGTATAATAGCATTATATTGAAGTTATGAGCCATCAAGCTTTAAAAAAGCATTTTCTTCCAAAAGGTTTCCACAATTTTGACCACTATTGTATTTATGAAGGACCTTTATAAAAATACCTAATTAAGAACCTAAATATAATGATAATTTCTAATTCACAAAATTTTGATTAGATTTTTTATGACAATTTTACATGATTTTTTTAATAAGGCTATACTTTTTATACAAAATGTTCACAAAAACAGGATCACGTGAAAAAGAAAATTAAGCTGACCCATGCAATTTCTCTTGTTAAAAATGAAAATTCATGTACAAAATTATTTCAATAATATACTGAAATTCAATATAAAATTTGAAACATGTATTTATTTTTATTGGCATAGCTGCGATTTTTCATGTAATCAGATAATTGCCAGAAATATTAAACTATTTTTGGAAACAAGTTATTTTTTAATAACATGCAATTGAAATTATTTAGTCTTTTCAAGCTTTTTTTCTCTTCTCTTCCTTTTCCTTAAATATAGATTTTAAGACTTGTCTAACTGTTTTTTATAACTGCATACAAATAAACTTTGCACAGAAAATGTAAATTTTCTGAAAAAAATTGTTTTCAACTAAATATTTCGAAGTACTAAAAAATCCACCTGTTTTATAAATTTCATTAAAGAAATATACATACATATATAGTGCGTCTCAAAAGTATCTGGACAGGCGATTTTTTGAAATAACAGTTAAAAAAATGAAGCAATAATCACGAAAAAAATTATATGCATATAGTATTATAACATAAATTTATTACAACAAAGAAATAAAGTATCAGTTTTACAGATTGTTTGTAAAAAAATAAAAATAAAAATAGGATGTCCCAAAAATATATGGACTTTTCGAATATTTTGCATTTAAATTCAAATTTTGTATCCATTTTTTAAAATTATCTTGAAAACCCTATCAGGCATGCTTCCAACTAGTGTTTGGAGTATGTGCGGCTGTAAAAAGAACCAACTCTGCTCTACTTGTTGCAGTAATTACTGAATAGTAGAAAACTGCTGACCATGTGCATACACATCTCGTTCAAGTACTCCCCAAAGGTTTTCAATTGGATTCAAGTCTGGGCTGAGGGCTAGCCAGTCTATAACAGTCACTTGATTCTGTTTAAATTAGTGCTCCCGATGCGATACGTATATCAGTTATACGTTTAACCGATATACGTATAATACGTATTTAAGAAATACGTATACCCTAAAATATACGTTTAAACGTATCCATATACGTATAAGCGTATATCGGTTAAACGGATAATTAAGTATACGAAAAATTCCATTATACGTATATTTTAAATACGTATTTACTTTTAATACCAATGGACCTCATCAGTATTACGTCACAAAACGGGGAACAAGCTGGAAATCAGTGGTTTTAGCGAAATAATTTGCATAATATGTTTCATACATAGGATTTTGTTATTTTTCCCTATAAACGATTATTATAAGCATATAACGAAAAAAAAACACTTTTTGAGAAAAAAATGAGAATAGACACGTTTCAGATTTTTTGTGACTTCTTGTTAAGTAAGTTTATTTTTCTTTTCTAATTTTTTGAAAATTTTTTATTTGTGAGTGCGTGTACTCAAGATTGCGTCCAGGTTCAAATGTTATTCTTTCGATGGGGCTAACGTTTTCCACTCTGTGTTAATGTGTATAACGCAAGTTCATTTTTTTAATCATGGCACTCGTGGTATACAAGGTGTATGGACATTACGTTTAAGATTTTTTGTTAATTTTGACAAATTTTATTTTTTGTGTGAGGTACTTATAAATTTTGATTTCTAATAGCCAGACAAATAATCGTCAATGCAGATTTTAGAACGCAATCACACATGCATAAAATGACTTGCCTTCTCATTTCTTTTTTAATGTAGGACATATTTTCAAAATATTTTAACACGGTGACTACCGGATTAAAATTAACGGAATTTTATTTTATTCAGAAATTCCGAATTCATACCTGAAAATACTAATAGCAATATTTGCTTTATTTAATGACAGACATTTCGTGATTACATAAAATAAAAAAAACTTCTTTCGAAATTTCCGGTATTAATTCGTAATTTTGGATTAAAAGTGGAATGTCAAATAAGTGACCAAGTGACGACGCCACGTATACGTCCTCGGTAGCAACCGTGTTAAATAGAGAAAAAAAAAATATTCTTAAATACAATAAAAGTATGAGTGTGAAACTTCCCAGGAAATAGATTGTCACTATAAGATAAAAAGTTAATGCATGCCTATGTTCTGCGGTCGCATTAAAAGATAATTTTTCGCGGGAAATGTCCACGCCATAAATCTAAAGAAGTTGTGTGTGGAGGTATTACAGACATGCGAAAATTTGCTTTGGAGCTACCCGCTACCCATAGTAAAACATTTCATAATTAATAGCATAGATTTAAGGGGGAAAAACTATATATCTCAACTGAGGAAAAAAAGTTTCGATTTTTAATTGTTTTTTGGAATACCTTTACCGCTAGACAGGTAAATTAGGGACTTTCGTGGATCTTTGAACAAGTAATCACGATGGTCCACGTAAACTACGAGAATGTGGGCCTCAGTGGGTGTTTCTCAATTTCTCTGATCCGCAGACCCTGTAGGTGCCATTTCCCTTTACTTCTGGCATCAGGGTTTTGGTTTTTCTGACGTCACTGGCGGTGCTAAGGTGCATTCTTCCAATGGGAAAGAACCTTTTTTTTCTGATTTAAAATAGTATTTATGCTAAAAAAAAATTCGTTTCTTTGGTCATAGGAGAGCATATTTCTTCAAAATAAAACATTTTTCATTAGGCACAAAGTAAAGTATTTTTTTTCTAGGAATAAAGCAATTTAGAGGAGATTTTTTTTTCCCTCAAATGAAATAATCGTGTATTTTTTCTTTGCTAATATGGGAGTTTGTATTGCTTGTTATCTTTGGTCGATCTTTGAAAGGGACGGGGGTGCAATGTAAGCATTTATTTTCATTTCCTTTGACAGCAAGGGCAGTTTTCCCTCACACGAAGCTTTAATTCCTTCTCAGAAAGAGAGATTTCCAGTCACATTTCCTAAATACGTGGCAAATATTTTCCAGCTTTTGTTAGTGCTTTTGGTCTTAGCTCTTCAAAATAATGCATTCTTTGCATTGATTTTGCAGAAAATGCCTAGTACTTATGCTATTGCAACATGTACTAATCGTTTGGATAAAACGCAAAATGTTCTATATCATACATTTTCGAAGAAATCTGATATAAAAAATTGATGGATCATTGCATCCAAAGGAACAGATAATAGCTTTAGAAAAATCATGCATCAAGCACAGATTATGTAACACTTTTCAACTCTTCAAAAATACTTTTATAAATCTTTACTGTTTAATTAGGTCTGATGTCTAAGAGAAAAATTTGTACAAAGGCATAACACATTTAAAAATGCCATTTCAGGAATTACTAACAATATTCGAAAAAATATCGAATTCTTTTGTGCACCCCTGTATATGATCTATAGATTTGTATATAAACTATGCATACAAATTACTAATAATATTACTAATACTATACATACAGCGGCATAAATTGCTAAAATTTAGTTCAGTTAGGGAGGGCATAGCACAGTTGAAAATTCACCTTCAGTAATTTCCGTTGATAAACGCACATGTATTCGAGTATTTTGTGCTGCCTTGTGGGTGATCCATAGAATTTATACATAACAAGTAATATGCAAAAAATTCGTTACATTTAAAAAACAACTAAAATCGCACCTAAAATCGCACTTCAAGGAATTATTAGTACACCCAGAAAAAGGAATTGATTAAAACTACAAAACATGTTTTGTTAAGTACATTTTGGTTGTTTTAGCAAAATTCAAGTAAAATTGAACCATTTTACTTGGATCAACAAAACATTTTTTGCTGACGATACAAAATTTTTTTTTTTTGGAATTGCAAAAAAAATTTTTTTGTTGATTCAAACAAAATTTCCATTGACCTATATTTAAACAAAACGTTTTGTTGGGTCAACCAAATTTTTGTTGATTCAACAAAATTTTTTTCTGGGTGTAACTGACAGTACTTTAACCGAATACTTTTGAGTGTTTCTGTAAATGAACGATACATTATATGACAGTAAGCGCCTTGTAGTGCACCTCAGTGATAAATTTGAATATGTATAAAATATTGAAACATCTTTAAAATAAGCTACAAACGATTTTTCCCCATAGACCGTAATGTAACGAATTCTTTTCAGTGCTGCAATAAAGGTATAAGTGCTATGCATACAATATTCTATAGTAAACCTCTTATAGTGCACATGTTATATATGTCAATTTTAATATGTTTGAAATATTTTAACATCATTACAATAAGCCGCAAACGATTTTCCCCATAGACCGTAAAGTAACGGAATTCTTTTGAATCTCCCTGTAAAATAAGCTGTAAGTGCTACACACATCATTTTCAATACCGAACATGGCATAATAAAGCTCAATAAGATATATAAATTGCATAACAATCCGAGTATATTTACGGCAGTTAGAGCACAGACAGACGGCATACAGACAGAAAAACCGAATGTATAAAGACTTTTCAACTATGTTGGAAAGCTTAAAAAAGAGATACGCTGCCAAAAAATGAAAAATGTGGAGTCAATCAACTGTGTATGATCAGTATGTGTATGATCAATCAACTCAAGTATTTTATCATTGCATGATAAAACAGTACGAAAAATTGCAAATAATAGAACATACATCTAAAATACATCTTCAAAATGCACCCTGTAATGAAATAAAATGCTCGAAATGAAAGCATATTCTGAAGGTATACTTGAAGGTACCTTAATATATTAATTATTAAAATATTTTTATATAATTTTATCATCATACAGCATTAAAATATAAATTAATATAATCCTTTTGGAAGATATTTTTAAAAGTATATTATTTTGAATTTAAAATTTAATTGTTTTATATCACATAAATCTTCCAGTTTTAAAAATGCGGCAATTTAAAAAATAAAGTTTCTATTTTTATTTGTATTTTAAATCTCTTTTAGGAATACTGCTGTCTTACTTTTTATTTTATAAAATATATATATATCAATTATTTGATATTTAATCACATCAATTATCTGAATGGAATCTGAAGAAACAGTAAATTTTAAAATTAAATTTAGAACGCTGAAAAGAAATATAATTTAAAATTTTAAATATTATTAGGAAATAAAATTTTTTGCGTAAACGTAGAACTCTCTTTCACGCAATAATTTATCTTTCTTTCTTTCTTTTTTTTTTTTTTTTAATTATGTATGTGCATTTATGGTTATCGTGTAGCATTAAAATAATACTTTATATAAATATTTCGGAATTTGTTTATAAAGTATATTACTCTGAATTTCAAATTTTATTTCCATTAAATCATCTAATTGTATCTTATGTATATTTCGGTTTAAAAATACTAAATATTCAGCCATTTACTTATTAAAGTTTTTACATTATTTGTATTTTAAGTCTAATTACACAAAACTCAATCTTGTGTATATGTGATATGAGGTTGAAATCTAAGTGATTTTTTTAAAAAACTTTTTTATAGGTTTTTATGAAATACATGTCACAATTATAATACTATTAGAATTATTATGTATTTCAAATAGAATACTGATCAAATATTAAAAATATACTATATTAAAATTATTAACATGATATTAACTGCACTCATATAAACATTAAATTTTCTGCTCTTGTAGGTCTTTAAGATTTTATTTATAAAAATTACTATTTGCTTGTTTTTAAAATGAAAAGGAACTTTTCATACTGAGGTACAAATAAAATGTAATGATAAAAAAAGCAAATTTAAAAATTATATATCGTAGAATTGAAAAGACATAATAGTTTAAATTTTGGATGTGATGTTTGTCCTATGTATAAAAAATATTTAAAAAAAATTTTAACTTCTTCACTCGAAAATTTGTATTGATACTTTTCAATTAAAAATAGGTCTTTTCTAAACCAAATCAATTGGAAAACTGAATCGAGCAGGCTAAGACTCCTATAATAGGAGTTCTAGAGCACAGAGCAGGCTAAGTGACATCAAACAGCAAATCGCTCCCTATTGATTGCAGGGTGAAATGGGGCACCACCTTATGATATAGTAACCTTGCGCAGACTAGCAGGAGAAAAGTATCTTTTTTCACATGAACGAAAACCGTTTAAACGTTTATACGTTTAACCGCTGGGGTAAGATCCGTATATACATTGGACCGTATATAGTGTTTCGTAAAATACGTATAACCGACTGTGCCGTATCATACGTATAAAAAATCTGCACCCCGTATAATACGTATTATACGTATACACGTATAAACGTATAATAGGGAGCACTAGTTTAAATCAAGCTGTTGTTGAGTGGGAGATGTGAATCGACGCATTGTCCTGTTGGAATTTCCAGTTTTCGCCCCCTAAGATGTTTCCTATTGGAAGTAGATTGCTTTTAAGGGCATTTTGGTAATCCTCAGAGCACTGTCGACCAATAAGAAAAGCAATATCCATTGTTCCGTTGAAACAGAATGCGCCCCACACCATTAGTGAACCCCTCCTTTTTGTCGACTAAAGAACTCGCGAGGTTCTTTTCATAAGTCATGCCAAATAGTATGCCCAGCCATCAGGAACATCCAAAATGAATTTTTTTCGTCACTGAAGAAAACACTTAACCATTCATCCGTCCAATGCATGTGTTTTTTTAGCCCAAAGAACTCGAGCATCTCTATGGTGCACTTTCAGCATAGGTGTCCGACACATTCTGCGATATTTATGATTTTCGTTTATCTGTATGCAACGGTGAACAGTAGATCTGGAAATAGGAAACGCCAAAGTCCTCGCAGTTTCACGAACAGACTTCTTTTGGGTTGAAACTTCACGCAAACTTTCTCTATCTTGTCTTTAAGATGTTTATATTGATCGACCTGAATGCTTTTTTGCAATCGTATTGCCACGTTTTGATAAAATTGCATAAATTCCAGATCAGCTACGCTTCATTTGTTTTGCAATATCAGAAACTTTCAAATTTTGGGCCTTTAAATGCCAAATTTTACCAATATCAGCAGCAGAGAATTAAAAGTTGCGAGGCATTTTCCAACTATTCGACAATTGAAGAAAGAGCAGTGATTTTATATTTCGAAGTGGTTACGTCACAAGTACAGAACGCAGAAAATGCAAATTTTTCTGATACGGTGGTAATAAAAGCAATTCGTTTCATTGTCCATATATTTTTGAGACAGCTTACTTTGAATTTTATTTTTTTACAAACAATCTGTGATATAAACATAACATTTCTGTATTGTAATAAATTTTTGTTATGATTCCACATGCTAATTATTTTTTTCGTGATTATTGCTTTATTTTCTTAGCTGTTATTTCAAAAAATCGCCTGTCCATATAATTTTGAGACGCACCTTATATATTACTTTCATATTAATAATCTAAAACTTAAACTAAAACCAAAACATACAGTTGGTTTAGGTTTAGACTGGGAAGCTATACTAAAACTAAATATAAAATAAATGAAAATTCTAATTGTATGAAAATAAAATTGTAATATTGTAAATTATTATCAATTTTTAAGCAATAGAAGATGTAAAAATAATATATTAAAGCACATATACACAGTACGTCTGATTACTTTTTTTAAAACTTATAATAATATTTTTAATTCAGACAATTTTAATTACACAAACCCAACATGAGTGAAAAATTGACCGGGACCAGGACTCGAACCTGGGACCTTCAGCATTAAAGGTGGGAAATTGCCGGACTAGGATATCGACCAGGGGATGCTCAGTGGCAGAGTGGCAGCACGTTATGCTGAGGGTCCCAGGTTCGAGTCCTGGTCCCGGTCAATTTTTCACTCATGTTGGGTTTGTGTAATTAAAATTGTCTGAATTAAAAATGTTATTATAAGTTAAAAATAATATTTATAATGTCACAACTACAATAATTTATTTCTTTAAAATGCGTCATTTACCGTAAAATCCCGATTGTAAGCCCCCCTTTTTTCAAAATCAAAAAAGGTTCAATTTTGGAGGGAGGCTTATAATCAGGATTTTTTCAAAAAATCATTTAAAAACCTGTTTTTATCATTAATTTAGAAGTAAAAAGGGGCGAGAATCTTCCGTATTTCGGCAGATAAAAAAAAAAATAAAATAAAATAAAATAAAAATAAACTCCCAACCCTAAAATCCTGCCCCCCCCCCCCCCCAAAAAAAAAAAAAAAATTAAATATTTTTTTTAAATTTCTTATTTTATTGTAACAATAAATAACTATCTAAAATCAAACTAAATTTGCTCTCAAAATTACTGTTCCCCCCTTTGCCCCCCTCCCCTCTGGTACCCAAAATGCATAGTTTAACCTTTATACTTTTTAATTTTAAACTTCTTTTAAGTCTTATTAAATACTCTATATTAAAATAAATAAATCCAACCTACCACCTAAATTAACCCTACCTCCTAAAATCTCTGCTTCTCTCTCCCTGATCCTCCCCCTCCAAATGCATCACATAAAATTTAAAATCTGTAAAATTTAAAAAAAAGAGTGAGAGTCTTCCATATTTCGGCAGATTAAAAAATAAATAAATAAATAAAATAAAATAAAATAAATAAATTCAACCCTAAAATCCTGCCGCCTCCACCCCCCCCCCCCTAAAAAAATTAAAAATCATTTTTTTAAATATTTTTTTTTATTTCTTATTTTATTGTAACAATAAATAATCAATCATATAAACCTGCTCTCAAAATTACTGTGTCCCCTTTTGCCCCCCCCCCCCTCTGGTACAAAAAATGAGTAGTTTAACCTCTATAACATTTTAATTTTAAAATTCTTTTCAGACTTATTATATACTCTATATTAAAAATAAATAACTCCAACCTACCACCTAAATTAACCCATCATCCTAAAATCCCTGCCCCCCACCCTTATCTCATGAAGATCCTCTCCCTACAAATGCATCTCGTAAAATTTAAAATCTGTAAAAATTAAAAAAAGGGGGCGAGAATCTTCCATACTTCGGTAGATTAAAAAATAAATAAATAAAATCAAAATAAATTCCCAACCCTAAAATCCTGCCCCCTCCCTTCTCCCCCCCCAAAAAAAAATAAAAATAAAATAAAAAATTTTAAAAATCATGTTTTAAATTTCTTATTTTATTGTATAACAGTCAATAATCTAAATCTGCTCTCAAAATTACTGTTCCCCCCATTTGCCCCCCCCCCTCTGGTACCAGAAATGCATAGTTTTCTTATTAATTTTTTCTGATCTATTTAAGATTTTTTCCCAGCAATATTTAAATAACAATCTACATCAGTGGTTCCCAACCTTTTTTTAGCCGCGCCCCACCAAAACATCTCTAAAATGATGATGCCCCCTCCCCCTCCCTTATAACATATAATTCTTATAAAATTTTAAAAGAGTTTATTCCTAATAGAGTCAAAAGCATTTAACGTTGATCCTGAAACGTGCCGAAGGTAATGGATGAATCAAATATTTTTTATAATCATCTGATACTCCTCGGCGTAGTTTACTGGCACACGGTCGCCACATATGCGTGATGTATAGAGTGCTCAGAATCCTTGATTAGAAAAATCAATAATTTTGAATAAAACATTTTTGTCTTATTTAATCGCAGAATTTCTGCGATTAAATTACGCAACAATTTCTAATCAGAATAAAACGTGATAAAAGATTCTGTAAATGAAGGTCGTCAAGTAATTGTTAAATATACACTTGAATAGTATGCGTAAAATTGATTTTCATGTGACATATTGCAGTGCGACTCATTCAATAAATAATCGAAAAAGTTGTTTCAAACTCTAATATACTTATAAATCAGAAAAATTATAAAGAATTTTTAAATATATAAAAGTATCTAAATATCTTTAGAAGTTTTTTCTATAATTATTCTGGTAGAATTGTATTGGAAACTTTTGAATGGTAACTTTTTAAAAATTGAATAAAAACTTTTTTTTTTTAAATTTGAATGTGTAACTTTTTTTTTCAGTCTACAACATTACTATTAGAAAAACAATTCAGAAGGTATGGGTCCATAGAAATTCCGAATTGTCCCCTTGAAAAGTTAAATTGCCCCCCTGAAAAGTCAAATTGCCCCCCTGTGGGGCGTACGCCCCCCGTTGGGAACCACTGATCTACATTATACCCTCCTCCCTTTCAAAAAGTCCTCTTTATTTCCTTTGTTCTCCCCCCTCCCCCAGTACATACTTTAAAGTCTTTAAAAGTTTTTTTTTTTTTAAATCTATTTAGAACTTTCTTGCAACTATAATTAAATAATTATCTAAATTGCTTCTCTCCCCCCCCCCCTAAAAATTGGCTTCTCCCCCCCCCCCCTCAGCACACAAACTTAAAAATCTTTAAAACTATTTTTTAAAGATTTTATGTGGTATTGTCACTTTGTAGCAACAATAAATAAATGATCATCTAACTCTACCCTTAAAGTTCCATTCTCCATCCCCAGATAAAGGGATGAATTTCTAGACATGGAGGGGGGGGGGGGGGGGACAAAGAGAAGATTTTAGTCTTTTTGTAGTTTGGCTGTTCTCACAGCTGATATTTTTTTAATGGATGGGGAGTTATTTTAGAGAACGTATTTATTTCAAAACATAAAATATACATGTAATTCAGGGAAGAACAGCCAAACTGCAAAAAGGATGAAAATTTTTGCTTTCCTCTCACATATTTAGAAATCTCCTCTTCTTTGGGATAATCGGACAGAACAAAAATTTCAAAAGGGATGATGATTTTAGATGAGTGATACTTATATGAGATGAAAAAAAATATGAGATAAAAAAAAATAATAATAATATTAAAGATTTTAAACTATTTGCTGGGTGAGAAGACAGGGGGGGAAGTGAAATTTTTGGGAGAAAGGGGGGTAATTTAGATGCTTGATTATTCATTAATATTGTTACTAAAAAGAGAAATAAACACAGCAGTTAAAAAAAAATAGAGTTTTAAAGATTAAATAGTTTTTTTTTATTTTTTTATAGGGGTTAGCTAAGTGAAAGAAGCAGACTTTTTGGTGGTAAAGTGATAATTGAAATGGTTGATTAGTTATTTATTGTTACTAGACAGCAAATTTTTTAATAAAGATTTTAAACTTTGTATCCTGAGAGGAGAGGGAGGGAAGGACGGAGAAGTGTAAGTTTCAGAGAGAGAGGAGTAGAGTGGAGGGTAATTTATATGATAGATTATTTACTTATTTTTACTAGAGAGCAACATGTAAGACAGAATATATTTTTTAAATAGAGTTTTAAAGATTTTTTTTTGCTGGGGGGAGGCAAAAGAGCAGAAGCAGAAATCTTGGTGGTAGAGAGAAAATTTAAATGGCTGATTATTTATTTATTGTTAGTAGAGAGCAACAAACAGAGCATAATTTTTTTTTATAAAGAGTTTTAAAGATATTAAACTTTAAATGCTGAGGGAGAAGAGGCATATATTTTGGATGGAAAGGGAGATTTTAGTGTAGAGGAATGATTTTTTTTACTAATTGTTACATTACTAGTGAGCAGAAAGAAGTACAGAAGGATTTAAGATTATCAAGTTTTTAAACTTTTTATGTTAGAGAAGGCATAGAAGGGAAACAGACATTTAATGTGAGAGGAAGGATTTCATTAACATCATACAGAAACATAAGTAGAAATCTGTCAAAAATATCAAAAGAATGACAATTGCCTCCCTTGGATTTTTAAAATCAATTTCAATTCAATCGATAAAATTTTTTTTTGTATGTGAGAGGTGGGGTGGGGGGCTTATATTTGGGAATGGAAAATAAAATTGCTTAAAAGTGGGAGGGGGGCTTACTTTTGGGATTTTACGGTATATACAAAGCAATACTATGTGAAATTTCCTGTGCCTGTAGACCGAGCCGTCAGGGATTTTTTGTTTTATTTTACAATGGATGCAACCCACTTTAAAAAGCATGCAATGTGAAAAACAACCACTTTAAAAAGTGATGTTCTGTTGCAGTTAAAATTTTTTCTAAGGTTAGGTAAGCACACTTTTGATATTTCTTTTTTCTTTTGACAATTTTTTGAATCCAAGTATTTATTGTTTTTTTTTTAATCAATAACTGTTTGTATTCTAAATTATTTTCATTTAACTATGTACTTTTAAAAGCACAAATTATGTCTTATTCTAAACAGAATGAATATCGAAAATCCATCATATTGCCGTTTGTAGACTAATTTTTTGAGTGAAGACCTAAAATCCAGAAAATTCCAAAATCCGAAAAAGCTGTGGTCCTGAGCATTCCTGATTTGGGGTCCTATACTGTATATAGACACATTATTTTTCCTTATATTGTACTATATTACCTTATTACTATAAACACATTACTAATACATTTTCTCATGAAATAATGCCCTTTTCTACTGAACTAGTGCCTGTTTTGGGAACTAGCACTGTGCCGCTTTTTTTTGTAGACTGAATACTAAACTATTAGTTATCATTTTAGTAATTAAAGCATAAAAATGTATTTTATTTTCCTAATAAGAGAGTTAATTATTTAATAATTATTTATTTTAAGCAGTGTTAACAATTTAATATTGAAGCATATTTATTTAATATTTAATGTACATAACATTATTGTATGCTACTAACTAATGAAATTACTAATTTGTAGTTTTTATAATTTCTGTAATTACTAACTAATAATTATAATTTCATTAATTAAAGAATAAAAACAGATTAAGTTACTATTAAGAGGGTTAATTGTTTTGGAAATCTGAAAATCTAGTAGCTCTTCTGTATTTTAATGCAGGGAAAAAAATCATAAAAATCCGATTTAAATTTAAAAAAAATCTGATTTTAATAAAAAATTCGATTTTTTATTATTTTTATTTATTTTTTTTTATTATTATTATTTAAGAAAAAAATCATGATTTTTTTTTACACCCTAATTTTGAGTCATGTGAATATTGGCACCCATCACTATTTGTCACAAGCTGAGGTGCACCCTTGTGTTCTGAAAGTTTGGACAGGCCTGCTCTATTGCACATGTTTAAAGTATATCTTCCTGTAGAAGAAACATTTTATGCCTTCACTTATTTATGAATTTATTTTATTTAATATTGTATTAAAATTTTTTGAAATTTTATCTATATTTATGTATAGTAGCAGGATTTATAATAACAATAAAGATTGGAAATTGATCATAATAATTTATTTACCCTTTTCACTCTGAATTCTGTTAGCATAAGGATTTCATAACTGCCAAGTCTCCTGCATTTTGGGTGCTACTATTCACTTTATTTATGATCAAATAAGATAAAGATTACCATTCAGTAAATCCTTTGACAAGTTACTGTGATAAAAACCAATGTCAAGATCACAATCAACAAATGAGTGCAAAAGTTAAACTATTTCTATAATTTATTGTTATTAAAATGTTTTTTAAAAATTGTTGAAAATACTTGTTCCCAAGTTTTAAAGTTCTGACCTAAAATTAACAATGAAAGAAGTTTCATATAAGGTAGGGGTTAACCAACTAACTAGGTGTGCTAGCATACATGGTTGCAGTTGGGAAATAATTTCATTTTCAGGTTGTGATACTCTGTCTTGGTCATTAACCATTGACTGTCTTTACATGGCAACATGAGCAGGGTGAAGGGTCTGAAAAAGAAACACTGGCAGGGATATTGTCGCCTTTGTCTTCTAGAAATATAAAAATATGACCTGAAGTAGGTATTGGACCAATTAGCTATACAGGAACTTCAATCATAAAAATTATTAATTCTTTAATTATGATGTAGCTTTGTGCATTGCAGCCAATGAAAGAGACATGCTGTACTACTTTTTGCCCCTTTAACTGTCATGTGATCAAGATAGGTTGAAAATAACAGATCAGAAGAGTACTGCCGTCTACTTCTTTTGTTAGCATGTTTTGCACATGGCTGCCCCCCCCCCCTCCCCAACAAAAAAGTGGATTCTGCTAACCTGATGTCTTAATCTCAAAAAGTATGAAATTGAATATTTCAGTTGTTTCGTCAGCTATCCTTTACTTTATGCATGTAAGGATAAAAAAGTAGGTTCAACAAACTCATAGTCTTGAAAATGTATTCGATCTTAATAAGAATATAAATTGACAAATAATACACAGCTTTGTTTAAAAAAAATTACACAATCTCAGTAAAATGGCAACAGCATGTTTAAAAAATCTTAAACTAATCATTATTCTTCGGAGAAATAATAGCAATTGTGCATATGACTGACAATTCTCTGTCTTTCCTACTCAGAGGTAGGAAAGAAAGGGTGTCACAATTTAAAAGGTGTCATCATAAGAGAAATGTTTACAAGTAAAATTTGTAACTTTTTGCTCTTTTTTATATATATTTTTTATGCTACTTTATTTTATATAAAATCTACACTCATTTTCTAATGTATGTTTAATTCATTTTTATTAAACTTCTAGTACGGAAATTGTCGGCCAGTTGAAGAATTTGAGAAGATAAAAACAATTGCACATGGAGAGTTTGGAACTGTGTGTAAGTATATGATTATAAAAATATGTAATTAATTATATAATTATTAAAATGTATGTAGAATTTTACTTGTCTTATGTTTGAGTTTCAAACTAGTATTTTTTTTTAAATCTTCAATTAAGCTAATAAGAAAAAAACAAACAAAAATATTTGACTTGAAAGTAATACTAAGTTATTTATTAGCTATACCTTATTAGATTGTTTTGATTAGTTTTATTAATTCTAGTACCTTGATATTTTATTTATATTTTGAAATGTTTTTTTGTTGATGGCTAGTTGCATCTCCAGGCTGTCAATGGCTAGTTGCAGCTACAGGCTGTCAAGGAAACCTTAACATTGTTGTTTCCTCTAGAGTGTGTGTGTGCAACTGAAGGGAGGAGGGGCACTGGATTCATCCTTCTATGTGGAGCATCTGAAGATGCTGATGAGAGCAAGGGTTGTTTCCTGTTTAGTTTGAAGCACTTTTCTTTTTTACAACTGGAACATAAATCTTAGTCATAAGACAGGCTTTACTGTCAAGGTAAAGCTCCAGGACGTTGATGGCTAGTTGAAGCACTTCTCTGTCGATCGCTAGATGCAGCCAGGCCCTCAGTGTCTACATGCAGGTCCAGGCCCTCGGTGTCTAGTAGGGTGGATCGATGTTATATGGTGAAAAAATAAATATTATTAATCAAAATCTACCTATGCGGAAAAGATGTTCTATTGTATGGAGATTAAGAGAAAAATAATTAAAAAAATTAATTTAAAAATTTAATACTGCCGCAAAGAGTTGGAATTTTCGAAAAAAAATTAGAAAAAGACCTAATTTTGGTTAGATGATTTTTGATTCAAAATAATTGTTTTAATTTTAATCAAAACATACCTATGCGGAAAAGATGTTATATTGTATGAAGATTAAAAGAAAATTAATAAAAAATAATAATTTCAAAATTTAATACTGCCGCAAGGGGGTTGGGTTTTCGAAAAAAGGGGCAATTCCAGCCTTTTCATTCTCCCGCTTTATCCTTCCACCCCTTTATAAGTTGGAAGCGCTACGTCATGGAATCTTCCCTACGTCATATGATACGCCCACGTGGCTCTGAATTAGGGCTCCTATAATAGTTAAAGGAGCCTTACTCTGAATAATACTGGATAAACGTGTTCCCACCGCTCGCTCATTCAGTTCAAAGCTAGCGGCTTGCGGAATCGGGCGCTGTTCCACTGCCATCGAGAAACACTCGAGACTGTCTCGATGGCAAAGGCTGTTCTCGCAAAGTGAAATAAATTTCGATTTCATTGCGTAAGTTTTCTTTGTAAGTGTATTGTGTTGCGTAGTGTACTTTAAATATTATTGCACAATGGCAATGTTCAGAAAAGACATGATTTGCCCTATATATTGATCTGGTTGTGATATGCCAACGAATATGCTTCCTACCTACAGAAACGTAATAAAGTGCGTATGTTGGCATTCAAAAGAATACCGAAGCAAGGAAACATTGTCGACATCTACACTTTCCTCCTCATGTGAAGAAGTTGCTAATAAGTTAGAAGAAACTTGGAAACGAGCTTCAATCCCAATAAATGACCACTATAGCATTTTGAGAAAAGTTCGATTATACCACGACAAATGTCGCGGTCTTCTTAAATCTTAGAAAGCCAGAAAAGGGATTGAAAGCTATCACAAGCAGATTGACGTTTTCCGGAAAAACGCAAATGCTATTTTTGATATATCGGCAAGTACTTGTAAATCATTTGAATGTTGCTTCTGTAAGAAAGAACGGACAGTACCAATGGACGAGAGAGAATTTCTATTAGACATGCGAACTGTAAGAAAAATGGTAATCGGGTCGCTGGATCGGAAAGTCACTTTACAAATAACTAAAGCCGAGAAACGAAAATTAAAGCAAGGGCGATACGTGGATAAAAACAAAACACTGCCTGATGTTCCTTCCAGTTCAATATATTTGCATATGAATATGAATAAAGGGTGTAAATTGAAGCGGCGTATGTGCGAGCATACTGACTTTTCTTCATCATCAGCTATTATTGAAAGCAGCGCTCAAAACGCTGACGGTGTCACTGTCACACCTGTAGTGACGAAATTACATGCCGTAGTAAAGCCATTGGACCGTTTTGGCATTTCCAACCGTGCAGGCGCTGCCATCGTGTCAGCTGCGCTTCAAGATGTGGGCATTTTCTCACAAAGCGATGTATCGAACGTTTTTGACAGAAATAAAATTCGACGTGAGAGAACAAAGGCAAGAACCACTCTACCGTCTCAGTCAGTTGTGAAAGATTCTGACCATGACCAATTGGATTTATACTTCGATGGACGTAAAGACAGGACTATATCCCCAGGAGATAACAGAAGAAAAGTCATAATAGAAGTACACATAAGCTTGGTAAAAGAACCTGGTTCCGAGTACATCGGACATGTATCTGTAAATTCTGGGAGAGTGCAAGTCATTGGAAAAGACATCGTAATTTTTTTGTCCTGCGTTGACAACAATATAGATGTAACAAAGTTGGTTCCGATCGGCTGAGACGGAACATCTAGTAACACAGGTGTTAAAGGTGTTATTCGAAAATTAGAACTGATCTGAAGCGTCCACTACAATGGGTTCTGTGCCAGTTACACGCCAATGAGCTTCCACTACGTCATCTTTTTGCGTACGTAGATGGAACCCCGACTGGCCCCAGAAGCTTCACTGGTGGAATGGGACCTTCTTATTAAGAGAAATGGGTTTTTTGCCATCCTGAAAATATCATGATATCGATGTTACCTGACGACGGAACTCGCATAAGGTAATTGGCCCTTCGAAGAATTCTAAAAGCGAGTCAAGTCAAACGGTCTACTGCAATCCCAAACATTTCAATAGTATTCAAACAGTGTTGATTGTATTCCCTGTTTACAGTTGACTTTTTGTTTTCTCTAAAGTCTCTATGTGTCACCCTTGTTTCATTTGTTGTTCCGTTTACTCTTCAATTGTTTTGGTGGCATATAATAGTGTATAGATGTTTGTCTAAGTGCTATTGCTTTAAAAAAAAAAAAAAAAAAAAAAAAAAAAAACATTTCAACGAATAATATCCGTATCTTCAATTTACCAGCTTTTGAACTTTGTGCGACGGATTATATTGATTTGATTAAATGGGAAAATGTGACAGAACCTCCACTAACTGAACGATTTAGTGACGACATGATTTCAGAAGCAATAGTAAATCCAGCAATTATTCCGGCGGCAATAATATCTACTATCAAGGGGGTTTCGTGCCACACTCAAGCTACAGAACGGATAGTCAAAACAGTCATGGAAGCATCTTCTGCTGTTTGTTGATCATATAGAAGAGACAGTTTTATAAGAAATCGCATTGAATCACGAAACCTCATGCCAATTTTCAACACCAAACGTGATTATCGCCCACTGTAATTTCGACGATTTTATAGGTTCTTCTTTATTTAATAATGAAGAAGCTGGTAAATAAGAAGCTGAAGTTTTTTCTTGCAACCAACTAAGTGTCCTCCTATTGCAATTAATATTTAAAATTACTAAAATGTATATTTCATTTAACACAAATCATTTTGACTTTTTACCGTAAAAAGACTCAAATACATAAATTTCAAACACCTTGCGTTAGTATTAAATTTTGAAATTAATTTTCTTAATTATTTTTCTCTTAATCACCATACAATATAACATATTTTCTGCATAGGTAGGTTTTGATTAATATTAAAACAATTATTTTTATTCAAAAATCATCTAACCAAAATTGTCTTTTTTAAATTTTTTTTTAGAAATTTCAACCCCATTGCGGCAGTATTAAATTTAAAAATTAATTTTTTTAATTATTTTTCTCTTAATCTCTATACAATAGAACATCTTTTCCGCATAGGTAGGTTTTGAAATTGTGAAAAAAAAAATTTCGATCCACCCTAGTGTCTAGGTGCAGCTCCAGGCCATCAATGAAACTTTGACATAATTTCGTTTGGAGTGAGAGCAGGGCTGGGTTTTTGCCGGCAGAAAGTGGTTTTTGCCTTGCCAGTGGCAGAAAGTGGTAATAACCGGTTTTAACCAGCAGAAACTGGCAACAACTGGCAGAAACACATTTCGTGACATAATCTGAGACTTTTATAGTTGTATTAAATCCTTAAGTACATTTTATTCAGGATAAATAACAAATGGAATATTGTGGGTAGTTTTAATTAAAAAATAAATAAATTTGTATTAGAAAAAATGAGTAATGTAACAGATAAAATTTTTGTTATAATATGGTTGTGTAATTTTATATATAAACAATTATTAGAGTATTTAAAATTCAGAATAGAAAACTATATCCAATACTTATTTTAAATTAAACGCTGAAAAGAAAAGAGAAATAATCAATACTTACTCAAAACTTACTTTTCTGTAATTTAACATAATAATTTAATAGTGTTGACTCTAGAAAAAAAAAGCCACCGGGCGGAAATTTTTTAAAAAGGGAATACTATTCTAAAAAAGGACACATTTTTTCAAAAAGGGAACACTATTCTAAAAAAAGGGCATATTTTGTCAAAAAGGGCACACTTGTACCTTGTTCATAAAAAATATTTTGAACTTGTTTGTTTAGAGTCCACTAACAGAATTTGCGATGTTTTCACTAGAGTGTTCATGCAAAATCTGAAGAGTTGAAGTAAATTTGCAGGAAAAAAAATCCGAATCTGATCCAATTCCAGATTAGTTAAATTCACATGCTCGAAATTCTCGTTAACATATTGCTAAGATTGGGACTGGGCAGAAAAACATGTACTTGCTTTCGTGCAAATGCTGATAGAAGGAAAGAAAATGGCGGATTTTGATTATAAAAAAAGCAATTGGGTGCTGTAAAACTCTCTTAAAGGCCACGGGACGCATAGGAAGTATTAAAAAGGGCAGACGGGTGCATCGGAAGGTTAAAAAGGGCCGCCGGGCGCATAAAAGAAATAAAAAGGGACGCCGGGTGCATAAAAGAAATAAAAAGGGACGCCGGGTGCATAAAAGAAATAAAAAGGGACGCCGGGCGCTGCTCCCTGCTAAAATGGCTTAGAGTCAACACTAATTTAATGATAACTGTTAAAAATCTTTCTCACAGAAATGTTACACAGCTCCAAATCAAAAAACTAGACTAATTAATTCCATTTGTATTTGGAATTGCATTTTGCTTTATTTCATTGTAGTACAATTAAAAAAGAACATTGGTGGATGTTTTAATACATGTTAAGGCATGTTATTAAAGAAAATTAAAACTAAAATATTAAATTTTGAGTGAATATTTTATTTTTGTAAAATTATTTTCATTATTCAAAATATTAGAATACTAAAATAGGTGGTTCAAAAAATTAGAATACTAAAATAGGTGGTTCAAAAAATTAGAATGCTTATGAATTTTCCTGATTTGTTCAGAAGGTTGCATAAAATTATCTTCTGCGGGACTTCTTAATTTATAAAAACGCTTTGCATCATCATTGTTTTCATTTTGTGTAAAACATGGGCCATTTGTTCGACATAAAAGAGTTTACAAAGCATCGTATTATTGATTTGCATAAAGAAGGTCATAATCAGCAATATTTCGCCAGTTACTTAAAATGTTCTCAACCAAGTGTTAGTAGAGCAATAAAGCAGTATTCTAACGATGGACTTTTTGAAAACAAGCATTTAAATAGCGGCCGAAAGCCAAAAACTACTCAGAGAGATGATAGAAAGCTAAAGAGTATTGCTAAAAAAACTGTTTTGGAAGTGTGAGATATTTGCATCGAAAGTGGAAAGAACACAGTGTTGATGTGAGTAAATCTACAATGCTAAGACTCCATAAACTTGGATTTCAATCTCGTGCACCAAAGATAAAGCCCTTCATGCAGGGCTGCCATTTGCGACTAAAATGCGACTAAAAGCGACTATTTTCAGCATCAGGCGACTATGGCGACTATTATAGGCCAAAAACCATTAAAAAGCGACTATTTCAACTAAAACGCAAAAAAAGGCGACTTTTTTTAGGTTCCAGCGACTATTTTTAGTGAAGAATCGATCTTTTTTTTCTCCCTCAAAGCGCCTGTAAAGTCATCTTCCCAAACGCACTCGGTCACCTGCCTCGCTGTTTCCTCCATCCGTACGTACGCAAGCGGTTGCTTCTATTTGCAAATTAGGGGAGGCAGGTACTGTGCTGATGGGATCGTTTCTGAATTCCAGGGAATGTTCAAGTTTCGGCAGGAATACGGAAATTCCAAGCAGATTTTGGTCGGAGAAAAACTAGTTTGGCTTAGTAGGTGGAAATCACGTTTGGTGGTAGGTGGTTTTGGAGCCCAGAAAAGCTTGGTGTCTAGTATACATAGATGCCAACAACTCCGGAAATGCGTGGTAAAATACGGTAGTACGGAAATAACGTTGAAAATACGGAAATTGCGTCTTTTACAGCGATGCCGCGGACGCGCTATAGCGCGTAAATTACGCGAAAAATTGGAATTGGGACGCAAAAAAATAGTTCTTACGCGACGTGCAATTTTTACACGCGTAAATTCTTCGAAGAATCGCGAAATCATTTTGTCGAATAATCCGAAAAAACGGCAAATTTCGCCGTAGGATCGCGAAAAAAACGGCAAACTTCGTCGAAGGATTGCGAAAAACGGCAAACTTCGTCAAAGGATCGTTAAAAAATGGCGAATTCTGTCGAAGCATCACGAAAAACGGCAAACTTCGTCAAAGAATCGTAAAAAAACGGGGAATTTCGTTGAATGATCGTGAAAAAACGCGAAATTAATTCATTAAAAGATCGCGGAAAATGGCTAATTTCGTTGACAGATTGCGAAAAAAACGCAAATTTAGTCAAAGGACCGTGAAAACACGTGAATTTCGTCAAAAGGCCGTAAAAAAAACTGCATTTTCGGCGGAAATTCGGCGAATTTCGCCGAAGGGCCACGGAGAAAACGCCAACTTCGTCAAAGGATCGTGGAAAAAACTGCTAATTTCGTCGAAGGATAACGGAAAAACGTCCAATTTCGTCGAAGAAACGGCAAATTTCGTCATCGGATTGCGAAAAAACGGCTAATTTTGTCGAAGGATCGCGAAAAAACGGCAAATTTCGTCGAAAGATCGCCAAAAAACGGCAAATTTTGTCGAAGGATCTCGAAAAAACGGTAAATTTTGTCGAAGGATCTCGAAAAAACGGTAAATTTCGTCGAAGGATCTCGAAAAAACGGCAAATTTTGTTGAAAGATCGCCAAAAAACGGCAAATTTTGTCGAAGGATCTCGAAAAAACGGTAAATTTCGTCGAAGGATCTCGAAAAAACGGCAAATTTTGTTGAAAGATCGCCAAAAAACGGCAAATTTTGTCGAAGGATCTCGAAGAAACGGCAAATTTCGTCATCGGATTGCGAAAAAACGGCTAATTTTGTCGAAGGATCGCGAAAAAACGGCAAATTTCGTCGAAAGATCGCCAAAAAACGGCAAATTTTGTCGAAGGATCTCGAAAAAACGGTAAATTTTGTCGAAGGATCTCGAAAAAACGGCAAATTTTGTTGAAAGATCGCCAAAAAACGGCAAATTTTGTCGAAGGATCTCGAAAAAACGGTAAATTTCGTCGAAGGATCTTGAAAAAACGGCAAATTTGGTCAAAAGATCTTAAAAAAACGGCGAATTTTTTTTCAGAATATTTTTTTTTTCATACATTCAGAAAAAACTTCAAAACCCCGTGGAATCAATTTTCCTTCACAGATTCCTAGTTTATCTTTCAAAGCTGAGGACTCTTATTTTATTCTTTATTTTCTTTACCAAGTTCATTTTCACAAAAATTTTGCAAAATTAGTTTATTTATCATTATTGATCTTCGAAATGACGCCGAACTATTAAAAAAGTATATCTTCAAAACACTCGTATGACTCCTGAAACGACTCCTGAATTGCTTAAATTTTACTCCTGATGGATGTCCAAAACTCCTGAAATGTAACTATTTTACTCCTGATGTAGTTTTTACAATGTTGGCGTCTATATTTATTAAGGAGAGTTCAGAACTGTTTACACAATTCGTAGCATTTTTTCATTTTTATAGAAATGTGTATTTTTTTTATAATAAAAGTATAAAAAGTGACTTGGGCAGAAACATAAACACTGAAATAAGATGTGGACATTCATAATGACCCTTCAGTTATTATGGAAACTTTTTAATATTGTTCTTTTTTTAGGTAAGTATGCGACTATTTTGGCTACTATTTTTGTACAAATGCTACTATTTTGGCTACTATTTCTTTCTTTGTAGGCTACTAAAGCTACTATTTTCAGTGTCATTAGGCAGTGGCAGCCCTGCATGACTGAAAAGGGAAAATTAACATAAATGGAAAACATAAAACAGAAAAGGGAGAGAGTGAAGTGGTGCAAAACAAAAGCTTTATGGGGTCTGGATGATTGGAAAAAGATATTGTTTAGTGATGAGAGTGTGTTTTGCGTAACATATGGTGAATGTTGTGTTCGTGTTTGGCGAATGAAGCAAGAAGCACATGAGAAGAACTGCATGAAACAATCAGTGAAATTTGCAGCCAGTGTAATGGTATGGGCTTGTATGACTGCAGATGGTCCTGGAAGGCTATGTATCATTAACAAAACGATTAATTCTGAGCTATATCAGGAAATTCTTGAGCATTTCATGATACCATCGTCAGATGATCTGGATGGTGACGATTTTATTTTCCAACATGATTTAGCAACTTCACACAGGTTAGTGTCCACCAAGAACTGGCTTAGCCAACATTCAATTAAAGTACTTCCCTGGGCAGCTAATTCGCCGGATTTAAATCAGCGAATTCGTGCTGTTATAAAATGTAAAGGTGATGCTACAAAATATTAAAGAATAACTATGTTTCCTCTTTTTAAACACATATTATTTACAATGCATTATTCTAATATTTTGAACCAGGTAAATGGTTATTCTACTATTTTGATTTTTTCCACGTGTGAATAATTATTTTAATTTTTGTATTATTTCTTTTAATTTTAATGCTAAAAGATTCAACAAACTATGTAGATTCTTACTGTAGATTAAAATATAATAGAATTTTTTGTAAATTTCTTTTTTTTTTTTTTTTACTTTTAAATAGAAATTCAACGGTAAATAATATTAATAGTTAAGCTTGTACAGCAACAGATTAACATTATGAAAATTTCTGTTTTTCAAGTAAAAGAAAATTAGTATTATATAAACAAAGTATATTTATATGATCCTTTTGAAGCTTTTTGCTACTTTGAATAACATTCATAATCTTTAGTTTTAATTTTTAATTTAATTGTTTATATATCAAATACATGTATGAATTATGAATCATTGCAGTTAAAGTTCTTCCAATTATTATTTCTTAGTTTCTGCCAGTTTTTGCCGCTTACTGGCAGAAACTAGTTTCTGCCATGCCGGTTTTAACCGGTTATAACCACTGGTTTTAACCACCCCGGCAGAAACTTGCCAGCCCTGAGTGGGAGGGAACACTGGATTCATCCTATTCCAGGGAGCATCTGAATATGCTGATGAGGGCAGGTGCTGCTTTCTGTTTGAAGTGTTTCATTTTAGAAACTAGACCATAAGATTTAGTGTCATTAGACAACTGTCTTTTCTGCTGAAAATGTGTTTCATACTGAAACCTTTTTTTTTCTGTTTTGGAGACCCTAGCTGTATTATTTGACCTTTATTTTAGTACTAGCTACCTGCCCGCCATTGCCTGGGTACGAGATAATAACAATCTCAGAGCAAGGCGTCAACCCCCTCCCTCCCCATACCTGCAAACATAACAAATAATTTGTTCAAGAAAACCACCTTCACCTACATTAACACGATCATTAAAAAAAAATTAAATTTTTCTGATAATTAGAACAGAACGAAGACATTACGCTAAAATAGCCTGCAGATGACAACACTTCCCATTCTCAATTTCAGATCTATATCTTAATTAATTATCTAAATTTTTGTTCATTAGTAAAAATTGGCAATTATTTCCTTTCATTTTCACAAACTAAATGGAGGGATCGGGCAGAGAAACAGATCTCTTTGTAGTTCAGTTTTTAATAAAAGCAGATCCCTGTCTAAAACTTTCTCGGATTTTTTTCACTGGCGCCAGCAGATTTTTTGCAGTTTTTTACATAAATTAAGAAAAATTACCGGCCGAATTTTTCAAAAATCCCATAGTCAGATGCAGAATTCTTTTTACATATGCTCAGAAATTTTCAAATTGATATCTTAATTAGTTTTCTTAAAATTCGCTAATTAGTAAAATAATTTTGAATTCGTTCATTTTTGCTTACTAATTCACAACAGCAGTTCTTTTCTTTAGCCATTTTGATTTAAAAGGTTTTAATGTTTTTTCGATGCGATGTTTAATGATATTCTTATTAATATCTTAAGTAATTATCAAAATATTAAAATTCTGAGACTCAGATGCACATGGTGAGATCTTGGACTATCCACATCTAAATTTTCAGACTTCTATGTGGGCTAGATTTTCCTAGCCATCGCCAACAGACACATAGACACACAGCGCGAAACTTTATTTTATTAGTATAGATATAGATGTTTATCTGTCTTGCATGATTAGAGTGCGAAGAAAAACTGTCATCATTGTTCATGTTTTGCCACTTTGGCAACATTGTTTTAGAGGACATCAAGCTACCTGCATGCCTCATCATATTTTGTGGATACTTTTTAAGTCCTATGAGTACTCCAACACCATTATGGCTACTTTGGTCCCTATTTCTATTAAAATATGATTTAGCTGGAATCAATTATTGGCAGGGGTTTTACCTATTGACTCATGTACATCCGTACACAGAACATAAGTAAAATGATGAATGAATTTATCCCAATTCACATGAAGCAAAAGCAAACCAATATAAGACTCTATTATTTGAATGAATGTTCAGATAACTCTTTCAGCCATATTCAATTGTGGCAGATAGGGTTCAGTTAAAATGTGGGAGATCTCAGATTTAGCATAAAGATCCTTAAAAATATCTGAAACAAAACAGATGCCATTATTACTAATTATTTTTAGAGTTGCATTGTATTTAGAAACAAAATTGTTGAAAAAGACATCAGTGACTGCCCTTGCAGAAACCTTCCTGATTGGATACGGACTCTACCCATTTACTAAAATAGTTTACTACAAGTAACACATAGCTATATCCAAGGGTCAGAAGTAGCATGCTAAATGTAGTAAAACTACAATAGTTGCTACTTTTTACAGTAATTTGTAGTGTAGATTTTTAAACAATATAGTGTAGCGAGTAGTGTGTTATAAAAAATCCATAGTTTATAGCGAGAACCGGTGCTACTTTTAATATTGCTTTTTTTTTAGGGGGAGGGGGGGAAATGTCATTCTACAAATTACTATAGGTGCAGATTCACAGTTGGTGACTAATTTTTTGCCACTAACTTTCAATGTCTAAGTTGCCATGTGTTTTAAATGGCACGCTTGGGAAGCGCCGATTGTCGGATACTTGAAAACTCCGGATAGTTGAGCACTACAAATTCTGTCATGAAAGAAGGGGGGGGGGGGGTGCATCGATGTAACAGTGAAAAAGGAAAATGATTTTTTGGCAAGTTAATTTTACAAAGTAAAAGTAAACAATATTTTGTGTTAGGATGTCATTTTTAAATTTATTTATTAATCATTTATAACGTTGAATTATTTATAATTAGACATCTCATAACGATTTTAATTTAGGACTAAGATGATTAACAGATGTTGCTCTTACTTTATGGATACTAATAAAGTAAACCTCAACATGGGAAATAACAAAACTAATGAAGTCAACTAATCACCTAGAGATGTTTTAGAGATGCCAAAGGGCACTGCACTCTGCCCTTTTCTTCCTAAAACATCAACTTTGCACCTAGTAATTAAAAAAAAAAAATGGTGCCCTTTTTTCTTTTTTTCGTTCTGGAAAAAGCATGTGGACGCTTGAAAAATTAAGTTCTGTATGATTCTTCGCTTGTGTTTCCTCAATTACATCTACATTATGCAGGCCAAAACAGGTGCAGCAACCCACTGTAATAATGAATACTTTCTGCATTGCTAAGAATGTTATCAGATGCAATCTGATAAATTTTTTTGCTAATTTTCTAAAAACTTATTGTATTTAAAATAGAAATTTGGTAAGCAGCCTAATTTATTATTATTTGAATTTACTGAAAATTTGAACACAATTGTACAGTTAAAATCATATATATATATATATAAATATATATCGTTATAGACAGATTGAATATATAAAATTATATTTTTAAACTTAAATAAGTAATAAGTAAACATAATAAGTAAACAAATTAAAAATATACGTAAAAGATACAAGCATAAGTTTATTTTGTAAGAAAATTGCAGAAACACAAATTATTTAGAAAAGAAATCTGTTAATTTTGTTTGCTTACTTTTCGATGCAAATGACAACTGCATGCACATATGTTTCAACCCGTCTAACGAGTTCAGATGCACGTCTGAAACATTTGGTACTGTTGCAACAAAATCCTGAAGAGTGCTAATTAAGGATATAGCATCTTTAGGAGAAATTTGAGTTTTGTTTTGTGAACAGTCAACTGCTTCTTCTTCATCACTTTGATCACCTGGAATTAATTCTGCTGAAATATCTTCATCGCTTGCACTGCTGAACATGTGCACATCATTGTCTAAGTTTAAAAATTCTTCAGCATTCAATGTAAAAGATAGGTTTGATGAGCTTTGGAAAGCTTTAACAGCTGTGGATAAACTCTCCACACATTCTTCTTCTTCCTTAACGATTTCAGTAAAGTCAATATTGGCCTTTTCTTCAAAGAATGAAGCTTTCTTCCAACAATTTTGGATTGTAGATGCTGTTATCGAGTTCCAACTTCCGGAGACCCAATCACATGCATTTTTTACATCAACTGCATATGGATTTGGGAGATTGTTATCCAGATTATAAACAACGTTCTGAACTAACCTTTTTCGATAATATACCTTGAAACACTTGATAAAGCCTAAAGTCTGCAGGATCGACGTGAAATTTGGTGGAAAGTAAAACACTTTTATGTATTTCAAACGTGGGGGATTGTTGTGAGGTGTACAGTTATCAACTATGAGAGCAACATTCTTCTTTTTATTTTTCATTTCTTTATCAACATCAAGCAGCCAGTTGTTGAAGATTTCCTCCGTCATCCAGACTCTCTTATTTGCCTTGTAGTGAACTGGTACACTCTTTACATTTTTAAAGCACCTTGGCTTCACGTACTTTCCAATCACTAAAGGCTTCAATTTGTCGGTTCCAGTACTGTTTGAACACAGCAGGATTGACAGCCTTTGCTTTAATTTCTTCCCACCTTTACAGCTGTCTCCTTTAAAGGACCTTGTTTTATCTCGCATTAGCTGATAGAACAAACCAGTTTCATCAGCATTGTGCACATCATCTGGAGAAAATTTTTCAATTTTCTCTTTTTCTCGCTGTTTCCAGGATAATGGAGCCTCAACTGAAGCTGACTTTTCTTCTCCCACAATAGTTTTAAAAACAATTCTGTGACGTTCACGAAAGGAGGTAAGCCATCCTTTGCTGGCTTTGAAATCATTGTTGCCTAGCAAAGAGGCGAATTTTCTTGCTTTTTCAGAAATCATAGGCACGTTTAACCCTTTCCGGCACAGTGGTCCCACTCCGGGCACACCTAATTTTAATTCCAAACTTGCATTTGGCACCAAGAATATTTTAATAAAATTTTGGTTACACAATGAGAGCTTAAAATAAGGAGTTCTTATTTTCTAAAAAAGTCGTTTGTAAATTCCGGTGTCAGTCATTAATTTTGCATTTTGCGAACAGAATTTCTAGTCCGTCTAAAGAACTAGTCTGTGCCGGAAAGGGTTAATTGGTCTCCTAATCATAGGCCACTAATAGGCACGTTTTGGTTTCTCATCTTGTGGAGCCATCTTAGGAGAGCTTTGTCAACATCATCATTTACGGCACCTTTAAATCTTTTTCGTTTGCTATCCACTTTACTTTTTTCCACAGCTTCTTCAATATCTATTCATTTTTTTAAAAAGTAGCTGTCATTGACTGTGAAATCCCATACTTTTTAGCAGCATCAACTTGTTTCATTCCTTGATCAATATCCGAAATGATTTTTAACTTTTCTTCAAATGACAATGCTTTATGCTGAGCCATCACTTAAAACAAATAATGAAAAATACGAGCACATAAAAATGAATTGCAATGAAAAAGTGGTCAATCCGAAGTGAGGGGTGTCTTACCTAGGAATGAAAAGATTCGACAGTGACTAGTTGAATTCGGAGAAAGAGGTCCCTCCCAATTCCTTATCTAGTAAAACAAGTTTGACAATGATCAGCTGTAAAGACTTAAGCTTCATACATGCAGCAAAGTGACACCTCCGTCCTCCCCAACATCCCCTAATCCCTTCTACAAAGAGGTCAAAATGAAGAAAGAGTCAATACTTGGACATGGAGATAAGCACAGACTTTTGTTATTTTACATTCCAGATGATGAGGTGTCATTTTCCAAGAAAAAATCTGGTTATATCGGGAACCTTACGCTTTTGAAAGAGAAAAAAATATCGTTGTAAACAGGTGCAGCTAAAAATTGATTATCGCTGTACGCAGGTTCAAAATACATTGAATAAATAGGAATACATTTTCGGAACCAATATAAGAAACTCATTATTATTCATCATATACTCATCAATGTTTGTACGCACATTTAGTAACATAAATTATAGAAATACATTTTTATTAAATTGATATTTTAAGGTTCTAGTAAGTAATTAGGTTAACATATGTGGATATAAAATTATTAGCCGCCTCTAAACTATGAATTTTAAGTGGGAAGCAGAAATTTTGAACTTAAGATGACTGATTTAGTTACCTTACTAAAGATTTAAAAATAGGACAAAAAATTTTAAATAAAAGAGTTTTAACTTTAAATTTTGTGTGCTTTGAAAGAAGGGGGAGGGGGCATCAATTTTGGATGAGTGTGTGGAAAATTACTTGATCGATTATTTGCTATAATAAAGTGACAGAGCAGAAAAAGTAAAAAAAAAAAAGATAAGGCTTTTAAAAGCTTGGTGAGCTGGGAGAGCAAAAGATGAGTTTTTTTTCCCCCAGGGTGTTAAGGGGGGGGGGGGGGGTTGCGTAACTTTGACGAAATTTGCGTTTTATCACTATCTTTTGACGAAATTTGCAGTTTTTTCGAGATCTGTTGATAAAATTTGCGGTTTTTTTCGCTATTTTTTTGACAAAATTTGACGTTTTTTCGCGATTTTTGACGAAATTTGCCGTTTTTTGCAATGTTTTTGACGAAATTTGCCGTTTTATCGTGATTCTCTGCAAAAGTCCCGTTTTTCCCACGATCTGTTGATAAAATGTCTTTTTTTCGCGACCTTTGGACGAAATTTGCCGTTTTTCGCAATGCTTTTGACAAAATTTGCCGTTTTCTCGCGATCTTTTGACGAAATTTGTCGTTTTTCGCAATGTTTTTGACGAAATTTGCCGTTTTTTCGCGATTCTCTGACGAAAGTCATGTTTTTCCCGTGATTTGTTGACAAAAATTACCGTTTTTTCATGATCTTTTGACAAAATTTGCCGCTTTTCGCAATGTTTTCGACGAAATTTGCTGTTTTTTCGCGATTTTCTGACGAAACTCCCGTTTTTCCCGCGATTTGTTGACAAAATTTGCCGTTTTTTCGCGATCTTTTGACGAAATTTGCCGCTTTTCGCAAGGTTTTTGACAAAGTTTGCCGTTTTATCGCGATTTTCTGACAAAAGTCACGTTTTTCCCGCGATCTGTTGACAAAATTTGTCGTTTTTTCTCGATCTTTTGACGAAATTTGCCGTTTTTTGCAATGTTTTTGACGGAATTTGCCATTTTTTCACGATTTTCTAATGAAAGTCACGTTTTTCCCGAGATTTGTTGACAAAAATTACCGTTTTTTCGAGATCTTTTGACAAAATTTGCCGCTTTTCGCAATGTTTTTGACGAAATTTGCTGTTTTTTCGTGATTTTCTGACGAAAGTCACGTTTTTCCCGCGATTTGTTGACAAAATTTGCTGTTTTTTCGCGATCTTTTGACGAAATTTGCCGCTTTTCGCAATGTTTTTGACAAAGTTTGCCGTTTTATCGCGATTTTCTGACAAAAGTCACGTTTTTCCCACGATCTGTTGACAAAATTTGTCGTTTTTTTCTCGATCTTTTGACGAAATTTGCTGTTTTTCGCAATGTTTTTGATGGAATTTGCCATTTTTTCACGATTTTCTAATGAAAGTCACGTTTTTCCCGCGATTTGTTGACAAAATTTGCCGTTTTTTCGAGATCTTTTGACAAAATTTGCCGCTTTTCGCAATGTTTTTGACGAAGTTTTCCGTTTTTTCGCGATTTTTTGACGAAAGTCATGTTTTTCCCTCGATCCTTTGACGAAATTGGCACCTTTTCTTCGAACGAATGACGAGATTGATTTTTTTCGGCGATCATTTGCCGAATTATCGATACATTTTATATCCAAATTTTCGGATTTATGACATATATATATATATATATATATATTTTTTTTTTTTTTTTTCCGGAAATCATTGCCTTAATTTTTCGAAAAATTCGGACCAGAATCACCCCTGGAAGAAATGGAGATTCTCAAAATTGGGCACTTTTGACTAGTTTTAAAAAAGGAAGGTCGCATTTTGCCGATTTAAAAAAGGGCAGGGCGCATTTTTCCGATTTTAAAAAGGGCAGGGCGCTGCGCCCTTCAAAAAAAAGCCTAGCGGCAACACTATATATATTTTTAAATTTGAATACCCATACATGTGTGTAAGTTCAGATTTAGGTGATTAACAATAATTTTTTAAGTGCAAATGCAAAACGAGCTACAAATGCCCTGGCACCAGGACATTTTTTGCCCAGTTGGAAAATTACACCTCATATGATTTATTTACCAATTAGAATAATTGTGTTAAAATTGATCTAGTGCAATTACGTATCCAGCTTTTACTGGTGTTCAATTACCTGTGATTTATTCTGTTGAGCTGATTCAGATATCAGACCAAATGCTATGATCAATAAGGTTAGCTGGGTGTATTAGGTTATCTAGATTAGTTTTCTAGATTCGCCAATTTCAATTGCATAGCATTGGCAGCTTCAGCCAAAAGGTCCATGGTTTGAATCCTGGCCTGGACATTTCTGACCCAGTGGGAAAATTACATCTCATATGATTTATTTAACAATTAGAATAATTGTGTTAAAATTAATCTTGTGTAAATCATTTGCTGCCTGCTTATCAACTTTTAACAAAGCCCCATCTTCTTGAGACACAATATGATCATTGATACAGTCCTGCCGGATCCGGTCAAACCAAACCAGGTTCAACTAAAATAAACCAAGCTGCAGTCATGGTGATAAACTGACACACTTTTCTTTAAAAATGTGCCAGTGAACGAATTAGGGCAGTCAATGGGAGAGTTGTCGACCATGACTATTTGACTGCTGATTGAGGTTTAGTCACCCAGGTTTGCATCAAAATCTGTATCTGAATAAACAACCCGATTACACTGGTCAGCATCAAAATCCTCCCTGAAAAAAAAATGATTGTTTCTAATCAGGTTTGTAGTCGGTAACTGCCCAGGTACCCTCTCAGCTACCCACCTGGGCTGAGTTTAAAAAAAAAAAAACTGGTCTTTTATAAGCCTGTTTCTAACAGGTTTAATGATATAATGATCAAATATGACAATCAAATCGCTCCATCACATACCAGTTTTTTTTGGTGGGACGTCAACTACAAAATTAAAATGGTTTTTCCTTGCTAAAACATTTGCACTAAACACATCCTATTATTTTATTTTTGGATTCTCCTGCACTTTTTTTTTTTTTTTTTTTCACACTTATTTGAAAAGATTTCTACCATCTTCTGTAATTCAACAATCTGAATTTGCATATATTTAATCACAAATGGCACTATATTTTACTCACTGAGGGGATTTGCATAGCTCCACTGTTCAGAGGCACACACAGTCTTATGTTTAATTTGATAACTAACTAAATAATTAATTATTGCTAATGGAGTTACAACAAGATTGTTTTTTTCGGGAATAGGACAGTTGAGCAAGAGATAACTAAGCACGTCTGCATAAAAACATTGCTGCTGCGAGAAAAAAATATTGTTGGCACGAAAAATGTTGCACATCAGGGATTAGTTGACAAGACAAAAATATGTTTACCTACTCCATATGAGTAGTGGACTTATAAAACAATTCGTTAAAGCAATGAATAAAGACTGAGGAATTTATATATTTGATGAGCCAATTTCCATGCATGAGTGGAGCCAAAATAAAAGAAGATATCTCTGTTGGACCTCAAATAGAACTTAAGCTTCTACTTGAAAAAATAAACTGAATGCTGTCGAGAAAGTAGCATGAAAAACACTTTTGAAAAAGTATGTAAAAATTGTTTGGTAAACAGAAAGTCTCAAAATTATAAAGATATTATGGAGAGTCTACTCTTCTCATTTAGAGTATTGGGATGCAATATGTCTCTAAATCTTCAGTTCTTACATTCTCAATTGGACTTATTCGGATATAATGGGAGCTTTTTCTAATGAACATGGAGAAATGTTTCATAAGGATTTAATTGAAATGGAAAAGAGATACAGTGGCAAATGGAAAAAACTTATGTTACCAGATAACTACCAGAAACTTATACGGGAGAGACACAAAAAATAAACAAATAAAAAACAATAAAAGCAATACAAAAGAAAAATATGAACAAAATCACTTTTCCATGATAGTTTTTATTCATTTCTTAACTAAGGTGATAAAAGTAAATCATTTTTCAGGTTTTTATTGTTTTGTAGCATGGTTGATGAATGTACTTATTTTACATTTGACACTGTAATGTTAAAACTGTTTCTCTTAAAAATGGTATGTGATGGATGAATTTTGATAACATATTTGGAATCAGGAATGTCAAATTCATAAAGTTCACCCATTTTTTTTTTGCAGGGATGAAAAAAAAAAATTTTTTTTTTTGCCGACCAGTGTTATTAGTATTGCAAAATAATCTCAGGCGATAGTGACTGGTATATTTGACATACCTAAGCAATCCATTCCAATGAGGCATACCTAGATTGGATTGAAATTGGCTGAAAATATTGGTGGTGTAGCAGATGTCTGGATGAGTAACACTGACAATGAAAGTTAAACAACCAGGGATTCTTTGAAGTGGTAACCATGCAATCAATAGCAGAACTGGCAGTAGGACAGTCATGTACCCTTCGTGATCGGCAAGGAAGATATAGGAAAATGAAACCTGTGAAATTTTTCGCATACCTCAGCAATATATTGACACCAGTGAATTTCAAGTGCATTACCTTCTTTGGCAAATTCAACCCCAATAACTTCTTTGTCCTTTCTAAAACTTTCAGGTCAAAATACTACTCACTAATTTCAAAACTTTATCTACAAGTTGTTGGCTTCTACCAAAAATGACAATATCACCATGTAAAGCAACAATACTATGCCAGATTTCAAACATGTACACACAGTTGCATGATTCAAATTTTCTAAATCCAATTTTTATTAGAACTTCATATATTTAAAAAAAACCAGAATCTTCCACTCTGATGTAGACTGTACAATGCCCGGTCCAGCTTACCATATGCCCCTTTCCAGGGATTACGAATTCTGGAGGTTGTGATATAAACTTTTTCCCTCAGTGGTGCATACAGATAGGCATATTGCACTGAGTGTGCACATACCTGCAACACAAGGGAGAAAAAGTACCAGATTATCCCAAAGTTAAAAACAAGGCTAAAAGTCTTGTTGTATGACTGGTCTCATATGACAGGTGTGAATCATTCAACTTTAGCTGAATCCATTTTATGTTTACTATGACAACCAAAAGCTAGTGAAACTTTGTTCAATAAAGCATTTTCTTCACCAACTGTCTGACAATAGCTACGTTTTTCCCCACATAGCCTAAAAAACTCTTCTAAGGCCAAGCATTTTCATATCACAATCAAAGTATAATTCATTGGCAGTCTGTCAGATGTGCATAACTTGTAATTGAGTAAATTGTATCAATACACAAAAAAGGTGTTTCTTCCTTTTTTCAGACTTCTTCCCTTTTATCATAGTAGAGCATTTATTTTTTAAATTATAGTCATACATGTGAAGTGTATACATCGTGTGTTTGTGATATGTTGATTTTGTTCTTTTTGTCTTTTCTTACATGTTCTCTCTTATTTTATAACTTGCTGTATGCTTTTTTTTTTTTCAGTTCTAGAATGAATGCTAGTTCCATTTAATTATCTTTTAAAATTAATAACAACCTTTCTATTCTAGATAAAGTGAGAGATAGAATAACTAATGATGTATATGCTTTAAAAAAGATCCGCATACCTAAGACTGGTCATGACAATCTAGGAGGTAAAATTAGTGTGTATTTATAAATTGTATATTAAAATAATTTTAGCTGAATAAAAATACCGAAAATTGCAGATATCCAAAGAACTATTTTGATTTTAAGCTGTATTTTCATGAAAAAGTCGAGAATGCTGTAATAACAATAAATTAAGAACTAAAATAACTTCTTAAAACACCATAAAAACTTTAAAATGCGCTAGGCCTTTCGAAAGATCTGAGTCTTTCTTCGTCAGGCGCAAAAAGACGTGCGTCTACTATGAAAGCAGCAGCAAGACTGAAATGAGAGGTAAGGGAGAGGAAACAAGCTGATGCAACAGCCAATAGGAAAGTAGAAAACAACAGCCAATAGGAAAACAGAAGACAACAGCCAATCACAGAAGAGTAAAAACAAAACAATAGAGAATACAAAATAGAAGGGGAATAAGTAAGTGAAAAAAAAAATAAATAAATAAATAAAATAGAATAAATAAATAAATAAAATAAAATGAATAATAAATAAATAAATAAATAAAACTTAATGGAAAAAATAAATAAATAAAAAATAAATAAATAAAATAAAAATAAATAAAGCACACAAATACATTAAAAAAGAAAAAAAAATTGAACCAGATGAAAATTAAGAATTAAATAAGTTACCAAAATATATAAATATATATAAATACAGACTAAAATTAATTAAAAAATTATATGGAAGTACTGAAGAGGTTTTTCCAAGCAGCAGAGAGCATTGTGGAATCGGATTTATCATTAACAATAACTTCACGATTAAGATGAATAGCTAAATTTTCCAGAAAGTCCAATTCAGATATACTATTAGCATTAAAGATAATTTTTGCATTTTTAAAATTAAAACAGTGGCCGGAATCCCAAGAGTGCTTGGCAATTGAAGATTTAGAAATTTCTTGATTAGTTACATAACAAGAGTGTTCTTTTAAGCGGATTTCGAGATTTCTTTTAGTTTGACCAATATAAGATAAATCACAGCCATTACAAGGAACATTATAAATTCCCCATTTACGAAGATCAGGAACAGGAGATTTGGTGGAGGGGAATTTGAATTTATTGACAGGTTTAAAGATAATGTTAAAATTGAAGTGTCTTAAAACTTTAGCTAATTTGAAACATAAAGGAGGATAAAAAGGGAGGACAACCAAATTATCAGGTTTGCTTTTCACAGATTTAGAAAGAGTAGATTTATAAGACGGTCTATTGACTTTCTTCACAGCATTATTGATAACAGAAGGATTGAAACCTCTTTTGACAGCAACAGTTTTTAAGTAATTAAGTTCATCCTTAAGGGATGCAGAGTCGGAACAAATTTTGAGAGCACGATTTACATACGTATAAAATACGCCGATTTTTTGGTTGACAGGATGATTTGAGAGAGCATGAGGTGGGTTAGAGACAGAAAAAGGTTTTCTATAAACACAAGTTTTGAAAGAAGAATCACATTTGGTAACTAAAACATCAAGGAAAGGAAGTTTATTACAATTTTCTAACTCAAAAGTAAACTGAATATGAGGGTCAATAGAATTGACAGTTTAAAGAAATATCAAAAGGATTATCAACTAAAACAAAAGTATCGTCAACATAACGCATCCAACATTTAAAATTAACCAGATTTTAATAATTTTTCCTCAAAATAATGCATATAAATATCACAAGGAATTGGAGATAAAGGATTACCCATACTTAAGCCGTCTGATTGTTTGAAAAATGTATTAAAAAATTCAAAGGTAGTTTGAGAGATGCAAATTTTAGTTAAATTAACAAAATCTGTGACTTCAATATCAGAGAAATGAAATTCACGTAATCTTGTTTCCAAGCAAGAAAGAGCTCCTTCAATCGGAACATTAGTAAATAAAGATTTAACATCAAGAGAAAGCATAGAACAATTGGATGGGTTAATATTTTTTAATTTACCAACAAAATCATAAGAATTTTTTATCGTATGAGAATTAGAAATGCATAAAGGAGAAAAAATGGATGTTAAAAATTTGGCAAGAGGATAAGTAACAGTACCAATATTAGAGACAATGAATAGGTCTTAAGGGGACATTGGTTTTATGAACTTTAGGCAAAGCATAAAAACGAGCACAGCATTGAAGAAGAGCTTTATGACCTTCATTTGTTCCTTAGTAAAAATCTTGACAATTTCTGTGATATGGAAAATAAATGTTGGCCTTCTCTGCTTACTTTCAAAACTGCTCATCAAAATAAGCTTGATAATAAGTTTTCTTCATTGTGCAATAAGCAAAAAAGTCTCAATTTTCAAATATGTCCCCTTAAGACCTATTGTCTCTAATATTGGTACTGTTACTTATCCTCTTGCCAAATTTTTAACATCCATTTTTTCTCCTTTATGCATTTCTAATTCTCATACGATAAAAAATTGTTATGATTTTGTTGGTAAATTAAAAAGTATTAACCCATCCAATTGTTCTATGCTTTCTCTTGATGTTAAATCTTTATTTACTAATGTTCCGATTGAAGGAGCTCTTTCTTGCTTGGAAACAAGATTACGTGAATTTCATTTCTCTGATATTGAAGTCAAAGATTTTGTTAATTTAACTAAAATTTACATCTCTCAAACTACCTTTGAATTTGATAATAAATTTTTCAAACAATCAGACGGCTTAAGTATGGGTAATCCTTTATCTCCAATTCTTTGTGATATTTATATGCATTATTTTGAGGAAAAATTATTAAATCTGGTTAATTTTAAATGTTGGATGCGTTATGTTGACGATACTTTTGTTTTAGTTGATAATCCTTTTGATATTTCTTTAAACTGTCAATTCTATTGACCCTCATATTCAGTTTACTTTTGAGTTAGAAAATTGTAATAAACTTCCTTTCCTTGATGTTTTAGTTACCAAATGTGATTCTTCTTTCAAAACTTGTGTTTATAGAAAACCTTTTTCTGTCTCTAACCCACCTCATGCTCTCTCAAATCATCCTGTCAACCAAAAAATCGGCGTATTTTATACGTATGTAAATCGTGCTCTCAAAATTTGTTCCGACTCTGCATCCCTTAAGGATGAACTTAATTACTTAAAAACTGTTGCTGTCAAAAGAGGTTTCAATCCTTCTGTTATCAATAATGCTGTGAAGAAAGTCAATAGACCGTCTTATAAATCTACTCTTTCTAAATCTGTGAAAAGCAAACCTGATAATTTGGTTGTCCTCCCTTTTTATCCTCCTTTATGTTTCAAATTAGCTAAAGTTTTAAGACACTTCAATTTTAACATTATCTTTAAACCTGTCAATAAATTCAAATTCCCCTCCACCAAATCTCCTGTTCCTGATCTTCGTAAATGGGGAATTTATAATGTTCCTTGTAATGGCTGTGATTTATCTTATATTGGTCAAACTAAAAGAAATCTCGAAATCCGCTTAAAAGAACACTCTTGTTATGTAACTAATCAAGAAATTTCTAAATCTTCAATTGCCAAGCACTCTTGGGATTCCGGCCACTGTTTTAATTTTAAAAATGCAAAAATTATCTTTAATGCTAATAGTATATCTGAATTGGACTTTCTGGAAAATTTAGCTATTCATCTTAATCGTGAAGTTATTGTTAATGATAAATCAGATTCCACAATGCTCTCTGCTGCTTGGAAAAACCTCTTCAGTACTTCCATATAATTTTTTAATTAATTTTAGTCTGTATTTATATATATTTATATATTTTGGTAACTTATTTAATTCTTAATTTTCATCTGGTTCCATTTTTTTTTTTTTTTTATGTATTTATGTGCTTTATTTATTTTTATTTTATTTATTTTTTATTTATTTATTTATTTTTTCCATTAAGTTTTATTTATTTATTTATTATTCATTTTATTTTATTTATTTATTTATTCTATTTTATTTATTTATTATTTTTTTTTTCACTTCCTTATTCCACTTCTATTTTGTATTCTCTATTGTTTTGTTTTTACTCTTCTGTGATTGGCTGTTGTCTTCTGTTTTCCTATTGGCTGTTGTTTTCTACTTTCCTATTGGCTGTTGCATCAGCTTGTTTCCTCTCCCTTACCTCTCATTTCAGTCTTGCTGCTGCTTTCATAGTAGACGCACGTCTTTTTGCGCCTGACGAAGAAAGACTCAGATCTTTCGAAAGGCCTAGCGCATTTTAAAGTTTTTATGGTGTTTTAAGAAGTTATTTTAGTTCTTAGTGTTTCACACCAGTTTCAACTTATTTTATTTAACAATAAATTATTTTGGTGTCAACATTGTGTTTATTTCAGAAATTCCTGTACAAAATACAGGGTGGTTATAATTAAAGTTCTACTTTGAAATGGTCATAAAAGGAAAACTACTGGACCAAATATTATCAAACATGGTAATAGTTTATAGGAGATCAGTGGAATTTTATTTCCCGCCAAAAAAAAAAAAAAGTTCAAATACTCACCTCTAGGAGGGAAATGGCGCTACTTGCAATATTGTTAAATGAAATAAGACATGAAGACATCGGTTTAAAATGTGTTTAACCATTTCTGAAATGTGTTACAAAGCATGTTCCATGTGGCATCCACCATTTTCCAGAAGCAAGTGAAATCTTATTACTGCATTCTCAGCAGTAACTCTTAGCATATCAGGAGGAATGTTACGGACATGTCGGTGTATCGCATCTTCAAATTGTTTAGATTATCACCATAAACAGTGCTTTTGAGATAACTTCAACGCCAAAAGTCACAGGGGTGAGGTCTGGTGACTGGGGTGGCCAAGAAGTGGGGAAGTTTCAGCCTATAATCCGTTCATTCATGAAATGTTGCTTAAGTAACTGTGTGACACATGTACCAATATGCAGTGGGGCCCCGTCCTGCATAAAAATCGTGGAGTCTAAAATGCCACGTTGCTGGAGTTCAGGTATGACGAAACATCTTAACATTGACGCTAAGCAAGCTGCAGTCACAGTGCATGTAACAGGTCCAGCTGTCAACTGTTCTTCAAAGAAAAATGGTCCAATTATGAAACTTGCTGTCATACCACACCAAACGGTGACTTTAGGAGAATGCAATGAACTGGGTACACAACATGAGGGATTTGTTTGGCCCTAATCCTGCAGTTATGGGTATTGACATCACCATTTAGGTAAATATGGACCTCATCTGCCCACAAAATGTTCCATGGGTAATGTTCGTGCACTTCCATCTGTGCAAGGAATTCCAAAGCAAAAGATTCTCTTGCAGCAGGATTGTTACGTTGAAGTTCTTGAACATGTTTGATTTTGTATGGATAGAACTGCAGCATTTTATGGATAATTTTGTACACTGTACTCCATGGTACATCCATTCAAAGTGCGACAGCATGTACTGTGTGTGCTTTCCATTGTTGCTTCCTCCACTGCTAATGTAACAACCTCCTCAGTTTCCACAGAAGCAGGTTTCCTTCCCCTCCCAGGTGCAACAGATAACAAACCCATGGCTTCAAACTTTGTCATCATTTTCCTCAAACCCTGTGATGTCATTGGCCCTTGACATATTCCTTTTACTGAATGATACCTTTGCAAAGCTCGCCATTCATTGTTATTGCATTCATAATAACATTTAATGAGAAAAGCACTGTCTTGAATCGTTAGAGAAATTGTCGATTTGTAACAATGATAACTCTGATTTTATCTGACAAATCAAATGACGTGTAAAGTGCATTTTCATAAATCTAATTTTCTTCTTCCTGACATAAGCCAATTACAAGCCATTACGGTTTTGCATCACCTCACAAACAGTTTCATTTTAGAAACAATTAAAAACCTTTTAAACCGATATCTTCATGTCTTGAGGCCAAATTCAGGCTTCAAAAATCACAAATTAGCGATCTGTAACAAAACAATTTCCAGAATGTGCACACATTTGCAAGTGATTTATGATCGCTAACTGATCTAGCTTGAACTTTTAAGAACACGAACGGATTTTATTACACGGATGGCACATTCAACTTTTGTTGCCTTTAAATGCTTATTTTGTTTAAGTCAATGTTTCTTCAGGGTACAAAAAATATTAAACCTGTGTAACAAAAGGTTAAGTTAGATTCCGACCCTTATTTCGTTTAACAATATTGCATATAGTGCCATTTCTCTCCCCCCCCCCCCCCCTTGTGGTGAGTATTTGAACTATTATTTTTTGGCAGGAAATAAATTCCCATGACCTCCTTTAAACTATTACCAAGTTTGATAACATTTGGTCCAGTAGCTTTCCTTTTATGACCATTTCAAAGTGGAACTAAAATTATAACCACCCTGTACATTTGTAATAAAATTCACTGTGTAAAATTTAGGGATAACTGTGAATATCAGATTTTGGATAGTTTAATTTTTGCCAGATTCAGATCTGGTACTTTTCCCTAACATTCTACTGTATATGCTGTATATGTTTAATATAATGAAGAAGTTACTGTTGCACCATATTATTACCTTAGATACGAAAATAATTCACATCAGAATCATAAAATAATGAAATTTTATTTCATATTTATATAGATTTAATAAACAAAAAAGATTGATTAATTAAAAATTGTCTTCGAAAAAAGATTGTGATCCCCACTGAAATTAGCGCCATCTTGAATTTTTTCAAAACAAATTTCATATTTTCTTCATGAAAAAGCTTGAGTTTGGCCATATTAACTGTACTTACATATTGAAATCGGTACGTAATAAGGAAAAAATAAAAATAAATATTGAAAAACAGGAAAATGAATGCTTGAAAAATAAACAATTCGGTTACAGTTTACATTTGCGAATATTGTGCAGGATACAATATGGTGAAGTTTTGCTTTAGATATGTTAATTTACATCAAGATCATAAGTAATGGAATTCTATTTAATAATTAACCAGCTGTAATAGGTAAAAAAACTTGACTAACAAAAAAATTTAGTAAAAAAAAATCGTGAACGCTACAGATTTTAGCGCCATCTTGAATTTTGTTCCTTCAACTTAACTGTAAGTTTCACTGTTTACATTGACAATGATACATGGATTTTAGGGTCATGGATTTGAGCGAGTCTACGGTATATTCTCAAAGTCTTAAAGTTACTTTAAGCGGCTTCCATATTTAAAAGATAAATGTTAAGGATTTTAAAGTAAGACGGGTTTAAGGAACATTTTAAACTTTGTAATTGTTTCCATTCTCGAATCTGGATTTTAGAAATGTTCTGAATGCTAGTTTTTAACGCAAAAAATAAATGCCTTCATAAGTGACAATCACTGATTTTTAATAGTTGCTTACCAATGGTACTATAGAAGTGTAGCATTAATTGGAGAAAAATTAGATCCCTGTAAGGCAGCAAAATATCTCCTGCTGCTATTAGCCATAACAAACCACAAAAAAACTAGAAACTTGTGGTTGGTATGGTTGATATTGAAATCATCAGAGAATCACCACAGTTACCTTTTTTTCTCCTCTTGCTTTGCACACACTAAAAAAAAAATCATAAAATCTCTTTCATGTTATAAAAAAATTTTACAAAATGTAAATTTTGAGCAATTTTCCTAAATAGTGAAGTAATACTAAATGATAATTACTGCCATAAATTATGTCAAAAGAAAATTTTCTAATTTTATTAATTTTGGGAAGGATTTAAACTTTTGTTAATTCTTTGCTTGTCCCTATGAAGAATTTTAATAAAATTTATCATTATTTTCAGTGTTGCCACAGAACGCCCTGCGGCAGATTAATAATTTGAAGTTGATCAAGCATTTAAACATAGTAAATTTGAAAGAAGTGGTTGTTGGAAAAGATCTTGAAAGGTAAATTTTATTTCTAGAAGTTGCTTATATAGTAAACTCTCATTAATTCAGGCTAATAGGCAGTGATCAAAATTAGGAAGTGAAATGTAGGTGTCAAATGACACCCACTGTAAATATCTTAAGCGTCAAATTAAAATTTTCAGTTGCAATTTCCATAATTCATTTTCTACAAAGCTGTAACATAATATTCTACTTTATAGAAAGCACAAGTATTTTGTTCTGAATATTATAGTATTTTGTTCTAATTCTGTTTAAAATTATTGAAGTTCTTTATTTACAAGATTATAATATTAGGGTGTATCAAAAGTATTTGTGATTTTTGGCTTTTCTTGACTCCCTGCAATTTTGTTTAAACTTATGTAAAACTTGTCATATGGCATGCTTTATGCCCTAGTTCCTCCATCAGTTTTTGGATGTCAGTGAGGGGAGAGGGGGGGGGGGGGAGGATTCTGCTTTACTTTTCTCTTCAACTAATTTTACTCAAAATTGACACTCTTGGGCTTATCACTTCTAGGTCTCATTTCAAGGCTGTGGTCCCCTTCCTTAAAACATTTGGATTTGTTTTGAACTGTCCGGATGCTACTCTTGTCCTGGCCTCCAACTGCACAAATTTTGCAGACAGATTTATTGGTTTTAAGGCCTTTTTTAAAATGATGTCTTAAGATATATAAAATATCAAAATTTGTATCATGCTTTATGCAACCTAAAAATAAAAGAAAGAAATCTGCATGATTATAGAATATAGAAGGACATATATCCTCTTAAATAACGTTTTATGTTTAACAATAGGGGTGAGAAAGTGCCAGCTACATGCTTTGGTATAAAAACATTCAAAAAATGAAAATTCTTTTGATGCACCCTAATAATTGAAGCAACTGTAAAACTGATATAAAGCATTATTATATTCCTTAGCATATTATCTTTTTAGCTCTAGAATTGTAATTGATTAATATTCAATTAAAAACTCCACTGTTTTAAAATAGTTATCTAAAATATGTGGAACAAAGTACAGTATGGAACCATTTATCCGGAATCCAGTTAACCGGAAAACCAGTTATCCGGAATGATATTTCCAACTGACTGATTTCAGAAACTTTCCAGAAAAAAGTTCCATGCAGTGCTAGTTTGACATGTGCATTGCTTGATAGATTACCACATGCATTGTACAACTTTATCAATATCTTGGATTTGAAATGAAAGCCTATTTAGTTAGATATTGAGTTTTATGCAGTATTATTGTTTCCAAGATATTGAAAGAAATTGCCTTCTCTCAAACTCTGATTAATCTTTGATCTTGATAGGATCTGAGCCTTAATCAGAGTAATCTAATAATTTGAAATCAGTAACAATGTTACAGCCACATATGTTCTACAAATCTCATTAAGTGGAAGCTGTTTTAATGTCCAACCAGTTATCCAGAAAAACCAGTTATCCGGAATACATCTGGCCCTGACCATTCCGGATAAATGGTTCTATACTGTAGTTACAAATTCCTTTAATTTTTCCAAAGGATATATGAGAATAAGAGTTTTGCTTTGAAAATTCGCAAAGTAAACTGGATATTATATATTTCCTTACAGTTTGGCATTTGTTCTATATCTAATTATTGCAGAATAGGGCTCTATGTTCATGTGTTTGGTTTTCTTATCTTGAAACAGATGGTGCCATTAATGCTATCAACAGTAATAACATCCTAAACATCTTATATATTAAAACGAAAAGGGATTTCCATCAAATTTATTTTTCACACGAATTTGCCCCATTAACGCATGCATAAACTTAAATCTAGAACCTAACCCGTTTTAGAGCACACTCAAATGCGAAAACAGTGGTCGAGTGGTATAAGGCGCGTTTCTTCTCTGTTCTGATTATCATGTGGAATCGATCCCTGCTGTGGACAGAATGACTTTTTTTTATTTTATTCGAATTATTCTTCAAAAATTTCAAACCTTTCAAAAGAGCTATGAATTTTATTTTTATGGTACTATCAAGTTGTTTGCCGTCAAGTTTTGACAGGTTCCATCTAGTAACTTCTTAATTATGATAGGTAGGAAAAAATTCATTACTTTGTCGATTCACAAGATATCAAATCTGCTTAAATGTATTACAAATCCTCTTAATATTATATACAACTTTTATACTGACAAGTTTTTATTGGATCAATCCTTACAGCAAAAAAAAAGTTAAAAAAAAAAATCCCTACCGACTCTGCCTACAGTCACAAGTAGATTTTGGAGTGGGCGGTCCCAACTGCCGCATCATGGCAGAAAGGTAATTTCTTCTGCAATTTTCAATAAACAGGTCTGCGTCTTCAAAATCTACCTGTGCCTGTAAGCCAAGCCATCTGGGATTTTTTTATGTTATAATGATGCAATTTGTAAACTGTGTTTTTTATTATATAATTGTAGTATGTTTCAAAAATATTTCTTATAGTATAAAAATTATAAAGCATGTCTGGAATTATACTTAGATATTGTTAGGAATAATTATAATGTCATGTTGATAGTGAATTCTTTCAATACTGAGTATGAGAAAAATTTGTGTTCTGTGGGGATTTCAAGTGCAATACAAATTTTATGAAAATTTATCTTAAGTTTTATATGCAATGACCTCTCTAGAAGTTGATTAAGGGGGCTTATTGTATATTTCTGGTACATGACAAATTTCTTGCAGAAATTTTTCCTTAGGGGGAAGGAGCTGTGATGGTTTGGGTACCATCAGCATCATTCATTCTGATAGGATTGAAATAATCCCTGAATAAAATGGAGTGATTGGTCTTGATTGGCAACTATTGTAAGAGGATTATCTAAGAGAAAAGAAATTCTTTGTTCATTTCAAGTAAGAATGAAAGACTTCCATGCTTTGTATGGCCTTGCTAAATGTGTGTGAATTTTATATCTAAGAAGATTATCTGAAGGGGTTTAAAATGTGTCAGGAAGGTATTCATATGAATGGTATGACTAAAGATAGGTGTTTTGAAGAACTCTAGATACAAAAAGGTAGGAGGATGGAAGAAGGGTGTGTCAATCAAGGAGGATCAGTAGATTATGCTCAAGGAAAGAGGAGAGAGTTCTTGTTCATGAAGAGGCAGTCTGGTTTTTGAGTTCTGGAGAGTCGGACCTTGTTTTTTGTAGGTTCCTGAGGTGTACAAAAATGTCTTGCAAATATCATCTAAATTTTCCCTATCATGTCATTTTTTACAATTGTGGTTTTGAAATAAAACTTTTCGTGTAATACGCAGTGATGTGTTTAATTATATGTATGGGACCATGATACCACAACATGTTTAATTTTAGTAATAAGCACAAACCTTATTGAATAAATATTTTTTTATATCTTATAACCAAAAAAGAATAAGTTTTCTCAAGAGTTTTAAGTATTTAGCTTTTCACTTGATAAAATAAAAATTTGCTTCTTTAATAAAATAACACACATTCTTAGAAAGGAAAAAAAATTGCTGTTTTCAATTCACAATTATTATTAATTCAGAAGACATTAAAAATATACGTAACATTTAAAGACACTTTTGCTCTATAAATGATGAAAATATTTAAATTGTCATTGATATTTGTATTAATTTTTATACAGCAATATCCCACTTAGGCATGATTCAAGAGATTATAAAACATATTTTAAACTACCTATAACTGAAAAGAACACCTAAAGAAGAGACTGTTGTCTTTTAAAAAATATATATGTATGCAAATTACAAAAAACGAAGAAATGAACATTTTTAGAACATTTTTATGCAGAATAAGTCTCATTAGTGATAAGACTGTAATATCTTTTAAAAAAATAATTAATATTTAGCTAATAGAGTTGAAAATTAGCAGTCACCACTCGCCACATGGCGATTAAAGTTTAAAAGTGACGATTAAAGAATCAGCCATCGATCGCCACCCTAGTTGCCACTCGCCAAGTAGCGATTAAAAAAATCTGTTATCGATCGCCAAGTGAAATACACCATTTTACATGGAAATATGCATCTCTACATTGATTACATCTAATTAGAGAACTGGTTAATTCTTTTTCCTACCAGATACAAACGGGTTTCAACGGCTTAGCTGTTTTTTCAATATTTCAGCTTTTTCTCATGTGCTTACTCTTTAGTTGGATTATTTTTTCCAGAAATAGTTTTATTCTGCAAAATATATTCATCAGCTTTGATTCCACATGCATTTGAAGTAATTTATTCCTTTTTTACCGCCAGATAAAAAAATATTTGAAGGACATTTCAGTATCTTCAATATTTCGACTCCTGCCACATGCTCACCGGTTGGATTATTTTTCTTCAAGAGATACTGTTTAATCATGCTAAATACACTCATACTCATGCAATAGGTATAAAACTCTTATAGAAAAATATGTTTACATACAACGATTATAATTTATCTAGATGTCAAGAAAGTTTGAAACATAATAGTGGCCACTAATGAAACTGAGTCTACCGGCCACTGGCTACTAACTAAACTTCCCAGTTTTCACCTATATTAGCTAATGAATTTATTTCAATAGATTATATTAAAAAATCCAATATTTATTTATATGATCTTCTTTACTCTTAAGAAACATTATTTGTTAGACTTGGATAAGAATAAACCAATTGATTTCTTTTAGGAAAGAATAGTCATTATAATTTGCTTTTTTTAGGTTTTAATGTTTATACAATATTTTCTAAATCAATAAAATGTATGATTGTGTTTGATAATAAATCTGCATTACATAAGTTTTAATGAGTATTTTCATGAAAACATAGGACAGTTACAACTCAAACCATCATCACAAACTTCTTTTCCAATTTTTTGATCCAGTGTGAAAAAATCTCTATAAATTTTGAAGTGTCTGAATTTTTATGGATATAATGCAGAGAAGTCTCAGAATGGAGCATATGCCTGAAATAGTACTATTAGTGTTCACTCTAGAAAAAAAAAGGGCAGGGTGCTAGTCACAAAAAGGGCACTAGTTTCACAGAAAAAGGGCATTGTTTCATAAAAAAAGGATACTTATTCAGAACCAATATAAGAAACTCATTATTGTTCATCATATACTCATCAATGTTTGTACACACATTTAGTAACAAATTATAGAAATACATTTTTATTAAATTGATATTTTAAGGTTCTAGTAAGTAATTAGGTTAATATATGTGATGTGGATATAAAATTATTAGCCGCCTCTAAACTATGAATTTTAAGGGGGAAGCAGAAATTTTGAACTTAAGATGACTGATTTAGTTACCTTACTAAATATTTAAAAATAGGACAAAAAAATTTAAATAAAAGGGTTTTAACTTTAAATTTCGTGTGCTTGGAAAAGAAGGGGAGGGCATCAATTTTGGGTGGGGGTGTGGAAAATTACTTGATCGATTATTTGCTATAATAAAGTGACAGAGCAGAAAAAGTTTTAAAAAAAGAAAAGATAAGGCTTTTAAGCTTGGTGAGCTAGCTGGGAGAGCAAAGGATGAGTTCCCCCCCCCCCCCCCCCAGGGTGTTAAGTGGAGGGGCTGAGGGTTGCGTCCCTTTGACGAAATTTGCATTTTATCCCGATCTTTTGATGAAATTTGCAGTTTTTTCGAGATCTGTTGATATATTTTGCAATTTTTTTGACGAAATTTGCCGCTTTTCGCGATCTGTTGACAAAATTTACCGTTTTTTCGCGATCTTTTGACGAAATTTGCCGCTTTTCGCAATGTTTTTGACAAAATTTGCTGTTTTTACGCGATTCTCTGACGAAAGTCACGTTTTTCCCGCGATCTGTTGACAAAATTTGTCGTTATTTCACGATCTTTTGACGAAATTTGCCGTTTTTTGCAATGTTTTTGACGAAATTTGTCGTTTTTTCAAGATATTTTGACGAAATTTGCTGTTTTTCCGCAATGCTTTTGATGAAATTTGCCGTTTTCTCGCGATCTTTTGACGAAATTTGTTGTTTTTCGCAGTGTTTTTGACGAAATTTGCCGTTTTTTCACGATTCTCTAACGAAAGTCACGTTTTTCCCGTGATTTGTTGGCAAAATTTACTGTTTTTTTGCGATCATTTGACGAAATTTGTCGTTTTTCGCAATGTTTGACGAAATTTGCCGTTTTTCGCGATCTTTTGACGAAATTTGCCGTTTTTCGCAATGTTTTTGACAAAATTTGCCGTTTTTTCGAGATATTTTGACGAAACTTGCTGTTTTTCCGCAATGCTTTTGACGAAATTTGCCGTTTTCTCGCGATCTTTTGACGAAATTTGTTGTTTTTCGCAATGTTTTTGACGAAATTTGCCGTTTTTTCACGATTCTCTAACAAAAGTCACATTTTTCCCGTGATTTGTTGGCAAAATTTACCTTTTTTGCGATCATTTGACGAAATTTGTCGTTTTTCGCAATGTTTGACGAAATTTGCCGTTTTACGAGATATTTTGACGAAATTTGCCATTTTTCTGCAATGCTTTTGATGAAAGTCACGATTTGTTGACAAAATTTACCGTTTTTTCGCGATCTTTTGACGAAATTTTTCGTTTTTCACAATGTTTTTGACGAAATTTGCCGTTTTTTCGAGATATTTTGACGAAATTTGCTGTTTTTCCGCAATGCTTTTGACGAAATTTGCCGTTTTCTCGCGATCTTTTGACGAAATTTTTTGTTTTTCGCAATGTTTTTGACGAAATTTGCCGTTTTTTCACAATTCTCTAACAAAAGTCACATTTTTCCCGTGATTTGTTGGCAAAATTTACCTTTTTTGCGACCATTTGACAAAATTTGTCGTTTTTCGCAATGTTTGACGAAATTTGCCGTTTTTCGAGATATTTTGACGAAATTTGCCATTTTTCCGCAATGCTTTTGACGAAAGTCGCGTTTTTCCTGCGATTTGTTGACAAAATTTACCATTTTTTTGCGACCTTTTGACAAAATTTTTCGTTTTTCGCAATGTTTTTGACGAAATTTGCCGTTTTGTCGCGATTCTCTGACGAAAGTCATGCTTTTCCTGCGATTTGTTGACAAACTTTCCCTTTTTTCGCGATCTTTTGACAAAATTTGCCACTTTTTGCAATGTTTTTGACGAAATTTGCCGTTTTTACGCGATTTTCTGACAAAAGTCACGTTTTTCCCGCGATCTGTTGACAAAATTTGTCATTTTTTCGCGATCTTTTGACGAAATTTGCCGTTTTTCGAGGGCGCATTTTGCCGATTCCAAAAAGGGCAGGGCGCTGCGCATTTAAAAAAAAGCCTAGCGGGAACACTAGTATACTATTTTGCCATTCTTCATGCCGAAAAAATACAAAAGTCACATATGACTGAAATACGCGTATAATCAAGAAACATATTAGCAAAAGGCCACCATCCTGTTAAAATTTACAGTAATATAGAGTACTCAAAATAAATATTTTTGCTTTTATAATCATTATTAAACAAAAAATGTAACTCACTGAGCATATGAATAAAAAAAAAGTGAAGTCTCATTTAATTCAGACTTTGTTGGACACAAATATAGGAGTGTAAACCGTGAATGTAATAAGTAGTTGATTATAAACTGTAATCAAGTAAATTGCTAAATAGAAAAAAAAGTTTAAAAAAAAACTTACATAATAAATAGATTACTAAATGCTTTATTATCATTAATATAATTTCATTAGTCATACAATGTTAGCATGAATGATAAATAACTGAAAGTATAACAAGATGTTCATGGTTTCTTCTACAGGTAAGCCTTTTGAGATTTGACTAAAATTTCTGTATGACACCGAAAGCTTGACTGTTTTTTCACTGAATCTCTGATTTTGGACCGAAACTTAATGAAACTGAACTTTCAGTCAGATATTAAAAGTATGGTTTAGAGAGATATTTTTCTTTGCCTATATGTAAAGTTTTTTTTTTCTTTCCTGTTTAGGAATTACCTTCTCTTGGACTACTGTGAATTTTCATTACAGCGTGTCATTGATCATGTAGAAACAGTCTTTTTGCAGCATCGTCATGTAAGTTGGAATGTTATTAAATTCCACATTTTATTTTTCTTATTTTGAAATAGTTCGAAATAATTTTTTGTCAGATGAAGCATTTTATAAAGTTAATGAGGCGATAGAGATAATAGAAATAAATATTGTCCATAATTCTAATTTTTTTTTCTGTTTTGTTCCTGCTGACATGATTCAGCATGATTTAGCACAAATTCTATTTAAGATATCACTAATCACATTGATATCTGCATAAAATGGACTGTGGAGATTGATTGAGATATTTTAAATAGTTCAAGGTTTGACTACAGGTTCAAATTTGGCATTAAAATGTTTCACTGGCTTCAGCTATGTACGAGGTTGGATCATATATAAAGAAGACATTTTTAAGATTATTTTTTTAAATATTATTTACCAAAATTTTACTGATGATGTTTTTCTAAATAGCTTTCTTTAATGTCTACACATTTTCTTCGACATATTGGGAGTTTTTTAAAATTCTTCTATAATAATAATAAAAAAAAAACTAAATGCACAAAAATTATTTGACTTCTTTATGCGATGACAATCTTGTTTCTCCTAACACTTCTTTAAGGAGATTCAAATAAATTTTAGAATATAAGAATTTGAAACTATAAGGAAGGTGATTGGGTACATTGAAATATTTGTTTTGTTACACCTGTTGTGTGAAGCATTGCATTATCCTGCAGAAGATGAACATTTGTACTAGAATTGAGCATTTTTGGGACTGACGTTCAGCTTTAATCTTCTCCAAAAATTAACATTACCATAGATGCCAATATCCCCAGAAATATACTATAAAATACAGTAGTATAGTAATGAAATAGAAAATATGGAAATCTGTGCCAAGAGAAAAAAAAAAACTATCTAATTTAGATTTTAGTTTTCCTACAAGCTGTGAAGTTCGTCAATCTGCAATGTGATTTTTCTGTGAATTAGCAGAATTCCACGAATATATTTTTTGTATTTGGTCGAATTCTGCAAATCATTTATTTCTTTCAGTTTCCAAAAAATAGATTTGAAACAATTTTTACACTTCTCAAAAACATGTCTACTGATCATAAAATAAATTTGCAAATTTTGCCAATCAGTTGCGGGGAAAATTTCAAATTTCGTCACTCGATTTCAGAAAGTATATGCAAATTTTGTCAGTTTGTCGTGGGAAAAAATTCAACATTGAGAACTTCTTCAATCGGGTGCAAAATATAATCAAATATTTCATCAATCAGTTGCAGAAAACAAATCGGAAATTTTGTCAATGTATCACAGAGCTTAAATTGTGAATTTTGCCATTCAGTCATTTGAAAAAAATCATTGAGTATGTCAATCAGTCCTTGAAAAAAATTGTAAATTTTGTTAATCAGTAGTTGATAAAAATTGCACATTTTGCCAATTCCTTGTGAGAAGGAATGATGAACTTCTTGAATGAATCGCAGTAAAAAAAATCATGTATTTTGTCAATTGGTCGTTGATAAAAACGAAAAACTTTGTCAATCAGTCACAGGGAGGGGGAAAGAGAATGATAAATATTGTCAGTTTGTTGCAGAAAAATATTTGACTTTGGGAACTTTGTCAGTTGGTAGTGAAAAAGAATCTCAGATCTTGTCAATCAATTCCTCTCCCACCCCGTGAATTTCATCAATGTATGTCAGAAGAAAAATTGTGAATTTTGTCAAACACTTGCAGCAAAAAATTGTGAATTTCTATAATCAGTCGCAGCAAAAAATTGCAAAATTCATCAATTGGTTGTTGGTAAAAATTTTGAATTTTGTCAATCACTCGCTGCAAAAAAAAAATCAAGAATTTCATCAATCAATAGTGGTTAAAAATTGCGAATTTTTTCCATCGGTCCTGGGAAAAAATCTAATTAATCAATGGATCACATAATTTCATACATTTATACTGATCATGATTTTTTTTTCTCTGTAGGGATAAAAAAAAAATTCTTTTTTATAAATTTATTACAAAAAATCATTTATATTAAAAAAGTAAATTAAATAACCTTTATTTCAATTATGCTTGTATAGATAAATGTAAATGCTGTAAAGAGTGATGATTCAGAGAATATTTGTAAAAAATATTAAAAAGTATAGCTTGAAAAAAATTGTGTATGACTTCTGAAATGCTAATATTCGACTCCTGAAGAATGTCCAAACCTCTTGAAATTTAACTATTAATTTACTTCTGATATAATCTTTACAATGTTGGCATCTATGGCATTACTACACAGGATTATATCTACATTGTTCATGAAGAAACTTGATGTACAAAATACTCTAGAAATTCTAAAAATTATTAGTGAGAACTTTGCCAATTTTTGCTTCAGTGGAGCAGTTTCACTTTTTGTGCAATATTCTGTACTGGATTGGCTTGTTTCATCTTCAAGGCTATTTTTAAACAATTTGTACCATTTGCATACTTGAGACCTCGATAAGGTTTCATTTCTGAATTGTAGATTCTGGGGTATTCTGTAGCTTTTTTTTCTCACAAGGTCTTTTTTTTGTAGAAATTGTGAACATTTTCTTACATTTGGGAAAAATCTAACATAATTTTGTGAATCTGAAATTAGTGTTAACTTCAAGTTCCTGTTTAGACAATTTGATTTATAACAAGGACTTGTTTTAATGAACAAGTATATATAAATTTACTAAATTTAGATCATAAATTTATATATAACATATTTACCTTCTATATTTAGTTAGATAATAGGTGCTTTGGTGTTTCTAGCTATTCTGTGACTGTTTTGATTATATTTTCAGATGATTGAATTTGTGAAGTCTGTTTTTGAGGTGAAAAAGTTTTGTGAAAGGTCTTTTTTTTTAAGACAAAGAATTTTGTGAAGGATGCTGTTTTAAGATGAAAACTTTTTGTGTAGGGCCCTTTAAAGGACCCAAATTCTTCCTAAAAAGATCCCTGACATTTAATCTATGCCAAATTTCAGTTTGACATTTTCATTTGTCAAAAGTTTTCTAATTATACTTTGTCAGACACATTAGGAACTTTATCTCCAATCATTATGCTCCATAGGGATAAGAAAATTTTCATTAATGGTTTTGTGTCAGTAAAAAGTTTCAATAATGATTTTCTGTCTTCCTCTTGAGACTATGATTTAAAATTCATACAGTTCAGAAATATACAAAGCCCTTAGCCTCAGATAGAGTCGTTTGGGTCAGTTGATGCTTTTTTTCATTGTGTGATGGAGTTCGGATGGATTTTCAGTACCGTATTTTTCTGCCTATTATCCACAGCAGCGCATAAATCTGCAAATATATTTTTTCACTATTTAAAATAAATGTTGCCCTATTTTCTGCACCATGAATAGAAATTTCAAATCTGGTCAATAGATGGCAACACTAAACTATGTAATGCTAGTGATTTTTTTTTTTTTACTTCTATCAAATGCATAAAACAATTATAAATTTATAAGCAGAAACGGAAAATTTTTAGTAGATATGCAATTCAACAGGAATTTTTTTTAAACTAAGCAAATATTACTGTTGGAGAGATTTAAAACATATATATAAAACTTGCAGGGCGTTACTCAAACCCATAATAATTAACTCCTTCTGTCAGAGACACACCAATTATCTTAGCGGCAATTTGAGGGGAAATTGTGATCGTGCAACCTGGGATAGCTTTTTTGTATTAAATAAAAAAGGATGTACGGCGTTGTGTTATTTTTTGAAGAAACTTATCCTTAAGGTTGACCCCTCAAGCCCGCTGTAAAATCTTACTGAAAGCAGTAGTTTAAACCAACATATATATTACTCTAGATTAAACATCACACTATACACTAAATAAATGCTGGAGTCTAAATTAAGGGTAAAATAAAAAGGGTTTTATTTACAGAAGATAGATATAAAACATAAAAAAAAGCAAAGAGTAAAATAATCATACAAAAAGGTAATACACATTATATTCACGAGACTTCATTTTAACAATATAATATATTAATCAATTGAGTTATTAATTTCTTATTTTAATTATTTAATTTAAGTAAGTGCTGAATAAGTTTATGATAATAATTTAACCTTTACATACATCCTTGATCCTGGGGATGGCAAGAGAAGCATATTCTTCTTAACGTTAATTAATTAATTTAAAAATATTTACACAGTATCTGGGTGAATAATATCTACCTGTACCTCTCAAGAGAATAGCAGTCATAGAGTAGTTCACCAGTAGTTCTTGCTTCCATGGGCACATATTTAAAAAAAGGTTTGAATGACTTAATTATAATTGTAGGCTGTTGCCTATAGCACTGCAGCCTATATAGAAAAGCCAACTTTCATGTTGGTAGCAAGCTGCTGAAAAAGATGTCCTCCTCTTAAGGATTTTCTGATGGAAGTGATTTTTGAGTTCTAGTGAAGTTTTCGTTATTTTTTTCCTTCAGAGGGGTGTAAAAAGTATTTACCTCCTCTTAAGGATTTTTTATCCAATGTTGATGTTGGCGGTCAATTTCCCTGCTCTCTCGAATCACTTTTACTGGTCGCCGCGTTTATCTGATCATCACGATGTTTCTGATTCGCTCCAGCCATATTCCGTCTCTTAGGGACTCCTATGTATCACTCCTCTCCTTGTTTTCCTGGAATCGCCGGTTCGATGTATATCTTAGCACATTTTATGACCCCTCTGGATTGTCTGTCATAAATCTCTGTTTGTTCAGCATTGCTGAACTATCAGTTTCGGCGCCTGTCTGCTTTCTGCCCTCGTAAACACGGCCACCCATATCGTTGCCGTTGTTTTGATTATTTTAACGTGGGATGCGGGATATACCAATATCTTAGGTTCTATCCAGCAATTACAAAAGAATTTAAGAATAATGAAAAATACATTTTGCATTACATTTTACATTTCTGGTATTAATACCGCAGTCATATTTTTAAATTTTTACCTTTTATTTATTATTTAAAAATAATTTTTAAAAAATCACTTACCTGAAATATTCTTTAGTATAATAGAAATGAAAAATAAATATAAAGCACATTTGAAGACATAATTAAACTTCATTAAAAAAAATTATTCAAAACCTGAAAAACGGAACCATCCGATTCTGAATTAAATAAATTAAAAATATCTTCATCTAATAAATTAGCATCTTCGTTGTCATTAGAAAAAGAGTCAGAAGCAGAGTCACAGTTATCAATATTTGTGTTTATTATCTTTGCCTTTTGAAAAGATTTTTTAATAGTTTCTTCCATGACATCATCCCATGCCTTCTTAACCCATTTGCACACTTCTGCATATAAAGCTCGGCCCACTTTACGTAAAACTGTGATTTTCATTGGTCATCCATTTTTCCCATATATTTCTAACTCTTTACTCTTAAAAGATCTGTTAATTCCTATATCTAACGGTTGAAGTTTTTTTTCCAGACCTTCTGGAATTATAGCAAGGAATTTAGCCATGCAATCATCTCATCCTTGTTCATCCATCCTTTTATATTTACTCGTACTTCAACGCCTTTCAGGAAATTTTCTTTGGTAATCGCCTTTCTTTTGAATATAATCATGAGGGGGGGGGGGATTTCATTCCATTGGCTGCATAGCTTAAAACAACTGTAAAGGCAGTTTTTTCATGGCTGGTTGTAATAATTGGAATAGATTTTTCTCTTTGGGAATTGACAGCTCGACTTGGTAGACAGTCAAAGCACATTATAACTTCATCCATATTTATAATATGTTCCAAAGTATATTTATTGTCATCTATGAGTTTTTTGCAATAGCTATAAAAATTCTCAGCTTTCGTTTTCCAATCAAATGGCAATTTTTGACTAACTGTTGTACGATTTCTTATGGCAAGATCTTTCCTTTTCATAAACCAATAGCTTAGCATCACGCAGGCCAACCTTGAAAATTAACAATATTTTTATCATGGGCCAAATGACAAGCTTTCAGTCTAATATTTATTGTAAATACTGCAGCTCCACTTCCTCTTTCAGCCAAAATTCATCGATAAATTTCTACTTCCAGTTCCAGCCATAATAGATGTCGTTGCTGATTTGTTCGCCTTTTTTTATCAAAAATTTGGATATTAGGCTTATATTTTCGCCATAGTCTCTCGCATTTGATTCATCAACATTAAATAATCACCCTGCCTCTCTATTTCCAACTTCTTCAGCTTTATTGATGACTTTTTGTTTGTATTCATTGGTGTAACTAACACATTTTCGCTTGCAAGACATTGCAAATCAAAAGGTACTCTTCCAGAGAAAATGGTAACAAATTTGTTTGCACATGATTTTCGTAGATTTCTCCCCCTTTCCTACACAGAATGGACCCTTCTAATGTCAGAGTCATGCGTTTTGGGAAAAAAAAATTTGATATTGTAGGCCTTAATTATGCATCGACTCATTTTGCATGCCATAGGGCAGTAATGACCTGCTGCTGCTATCTGTTGTATGTGAGAAACATTAGCTTCTCTCAAGATTATTCCAATTGTTAGTAGTAAAAAAAATAACCTTAGATTATCCGCACCCCGGCCTATAATATGCAGCAAAAAATTTGACTTTTTTAGCACATAATCCGCGCATAATAGGCAGAAAAATACTGTATTGTCAGTGGGGTGTGTGTTGACCTGCTTTTCAAAAAAAATCTTAAATATTTTCAAATGAAAAAAATTCCTGGAAAATTCTCTCCACTTCAGAAAAATTTTGTCAAAATCACCCTGAAACACAAAAATATGCTAAAAATTGTATAAAAAATTGTTAAAAATTAAAAAAATTGAAGAGAACAAAATTTACTGCATTGGGCTGAAATATTCAAACCGGGTTCCTTTTACAAATGTCGAAGGACCTCTGCATAACTGGAAGAAATGGTAAAAATCATGTAGAATTTGTAGTGGAGAAAATTTAGTATATTGAGTCGAAAGATTAAAACCAGATCCCTTTTATGGATGTTGAAAATGCGATCCAAAACACAAAAAATATGCTAAAAATTGCATAAAAAATTCATAATTAGTTGTACGAATTCTGAATAAACTTTATTTAATAGAGGACACAATTTTCTATACTAGGCAACCAAAAGATTGAAACTAGATTATTTTTACTAATGTGAAAAAATCGCTGTGAAAGGTGAAAACAGGCATAAAAAATTTAAGAAAATCTAATCCAAAACCCGGCTTCTTAGAGGTGCCTGACTTCAGACATACAGGTACCTTCCTGCCAAGTCTTGTAGCTCTAAGCACAGCGGTCTCTTTAGGAAACAGCACACACACAGACAAACATCTATGTTTATTATTATAGATATTGTTTTGGTTTTAGTTTGGAACAATATACTGAAATAACTTTTGAAAAATCGGTTAACCCGAACCCAACCTGTAGGGATCTAAATTCAGCCTGAAACCGACCTGCACCAAGAATAATTAGAGTTAACGTGACCTGCAATAAAAATAATTAGCACCTGGAGGGAAATCCCCCCCCCGCCCTCTGTTGTAACCTTTCAGAAAATTTGCTATAAATTTCAAAAGTTTTTTTTTTTTTTTTTTTTTACTTAGAATCACCCCTGGAATAACTGTGTACGAAATAAATAATTTTGTTATAGTTTCCATTGGCTTCATTGTAAATAAAACTCTAAATTTAGCATATATCAATATGCCTCCCTTCTCCCCCCCCCCTCCCCCCCTTAACATTTTTTTTTTAAAGCAACTTATATAAAGTTGCTTCAATTATAAAAGTATCACTATCATTAATTTTTTTTTTTTAATATGAACATAAGCTAACATTTTAAAGACAAATATACAAAATTTGCTTGAAGGTTAAGTTTCTGAAATTTGTTAACCTTCTCAGTGCCGTGAACTGATATATCCATTCACTAAGCTTTAGGTTTCACTGCAGTTGAAACATTTTTTAAATTAACATAATTCTACAGATATAATGCAGTTTCAAAACATTGAGTAAGGATTAATACTCTCTAGGATTATATTCATATATGTAATTAAGTTTTTTGTGTCAAGTAGGAAAAATATTTTTTTAGCATTTTAAAAAAAATTACAGAAAAAAAAAAATATAAACATTTTGCCCTTTTGCTCGGCAGTCAGAGGGTTGTGTCGTAGCATGCATAGTATAACATAACAAGCTATTGTATCTTAACCATCATATAATTCTTATTTTGGATTAAAGTTTTCTGATAATTAGTTATACTTCATTGACTTGTGAGCAAATGGTCACTTCACAGGAATTCAAAAGTTGAAATTAAGGAAAATATTCTGCATTGTACATGAATGTACAATTATGTACATTCATGAATGTACAACAATAGATAATTTGTTTTGAGAAAACTATACCTCTGAATAAAAATTTGTTTAAAGGTATTTGTTATATCAACTCTAACGTTATAGCAGGAATAGTATTATTTTTATGACAGCCCATTTTATGATCCTGCAAGATATGATTGCTTTTGGATTTAAAGAAAAATACTGAAGCAGAAACAATTCTAAAGCAGGCAATCAGTAAAGCAGTTTGAAATATATAAAACATTTTATATAAGAAATATATTTGTTTTTAAATAAATTTATATAAATGTAAAATAAATAAATTTAATTAAAAAAAGTTAATTGGAAACAAAAATTAAGTAGACTTTGCTTGCACGAATAAAATTTTCTGTCTGTCTTAACACTTAGGTTTAAATTAACTCTTAAGTCATCTGATTAATGGCTTTCTATTATATATTTAAATTAAGGAATAGAACTATCTAAGAGGCTTGAAAAATCACTGACTTTTGATTTTTTTTTTTTTTTTGAGAGAACTAAACATCAGAATGAAAATTTGCTTGAAGGTATTTATTATATCAATTTTTATCATCCTTAAGCCATTTTTTTTTTCTTTAGAGACAATTTTATGAAGCATGTACCAAGAAATTTGAAACATGTATTTCAAGTTGGCTTGCAGCATAATTTTAACAATTTTCATTGGACAGTCTAAAAAACAGAACTTTCTGTCTGTATAATGTCGTATTATATTTAAATCTCATTTTTAGTTTACTAATCTTCAGGCATTAGTATTGATTTTTTGGAGAGCAATAGTAGCACAAATGTGTCTTTATATATTACTATTATCATTAAATAAGGTTTCATCCTTTTATAAAAAATTCATTTGTTTTGTCAATAAAATACATACTTTAACAGTTATTGTTAAAAACATAGTTAGTTTCTCAAAAATGTGGTATGTTATCTTGGGTATGTGTTATGACTTCTGAAATATCGGACTATATCTAAATATGTTTTTTAAGAAAATAACTGTTTTTAATAATAACTGTTAATGTATGTATTTTATTGGCAATACAAATGAATTTTTTATAAAAAGATGTAATGTTATTTAACAATAATAGTAATGTATAAAGACACATTTATGCTACTATTGCTCTCCAAAAAATTAATACTAATGCCTGAAGATTAGTAAACTAAAAATAAGATTTAAATTTTCATTGGATTGCCTCCAAATTCTAACCACATATTCTCAATACTTTTCTCTAAAAAAAGTACAGAAGATTATTATGGTTGATCGAATATGTTTATCTTTAAACAATGTACAAAGTCCTATTTTTATATGAAAAATCATACCATTGCATGTTTGCTATTTTTGCTATTATCAATACATTTTAATGATTCTGTGTTACTACTTTTGAAAATTTGATGTAGATTAACAGGCACTTTATTTTGTTCCATGTTCATTTGGTAAGCACCTGTGCTGCAAGTCACGAAGGAGTGTATTTTTGGCTTCATTATGTTATCACAGCTGCAGCGCTGCCATTTTTATTTTGAATTATATATATATATATATATATATATATATATGTGTGTTAATGATTGATATAATAAATACCTTCAAACCAATGTTCATTCTGATGTATAGTCTTCTCAAAAAATTATCAAAACTCAGTGATTTTTCAGGTATTACATACCTTAAATATATGCAGTAGATTCTGCTTATTTGGGACATAGTTTAATTGGGACAAAATATCAAGAACAAAATATCAAAAACAAAATAAAACACATCATTAACTTTACTTCTGTTAATTTGGGTAGTCACTTTATCTGGACAAACTGTGCTAATAATAATTTTGTCTCAATTAACTAGAATCTACTGTGTGTATATGTACACTACACTCTCAAAAATCTGCACAGCTTGGGACCAAGAGCTTTGCAGAATTCTGAAGTTTAGGTCATTGCTTTGTTTTTATTTTATAATCACATAATAGTTGCAACTTCATGAAATAACTGTATTTCATTAATAATGAGCAGTGTTTCAAAAAACCATGATTAAAAAATTTTTAAACTATCTGATTTTATATATATATATATATTTTTTAATATCTTCAAATTAAAGGTTGCAAATGATATTATATAGCTGATGATTAAATTTATTATGGTTTAATGATAGTTTTCATTGCACTATTAGTATTTACATATGATAAACTATGTATTAAATACGTGAAATCATTATTTTTTTTAAATCCACAAAATGCTTTCAAATTGCAATGACAGATAAAACCCTGTCAATTAATAACAAAGAGGAAATTCTTACATCTGAAAAAAATTGCCTTCAACAAGCATTCTAAGTTTATCTATGGCAGGACAAGTTTTTCATTATTTATATACACAGTATTTATCAAATCACATTTTTAAGCACTAATATTTAAATAAATACAAAACCTTAAAAATAAATGGAGTTCATATTATATTGACAATCCTTTTTAAATTATGTTAACATAAATATTTTATTTTTGTCTTCTAATATAAATTCAGTGGTCGTTTTTATTACTCTTTACTTTCTTCTATCTTTACAAGAAGAAAGTATTGGATTCATGAAAATTTTCGACGAATTTATACATTTTAAAAGGTCCGGAACACGATTTGGCTATTTTTAAAAAATGTGTCTGTATGTGACAAAAATTTTGTGGGCGCTCTATGTCAAGAACTAAGGCACGGAATTTAATAAAACTTTATATTCAGTTAGTTCCTGATACAAATTGGTGCTGATTAGTTTTTGGTGAAAATTTCCCAACAGGTGGCGCTGCTATACTGCATTTTTCGCGATTTCCGCAATAGCTCTATCTCAGGAACTAATGCACTCATTTTCATCAAACTTCAGATTCAGTTAGCTGTTGACATAAGTTGTTGTTGATTAGATTTTGGTCTAAATCTCCCAACAGGTGGCGCTGCTATGCTGCATTTTGCCGGATTTATACGATTTTAGTAATAGTGATATCTCAAAAACTAATGCACGGAATTTAATAAAACTTTAGATTCTGTTAGACCTTGATATAAATTGGTACTGATTCTTTTAGTGTATGCGAAACCTGTGTGAGATAGAAAAAAGTTTTGGGATTGACACATCCGGCTGGTTTTTATATTATATTCATGCAAAAATAATCCAAAGGGTATCATTAATCTTTGAAATATTGACAGTTTCAATAATATAATAGTATTTATTAATTTTTAGCTCTCATAAATAATCTTGATTGTTCCTATTTCAACATCACTGATGGCTCCAGTATATGTTTTTTTTCCCCTTTTTCATTCTTGATTTTCCCTCCACTTTCCCTATCATTTATCTCTCAAGCTATAAGCTCACTAATTTAGTTCTTTGATGTCCCTGATGATGGCTATATAATTTTAGCCGAAACTGTTGGCATAATTTAATTTTTAACTAAGTTTTAATGTTTCAATTTTACACCGTTTTAGCAAAGTACAAGTACAATTTATATTTTTAATCTGTATACAAATATAAATGATTATGCATTTATTGATTTGATGAAAAAAGAAGTTAAACATAAACCAAATTATCTTTTATTCCTGCTCTAAAATTTTTAGATACATTTCTAAAGAGAAAATATAAAATAATCTAATAGTTTGAATATCAATGAAAAAATTACAATTGCACATTCAAAAGTTGTTTTTCATTCTTATTTAGTCTTCTAAACAACACAAGCTTATGTGCATTTTTATTTTTTAAGTACTGGTTGGAACTAATCAGAATGTGGAAAATATTGTTATCAACAGGCGCTGAAGAAGCAACAGCTCTAAAAATTTGAGATATTGCTCTTTCGGCTTCTTTATTGAGAGCAACATCCTTTATATTAAAATGTTTTCCACAAGTCAAATGGAGAAACCTTATTTACAATGTCAGATTTCAAAAAGAAATTCCTGAAGAGAATCTGATTTGGCTGGAAATTTTGTCATTTAAATAAGGAAATTCAAAAAAGCTTTCACAATGTAAAAATTTAGTATTTTTGATTTAAATCAATGACTTGAGGCACATTTATTTATTTTATTTTTTTGCATATTTATTTATTTATTTATTTATTTTGCATATTTTCACTCCTTAAACCTTCAAAAACCTTGTGGTAAAACTGTTTTTTCAAAATTCATATTGGTTCAAAAGTTATCCACCTTTTGGTGTTGCAGTGAGTTGTTCATATATGTTGATATAAAAAATGAAACATTACTTCAACATTGTCTCAGCAGATTCGCATATAACTGCAACAAGATCTTCAAACAGCATTCTGTGAAGATTAGTTCCAAAACACTTGCCTAACAGTACAACCATCATCAAAACGGCTGCTTATCTGGCTGTTGCTTCTTTCAACAACTGTGCTGGGTCAATTCTGAAAGTAATGGCAATGTTGGGAGTCAAAATTGGGTGATGTGCAACTGAATTTGCTTCATCAAGAGATAGCCACCACTTCAACCAAGCTGAGTTCCACACAGCATGTTACTCGGGAGGCAAAAATTCAGTGCTGGCTCTCTAAAAACAAAAAAAATTAGGAAGAGGAAGTACAGGAGGGTTCATTATATGGGCCTGGTATAGATGATTTTATGTAAATTGAAAATTGTTTCTGTTATCTATGTTTAAAAAAGTTGTAAAACATTAAACTTGTTTTTCTCAAAACTCTGTTTTACAAATTGGTACCAGGTTGAGATTGGATAGACTGATTTGGTTGAAATTTTCATGCTTTTCTAGTACAGTGAAGCTTCTTTTAAAGGCCACCCCTATTAAGGACCAATATTTTTAGGAATGAAAAATTTTCCCATAGACATGTTAATTTTACTCTTATTAGGAGCCCTCATAAAGGCCATTTTTTTTCCCACTTGTGCCTTAAATCCTAAGCAGGTGTATTGAATTCCTGAACCAAAAGATAAGAGTTCAGCAAACAACCGCACTTGCAAGAAAGAAGGCAGGGGGAGATGGGGAGGATTTAGTAACACAATGAAGGACCACAAACTTTTCCACAAGTGAGACAAATAGGTGTTCCTCACACTTAGTTTCACTTTTCAACCTGTAGGGGTTGGGTTGGAGGGGAAACTTGACCCTTTGTTGTGGGCACACAAAGGATAACAGGTTTAGATCTGTATTATCTAAAAAAACTGATGCCACATTTACTAAAACTGTGAATAAATATTGAAGCACAATATTTACACTAGAAATTTTATGCTCAGGCTTATGTAAAATTTAAAATTATGGCACATAAACCAAGCCAAAGAGTACATTTAGATTTGAATGACAAAATCAAAGTTCTTAATTGTCATGATCAAGGAACATCTGCAAGAAAATTGGCTTCACAGTTCAATTGCAGCAAGAATCAAATAAATAATATTGTGAAAAAGAAAGAGAACTTACTGAAAGAATATGAAGATTTTAAAAATCGTAGGATAAAAAGAAAGAGAAATGAAAAATTTGGTGACATAAATGACATTGTAATTCAGTGGTTCAGATGTGCTAGGATTAAAAACATCCCATTAAGTGGTACTTTGCCCAAAAAAAAAAGCCATTCAGATTGCAGAATCACTTGGCGTAGAAGATTTTTGTGCAAGTAGCGGATGGTTGATTAAGTTTTGTAATAGAAACAATATTTCTTTTAAAACTTTATGCGGTGAATCAGCTGATGTTGATGAAGAATTGTGTGAAGACAGGAAATCACGTCTTCCAATCATTTTGGCAGGCTATCAAGATCATGATGTATATAACATAGATGAGACAGGACTTTTTTTTCCATGCTTTACCTACTAAAAGTTTAGTTGAGAAAACAGAACAGGCAAAAGGAGAAAAACGAGCTAAACAGAGACTCACTGTGTGTTTTTGTGTTAATGCTGCTGGTGAAAAGGAAAAGCCTATTGTCATTTGGAACTCTAAGAAACCTCATTGTTTTAAAGGTAAAGATTTATCACAAAAAGGGGTAAAATATCATCATAATAAGAAGGCATGGATGACCATGGAAATTTTTAAAGAATGGTTAATTAGTTTTGATAATAAAATTACAAATCAAGACAGAAAAGTCATTCTTTTTTTTTTTTTTTTTGATAATGCACCATGTTACTCATTTTACAAAAACTTGAAAAGTGTAAAACTTCAATTCTTGCCTCCAAATACTACGTCTAAAATTCAACCTCTAGACCAAGGAGTTATTCGCTATTTTAAAGTAGAATACTGATGTTTTGTTTTGCGAAGACTCCTTTCTGTTATAGATTGTGATAAAAATTCATCTGAAATCATTAAATCTATCACAGTATTAGATGCCATTCGATGAATTAGACATGCCTGGATAAATGTAAAAAGACAGACAATTGTAAAATGCTTCAAAAAAATTGAGTTAAGCAACACAGCTTTAGAAGCCATTATTGATGCTGCTGATTTAGAAATGATGTGGTTCAACTTTCAAAAGCTGCTGAAATTGAATATGATCCAGATTCAGATAAATATGAAAATGTGGTGGAGTGTTATGATGATTTATCAGATTTATAAGATTGGGAGAAATGAGTTATAGATGAAATAGATGCAGGTAAAACATAAAGATTTATTCTAAATTTTAAAAATGTGCTATTTTTTTAACTTTTTTTTTTTTTTTTTTTTTTTTTAAGGAGTTCAATCTGATTCAGATAATGATGATGAGTCTGCAGCTGTGAATATATCCTGTCAGGAAACGTTAACAGAATTAAATAAACTAATATCTCATTCTAATGATGCAAATTTAAGTAATTTGTTCCAAAATCTAAAAGAATCAATTAGAAACCAAAATTGTCTGCGAAAAAATTATGAAAAGTAAACAAACTTCAATAGAAAATTTTTTCAATCATGTATAGAGTTTGAAAATGTTAATAAACAGTTTTTTCACCTATATAGGTTTTGATTTCCTTATTTTAGTTTTTTAATGTCACGCCTATTCAAGGGCCACCCCCTCATAAGGGCCAATTTTCAATGGAATGGCAGGTGGCCCTTACAGAGAAGTTTCACTGTATATACTATTTTGTAGTCCTTCACAGACATGTTTTTCAGTATTCGAATTGTAAATATTTTTTTGTGCAATTTAAATTCGAAAATTTTGTCTAAAATCCACAATTTAAAATTTGAACGGCTGTCTTTTCCTTCAGGATCAAAAAATTGATAAACCCATCTGAGAAGGACTACAAAATATTGTAGATTTTAAGGATTTTTTGTTACAGATAAGCAGAATCAGAGATTCATCTGGTACCGCGGAGCATTTCACTTTTTGCACACCCCAGTATCAAAGGCCACTGGAGGACCATTTTTCAACCAATTTCCAAATAATGTATTTTCTTTTAACTTCAAGATATGTTCTTTCATTTGCATCCCCCCCCCCCCCATTATTATTACTGTATAATTGCACACAAAAAAAATCTAAAAAATTAAAAAATTTTAGGTAAATAATAATAAAAAGAAATTATAATATGCCTTTAAAAAATAATGATTTAGATTTAAATCAAGGTGATATAAATCCACCAAACCTGATAAGTGGTAATGAAAATCAATATATCTAATGAAAATATAAATAATTCATTAAAAACTATTTAATGAATAATTTTGATAAATTGTAATCTCTATTACAAATAATAGTAATTTGATTAAGAACATACAATTTATTATTTAAAATCTTTTTTTCCCCCTCTGAACAATCAGCAGTTCTTGTTCACTTCTAAGTCTGTCATTAAAAAAAATTGAAATATTTATCTCTATGAGCAAATCCATCATCTAAATTAAGTTTTTCTCCTGATTTAGTATCTTATGAGTGCTTTGAAGACTACATTATACCACTTATGATTTTTTCATTTGTGGCATGCCGAGTGGATAATGCTTCATTAGTACAAGTTACCCACCTTTAGAATCCACCAATAAACTAATCAAATGTAGCCATTTTTTTTTTTGTTTTACATTGTTTACATTGTCAATGATGTGTAGATTTTTGAGAATTGACCATATATATAAATATATATAATCATAATAGAAACAACAATCATAATACCTTTGAAACTCCATAGGGAAGTAATATATAAAATGAGTGTTTATATAATGAAAAAAAAAATGAACAATATACATATTTCTAGAAATATTACCAATCAGTCAGATATATAATTTAGATTTGAAATTATCAAATCAAACATTTTGATGAGTTAGGTTTTCATATAAACATGTTGCTGAAAACATATCATTTTAGAGTGTATAATAAATTCATATTATACAAAATACAATTGAAATAATAAAAAAAAAACCCAGTGACAATCTGGCTATTGGTCTTTGATTTAATTGTGCATATTTAACTTCAGTTCTTATGGCTTTAAATTTTTAAAAGTAAATATTTTTTTTTTTTTTTTTGGCAACAGATTTGTTCAGAATCTTTCAGTTCCCATTCATCTGAATGTACTAAACATACTTAATCCATAGTAAACCATACTTACTTTCTCTGAGCATGAAAGGCTTAAAGTCAAAATTTTTAAATGAAATCTATTTGACTTCATGTAATAATACTTACATTAGTGGAATAGCTGCAATATGTTTAAAGAGATTTCCTTACACAAAAAAACAATAACTTCAGTAATTTTCTCATTGACAAGCCACACTGAAGATATCTTGCTCCTGGCAATATTGCTAAAACTTTTTTTTTTACCCTTTGAACCATTCTGTTTTTTAGTTTTATGGAAATTTTTTGACATATTATTAAATGGTTTTATGAAGGGAAATATCAGTCAGAAAAACATGCAATCCTTTATGATAAAGTTTGATAAATTCAATTAAAAAGAAAAGTTTAAAACCATACTTCTCCTACAATTTTAATCTTTTTGAAACATTCTTTTTTTACATTTTTCTTTCAAATGTTCTCCCTAACTATAAGGATCAGATTTCCAAAAAGTTAATCAGTTTAAGAGAAAATAAATAAAATTCATGATGTAAGTAAATATAGAGAAAAAATAACTTTTACTTAACATAAAAAAAAAAACTATTTATGTTATTACAAGTCTGATCCTTAATTTCATAAAACCAAAGGAATGTCTATAAAATAACTAAGTAAAACTAAGAAATATGTTGAAATTTTAGCCTTTTGAACATACTGATATATTGAAAAGGGCAAATTGAGAAAAACTAATTTAAAGATCACTAAATCATTTAAACAGAAATGGTTGTAAACAAAAAGCTTTTTCACATATGTACAGTTATCAGATATTTGCGTGTCTTCGTCAGAATATACTAGGGATGTCTAAGTAAATTTTAAGCAAAAATTTGAAATTTTATAAATTTTTTCTTTTTCCAAATGAAGGGTAGCAAGTTGAATCTAAAGTATTTAATCAGGAGATATTTTTTATACATTTTAATGTAATGGGTATAATATTGTTTCAATATTGGTGTATTGAAGATATTTAATGATGAATTGTTTACTACATTTTGTAGATCAAGAACATAATGCACCAGTTGCTTGCTGGATTACAGTACATTCACAGCTTCAATGTACTTCACAGGTATGTTAATATTGTCAGTTTGCTTTCTTTTGGATATAATTTCTTATTATTTCTGTAGTATTCAGGTTGTGTAGTATGCTTTGAATTTCTTCATACCATGTAAAGTGTGTATTATGTCGTCTAAAGGTTTACATTATTATATCTCTTAATGATGGTTAGTATAATTTTGAAAATAAATAAGTACTCCTGTTTTAAGTACTAATAGATTTTGTTCTATTTGTGCAATTATTATTTACATGTAGTGACTTTTCTGCAAAAATTTTAAAGATTTATAAAATTTTAACAAAGTTTGTTTTCTTCAAATATTTAAATTAACAAACTCGTGGAGTTAATTTTGTTAAGTGAATGTAATCTTTCTCCATGCTGCATTTTAAATTTTTCTGAAAATTTAAATGGGTGAAAGAAATTATTGGTAATGGATAAGAGCTTTAATAAAAATATATTAAGGGTCCTCCATTAGTTATATAATTTTTAAAAATCCTTCCCTCCCCCTTTGTCACAGGTTGCCCCACTCCAGTGATTTCTCCCTCCTATCATGACATCTCACAATGGTCCCAAATTGCGATTAAGTGGCCAAAAATCATTTCTGGCTTTCCTAATGGTTGTATATAATTCATTTTTGATTTTACAATGTTCTAAATGATATCACGCTTTGAATTTATATGAAATGTGATTGGAGGGGAAAAAAGAGAGATTACGTTTTTATTAAATTATAACTTTCTTTTTACAGGCATGATAATTTTCCACTTTTTATTCTAGTGTCTATTTCCTCTTTATTTAAAGAAATTGTCTAATTCTGTCACCCCCGTAAATTTTGCATTCCTCCCTTCCTCCTTCCCTCAAAATAATCATTAAAAAATGTTTAAAATCATTAAAAAAGTTTATTATTTTTCTTTTTTAACTGTTACAACAGGTAAAAGATACAATAAAGGATATAAATAATCAGCAAAATACATAAATAACCAATCAGATAAATTTGTCCCCCCCCCCCCCCCCCCACACACACACATACATTTGTAAAATGTCTCCTCCTTCCATTTACACCATGAAAAATGCTAAATCTTTAATTTTTTTTTTAAAGTTTTCGATAATTGTATTTATTATGAATTAATAAAAAATCTCCCAATTCATTAATATCTCCAAATAAATATTAATCCAAATTTATTTCTAAAATGTTTTATTCCCCCCCCCCCCCCCTCCCTATACACACACCAACTCTTTTGTCTCTATCTGTCACACAATACACAATATCTTTGATTCCAATAAAGAAAATTCTGCCTTTGTTACTGTTTTTGTAACATTAAATAAATAATAATTTCTCCTGTTTCTGAAATTTATGCTTCCCCTTCCTCTCCCCCAGGCATACAATGGCTAAATCCCTAAAAGTTTTTAAATTTTTACAAACAAAAATTGCTCTGTTTGTTATTTTTTAGCTATAATTATTAAATAACAATCAAACCAGTAAATTCAACCTCCACCTCCAAAATTTTCACCTCCCAGCATTTATTTTTTATAATTGTTTAATAAATATTTTTAATAATCTATCCCTAAGATTTTATTTAAAAAAATGCTCTGTTTATTACTTTGTAGTTGGAGTAAACAGATAAAAATGGCCATCTGATTTTTCTGCTTCCATTAAAATTACTCCTTCCTAACCTCTCTCTACCCTTCCCCCTCCCCTTCCTTTCATACAAGGTCTAAAATCTTTTAAAATATTAATTAAAATTATGTTCTGTTTGTCACTTTGTGCTTAAAATGAATAGAACTCACATTTTTAAATTCACCTATAAAACTGTCACTTCACTCTTTGTCCCGTAATAAAGGGGAAGGGGAAATTTCTAGATATTGAGGATGGAGGGAAGCAATTGAAAATATTTCTTTTTTTTTTCAGCTGTTTGGATATTCTCACACTTGTTTTTGAATATAAAGCAATTTTAAAACTTTTTTTTATCGGGAAAATAGTAAAAACACTTTATTTTAAATGCTTCATAAATGTGGATCTATACATTTCAAATAACCACAAAATTTCATCCCATGGGTTGATTGAAAATTTCATATATTTTTATTTTATATTTTTTCTTTCTTATTATAAGTAAACAAATATGTTTTTAAAACATGAAGTTATTGCTTATACTTATACATATTTCAAGTCAATAAATAAAATAAAATCAATAAATCGGTAAATGCAAATAATTAATTGCACTGTGAACTACAGATTTAATTACTAAATTAAATATAATTTAAAACAATACTGTTACACATCATAAAATAATGAAAATTTCACTCATCAAATCAAAGGTTTATCCAATACAACATCCATAGCTATATATCTGAAACATTTGATGATCCTTCACTGCTAACTCCCTCATCATTTGATTCATCGCTTGTAACTGCATTTTCCTCCAAACTGTCACTAAATTTCAAATCAATATAGCTTCTAAATCTTTTTTAATTTCTGGAGCAAGTAAATAAAAAAAATTTCAAAAAATTAGGAAATTTGAAAAATTGAATGATATTTTCCAGCTGATTAAATTTCCTAGGTCTGCATATTGGTAGCATTTAGTAAAAAAATATATAAATGAATTTTTAATATGTATTTTTAAAAATAAAGTTAAGGCTGCTCATCAGTTAAATTTTCTTTTTCCGTTCTCCATGTTAATCCAATGGGGATAATTTTCCTCACTTTTCTAAGGATTTCTCATGAACAAATTGAGTTTTTAAAATTTTGTTTTTTGCATGCAGTTCTTAAAACTTGTCTCTCTTTACCCCAGTTTTCAATTTTTTTTTAAAATAATTTTAAATATTTGATTTCATGTGGAATAATCGGAGTATGATGAAAATAATTACTATGCCTCAGTAAATTGGAATTTCTGGCAGTTTTAATAGGTTGTTTGGAAATTTTAAAAAACGCGGAAAAAACTAGTGTTTCTGATCTATACATTGATATATTTTTTTTAAATTTTAATTTAATTTAGAAGAAGCTATAATTAATATAAAACACATATTTCTATTTTGATCAGTTCTGTTCCTTCCCCCCGCCAGGCAATTTATCACCCGATATGAAAGGATTCCCCGATCTCTTTGTTCGATTTGAGTGATGAGTTAGGTAGGGGGAGATGTTTTAGGGGTTAGTTAGGGGTAAAGGAGAGAACTGTTCAAGCTAGTATAGTGTATTTCTTATCCAGAATTCTGTTTCTCATAAGCACAGTTTATTTCCATGTTTTTAATTTGATTATTTTAAATCTTTATGTAGTTTATTTTAATAATTTTCAAATATATTTTTCACACTTTGTTTTATTGTTTGCATTATAGTTTATTTTACATAATTGTAACTTTTGTAACATAATTTGTAACTGTTTTACGTAATTACATTCACTTTTAGAATTTATATAAGGTAGGCGAGTTATTATACTCGAAATAATACATCAACATAAAAATTAATTATTTTTATTATTACGTTAATTCTTATTACATTTTTTAAGCACAAATTTTAATTTTAGCCTCTGTATGTTTTTTCACATTTTTTTTTTATATTAAAAGATGAATTAAAAATTTTCACCCGTGTCAAAGTAATTATATGTAGTTTCTTCGTTACTAATAATGCAATCACGAAACAAATTCATTTTACAGTTTTTTAAAACACTGCCGTCAAGCGTTATTACTATGCTATATACTATTTGGAAATTGTATATTTGTATTTGGCAAATGAATATTACTTGAGCATAATGCGAAATATAATTTTAAATGGTATCGTTGGTTATTATATTTAGATTAATTTTCAAATAAACTGCATTTATTTTTGTATATTACTTATTCTAAACACTAATAACAGCACAGGACAATCAGAAAACGGCATAGCATGTATGGGAATAGCACAGTGTATCCGCTAGAGATCTGCATGGGTGTGAAGCCGGAACCCGGCCCGGCCCAGTGCGCGAGCCGGGTTTAGGTCTATTTTTATTCGCGAGACTCGGGATGGCCGGGCCTAGTCTTTGCTTTTTTCGGGGAAGGGTTTCTCGGGCCTTACTTTTTAACGAAGCGTTTCTTTTTACGTCCGGGCCGGATCAGACTTCTTTTTTCAGGGCTTACTAGAGGTCTGTATAAGACGAAATTTCACGCTTGGTCCCGACCCAAACCGCGAAACCATATGAATATCAATTGGCCCGGCCTGCCCTGTGTAAAAATCCATAAAATTTGGCCTGCTCCAATATTTTTTGTAAAAAATAGATATTTTTATATCGACATTATTCTACAATTGAAATTTTTTAAGAATATGACATATATATTTAGGCAAAAAATTATAGTGTAGTAAAACTTATGAAAGGAACCTGTCTATGACGGAATCCTATCTACGGAAAAAAATGTGTTGATCCATGCAAGATAGAAAATATATAATAATTCGTGAAAAAAAAGAGTATAATACATTTATAGTAGACGATGTACATGATAAACAGAGTACCTGTCTATAACGGATTTTCCTTTTCTCCTATGCGATTTCATGTTGAGATGATTTTGCTGTATAGCATTTTTCAGATTTTTAAGTCTCCAAGCCATGGAACATGGACTAAAGATTTTAATGATAACTCAGACATTTACAAACAAGTAGAGATTCATTAAAATAAATCAATATGGTAGTTTAACTGGGCATAGGCAGAAATAAATTTGGGAGGTGTGGCATTTTTTAATTGATGTGACTGTATTTGACTTTTAGTCATTATACCGGGCCAGGATCGGGCCGAACTTTTAACTTTTATAACGAGCCGTGTCGGGGAAATTTTTTTTCTGCAGATCGGGTCGGGCCTGGAAATTTCGGCCGCAGACCGGTAGTATTCGCATAATGTGAGCATACATTTGAAGCAATTAGGTGCATTTAGAAAATAGCACGACAAACTCAGAAAATGTCACTTCACTATACCGCGTAATATGTCTAGAACAACCTATTTTTCTCTCTACACCCGTTTTTTTTCCTTGTTAGGTGGTGAAATTTTGTTAGATGAGGCTACTACTCTGAGATCAGCAATATTGCTTTCATTTTTATAGGATGATTTCATCTTTTTAATTTGCATATATATTAAAATTATTCTCTGATATTTATTTATTTTTTATTGAATATATATATATATATATATAGGCCCGCTGTTGCCTAGGCTCGCGATAATAACCTCAAATATATCTAAAATTAGTGTTCAGTTATTTATATTTTTAAATGAAAATCTTTCCAAACGAACCTAATGTTGGGCCACACTGCCTTCAACAGTGGATTCACACACGACAGTGGATTCACACTTTGACAGTGGACACGACTGCCTTCGACATCCTCGGATTGATATGAATTTATATTTTTTAACGAAAATATATCCAAACGACCCTAGAGTCGAGGGCCCCACTGCCTTCGGCAGCGTACTCCGGTGCTATGTACGCTCCGATCTGTTTTCATTTTATATTAAAAAAAAAAAAAAAAAAAAAAAAAAAAAAAAAAAAAACTTTCTAAACGAACCTAATGCTGGGGGGTACTGCTACCTTCGACAGCGTACACTCTCGAATTTGTAGGATTTTATATATTTTTAAATGAAAATCTATCGAAACGAACTTTGATTTAGGGGCAAAATCCTCCGCCACAGCAACTAGGAACTGCATGGCTTGACAGTTTCAGAAAATTTAGTTAAATAAATATTTACGCATCTACAATTTTTCATATAGACGTTTTTGCTTGTTCTTGAACCCTAAAACACAAAATATCGAAATGCCTCCATCAATAAAACATTACATCATAAACGTACTCTTCATTCACAAATTTGAAAAAAAAAAAAAAAAAAAAAAAAAAGAATACAATTGCGTCAAAATCACGTATTCTTTCAAGGACATTTGGTTCTGCCCTTTCGTGTTTGCGCTCCCTTATGATTTATCCAAGGTCTGTCGTTTTGTCTTATGGTATGCTTATTTTTATATCCATTGAAAATACCTCTTCGAAACTCGTAAATTAGAACCTTTTTTTTAAAATGAAATTTTGGAGCTTTCTGACAATAGAAATGAAAAGTATTATTAGCGGAAACACTTATTGGTGTTTTTATTGATGAAAAGCTTCGAAATGTCACAAAATTCATAGCATCAAAACTCAATTAATTTTGCATGTGGGAGATTGAAATTTTTACTATAGTACTTGACATAGCATGAATACAACGATAGGCGGAAAAAAGCGCACCGGAGAAAAACACACCCAGAGAAAAGCGCACTCGGAAAAAAGCGCACCTTGAAGAAAGCGCACCGATAAAACGTCAACTTAAAATTGCAAAGTTATTATAATATAAACTGTTTTAATTAAGATATTCAAAATTTAACATTTTTTCCCACTGTAAGGTATGCCATGGCTTTTACCCACAACAATAAATTAACTATACATTTACGCTTGCGTTTAATCTGAATATTTTCGTTTTTCTTACTGTTTGAGTATAGCAAATTCAAGCTGATTACTGAATTATTTACGAAACTGTTTCATTATGATTTTTGTTCTATTTTATTATTATAATACCAGTGCACTTGTATGAAGCTTTCGTACGCAATCTTCGAGATTAATTGTGTTTTTCACTAATTTTTATGTAATCGCAATTATTAATAAAACAACATGTTTATTAACGAAATGTGAGTGTACTATATAAAAAGCCGCCTTTTCAAAAACATTTCGTATGATACTTCATTCATCGTTGTGCGTTTTGTATATGTGCATAGAAAAAAGAATGCTGATATTGACATCAGAAATATAGGATTAATGAACTGGTATTTTGAACTAGTCGCACCATATTGAGAGTATCTACTTTAATTACCCGTGAATTTTGGCTGATAGTTTGCTGAAATATGTGGAATTCTAATAAATGAGAAACTCTACTATGGTATATTTTGAATTATCAATGAATTTAAAATAATTTTTAGTGCTGAGTTTCAGTCTACACAAATATGTCACTTTTTTTTAATGCCCTGTAATAATAATAATAATAATAATAATAAAATCAGATAATATATACACTCGATGTAGTTATGTAAATACAGAAATTGTAGTAGTTTGTTTAATATAACGAAGTTTTCATAAACTCAAATAAAAAGTAACAAAACTTCGAAAAAAAAATTTTTTTTTTAGAGAAAGCAGTTCATATTTTCTTTATTAAAATTTAAAATGATTTTATAAATTAATATAAGTGCAGATTGAAATATACAGCGCCAAACATTTAATTTTTTCCCTTTCAGTTAATATTGTTATGGGGTTTTTTGGGAGGGGGGGGGGGGATACTTAGCATGCACAGTACCCATTTTATTATTTTTTTTTTATTTATACATATATTAATTTTATACTCTGGTATTTTTTGTTGTAATTTACAATATCTCGCTCAAAACTCCTGTATACTGCTCAGAAAACCAGTATAGGTAAAGCCATGTAAAAGCAATTCTGCTCTGATTTTCGACTAAGTCCAAAAATCAGACGCAAAACATCAAATATTTCGATCCGTTATATATACATACAGATATAATATAGAAATTGTAGCAGTTTCTTATATGTTGTTTTTGTGTCTATATTTACAATTGTATAATTTTGAAAATGAAAATTTGAATATGCAACGCCAAATATACTATTTTTCTGTTTCAGTTAATATTGTTATGGATATTTTTGGTGGGAGAAAGAGGGGAGGGGGGGGGGGGGGGGGGTCTTGCACAACACAAATTTTTATTTAATGATTTTCTTTTTATCATATGTACATACATTAATACTATTATACTATAGTATTTTTTTTTGGTGAATCATACATATATATTGCTGCATATATAATGTATTTATATTGAATATTGTATCCTTTAATTGTATAGATGACAATGGCAGAAATAACTAAAAATTAGTATTATGTATTGCGCTTCGGAAATTTTAATATTTTTTATTAGTGTTAATTTTATTGACAGATGATCAAAACTAAAAAAGGATAATAATAAATTTTAAATATTGTAGTAATGGCCGCATTATTGCATTATTGTAAATCTCATACTATGTTTTTGCTAAATAAAGCTCTATTAGAAAACACCACTTGGAGTATTTTTGGTATAATTTATATTCATTTTGCACTCTAGTTTAATTTCATTATGAAAATGCTAAAATAAATGCCAATGCATGAAATAATTTCAATAATCAAAAATATTTTGTTAAAATTCTTTGACGTCTTTCCCCCCCCCCCCCCCCTTTTTTTTGTCCTTTTTTTAAGAGCGGAAGTTACTACATTCACAATTTCACAAAAGAATTTCATTGTTTTATCCAATGCGAAATACTGATGGCTATATATTATCGTTTATAAAATAGGCACAAAATCCCAAGAAAATATCGAATTTTAATGTATTTAATAAATTTATGGAACATGCTTAGATATCTTATATTGAAAAAAAGAATATGCAACTTACAGACTTACTAAAATCTTCACTCTCCCTCCATTTCAATTACATGATGATGTTTAATCATTTTTATCTATAACAATACTTTGTGTTTGTTTGTTTAAAATACACAATGCAGTAATTATACAATCAAGTGTGTATTGGTTCTTCAGTAGTAAATTAATGTTGCTTTACGCAATCTAAAGAAAAATTAAAAAAATATTGCACATTATCTAATTAAATTTGGAAAATTTTCAGAAACAATTTTGTTTAATGTATATGTATTTTAAAATTTGAAGATACAATAAAGATAATATAAAGTAAGCTAAAACATCTAAATCATGAAACATGTCAACAGTCTAATAAAACTTATTTTACTGTTTATAATAACGCCTTTTAGCAAGAGGTACATCTAAATAATTTTAGCCAGAAAAACTACATTGAATCATTTTTTATTGCCAAATTTTATTTCATCAAGTATTTGCTAAAGAGCTGGTATTTAATAAATTTATGCCGGTATAAAAGTCGAAATTATTCTGAATGTTTCAAACTGCCTGTTGAAAGTCCAAGTTGCACACATAACAATACTCAGAGTTCAAAATTCTCTGCAAAATCCTTCTCACCCTAATAACGAAAATAGATCACCTTCCTCTAAAGGGGGAGAGAGTTGCGGTCACTTTCCCCTGACCACAGAGTCAAAAATTCTGTCAACAGACTGCCGATACAGGTTGTTGTACTTCAGGGCATTTAACGTTAACGCCTCTTTGACAGCACGGGGGGGGGTAAGCACTGATCTGCTATCTGAGCGAAACAGGATTTTAAAAATGAGTGATGATCAGCCTTAAGCTCCAATATTAGTTTTAACATAAACAAAAGAAGCAAGGTGGAAAATAAAAAAAACACCAAATAATGCATAAATAAAAAACTCATCCCCAACTCTAAACCACCCTTCCTCCCAAATTAAAATTACTTTAAATTCACAGTGTTTTGCTAATTAGAATGTTGCATTATATAAAAACAGTAAATTTTTGGTCAGTACAAACACTGGGAAGACCTTAAACCCAATTACAGATTTTGTACTACAATATCGTAATATGCAATGTCCAGAAGTGTGGATTTTTTTTTTTTTAATCCCTTTTTTTAATTTTCAAGATATTTTTAATTCAAAACTCCAATTAAAGATGTAATTGAATTTTGTTTTAGAGACGCATGCTAAAAAAATAACAAACTATGCGAAAAGAGTTTGATTAGAATGTGAATGTAGCGAATTTGCCTGAAATTTATGCCACAACAAGAATTGTTCAAAACTTCAAACTTCACAGAAACAATGCAAATTTATGTGTGCTTATAAAAAAAAAATATTTAAGAGTATAAATCTTCAGATATTAATTTCTGAATATTGTAAAATGTATTTCTTTTCGAAATTTGAAACTTCAATTTTTGGCCACATAATCATGATTTGGGACCACTGCGTCTTGTTGTTTGCAACTGTTAATTTGGAGTTAATTTTATACAAAAAAGTTATATACAATTTATCTACTGTTATAAATACTATAAAACTGTGTGCCTTTACTTTAAGCTATTACAATTCAAATAAAAAGGGAAAACATATCTAACACCATCTGAATAAAAATACATATTTTTAAAAATGAAATTTATTATACTGTTTGCAATTGTCTACTTTATTGACTTCATATTTTAGATATGAATGATGCAACATGTTAATCCTACCCCTCTTCTTGTCACACTGTGTGGACACCTACCCTCCACCTCGCTTTTAAAGTGTGACATAATTAATGGATCAATCAGCCTTAAGTAAGATGTAATGAATTAATAGTTGGCATGTATCATGGTAAATGATCTTGGTCAACTTTCTTGATTTTAACTTAAATTAATCAAGCCTAGATATTTATAGGCTTGTTTTTATATATAATGCTTTCTATAGAAGCATTTGTAGTTTCAATAAACTAAAAGTGTAAGCAGAAATTATGCATGTAGCAAGTATTGAATTTGTTTATTGAAATTGAAAAATAGATAGATTTGAATAATAATAAAACTTTTTACTTTATCTGTTATCTATGGTAAGAGCCTGGCTTATGTATGTCACAGTAAAAAATAGGGAGTAGCCAATTGTTTACTAAATATTTATAAAACTTTTTAAATTCCAATTATTTAGTATTAAAGTTCAAATAACTTGTCAGTATGTTAGTCTCCACGAACTTGTGGGTATAGGCATTTTGAAACTTTTAACAATAAAGGATTAATTAATATTTTTATGAAAGTAAGTTCACAATACTATGTCTGTTTTCTTTTGGGTTAGTTTTTTTAATATTAATTAAAAATATTATTTTTTTAAATTTAGGGATCTATGCCCAAAGAATGTACTTTTCACTGAACAAGGGATCCTTAAAATTGGTGAGCATATAATATATATCTATGGTAGTTGTTCTACATTTTTATATTAAAATTTAAAACTCAAGAAATCTTAATTTTATTTTATATATATAATATCTGGTAATAATCTGGTTATCTTGTACTAATTAGATTAATATACAGTCCATGTTTCTAAATAATTTTTATTAGGATGTCATTCATCTCACAAAAACCTGTTCATCTCGCTTCTCTGTCTGTCAGTCACAGAGTCGGTTCTCAGAAATTGTATAAATTAGAGACTTGAAATTTTGAGTACTTCCAGCTGAATACCTACTGCAGGGGTGCAAAAATCTAGGCACCAATGAGCTGATTCCCACCACTAAATTTTTAGTTTTCTTCGCCTAATAAGAATACTGATAAAATTTACGCGAAGTATACTAATAAAATTTGACGAAGATTACTAATAAAATTTAGTTATGGGAATCAGCCCATTGGCGCCTAGATTTTTGCACCCCAGACCTACTGTCATGCTGAAAATCATAAAATTTTGAAAATGTCTTCATTAACGCAAGTTATTAATTAAAACCATAAAACCCACTCATTAAGGGATAAAAATATTCAACTAAAGCACAGAATTTATTTGAATTGTTGCCAATTCGTAAAATAGTGTACATAATAATATCCCCTTTCAATTAAAAAATGTATTTACACGTGACTATCAAAAATAGAAATAAAACTTCAAAAATATAATTAAATGATCACGTGTTAAAAGCAGTAATTGTAGAAAATTACGTAATAAAAAATATACTTGCACGTGATTATTAAAAAGAGAAATAATTAAATTATTATGTGTTTAGAGCATTAAATATGGAAACTTACATCATATTTAAAATGCTCAAATAACAATATTTTTAAACAGTTTCAATATGAAAACATATTTACATGAGATATTAATTTATTGTGACAAAGTACTTTACATATTATTGCAAAATTTAAAACAACATTAATTATAATATTTCCCTTCAATTAAATATTTTAAAGTTTAATAATAGAAAGAAAACTTTGTAAATTACATCATATTGGAAATGATACATTTAAAACGTATTACTGAAAACAATTTTCGGTATTTCTCCATTATACCCTTGACAACTTTCCAGTAAAAAAAAAATATATTGCCAAACTCTAATGCCCCAAAAAAACCAATGGAAGAATGTTGCCATTGGAATCTAAAGCTCCGAAGTGTCAACTATCAGTAACTTTAAACAATAAAATTTATAATACATTAATGAAAAGAGGAAAAAAAAAATCTTAAATATTTATTTAATTACAATATTTTTCTTAATTATCTCCCTTGGTGGATGGATAAGTGTTTATGACGTCAATTGAAATGGATCTGTTGTGCATAACTATGCATAGAAACATTTTTTCAACGCTTTTTCTCTTTTAATATTATGGCGTGCCGTTTTAGGTTGTTATTATTTTTTTAATTAATGAAATAACTAATAAATGGGTAAAATATGATTAATAATACAGATAAATGTTGAATAAAAATCTCTCGATGACATAACAAATACGTGTAATGCATCTGATGTCAATTGAATGTGACGTCACGGTAACATACTTTTTTTCCCTATATTTTGGCGACAGTTTTTTTTCTTTTTTTGGATAGTGGTCGAAGGGATAACGGATAAATACCCAATTTTTTATAACATCATTATAAAATTTCCTGATGCAGCGACACTGTTTGCTTAGCCATTTTACACATGTTGGTTTTCAAATGTTTAATTGATGTTATTTAATCAGTCATGAAAACAGGGTCAGCTGAGTGAGGAGACTTGCCAAATGACTGAAAGCACAACATACCCCACTCAAAATATTCAGTCATGAAAACAGTTGTTAGCTCTTTCGACAGCAGTTGATTTGGCCTTAAAATACTTCAGTGAAAGGAAAATGAATGAAAACTCATTTACAGCAGATCGCCACTGGTCGTTTAATTACAATTCAATTTTCTGTAATCATTTTAGAGTTTAATTAGCATGTTTTTAGAGTTTGTGGTGTCAGAACAGGGGTTGGCTCGCGTAGCTCGTAGGGGGCAGATCCCCCTAGTAGAAAAAAGAAATAAAACGCTAATAGACTGTTATAATTGAGATTAGTTTTATTGTATCTCGCTAGGTGGCGCCACATGCACATGTAAATGTTTCCCGGTCGCGATCGGCGATCGGACCTCAGTCTCACGCTAGCCGCGATGTATGAAGGTTGGATCTTGGATCCACTAATAAACATAGTAATCTTTTCACATCCAGTGTAATTCTTTGCTTAACTACAAACTACGAGTTAACAAATGTTTCAGTGGCGACGAGGATTAAACTTATCGATGTATTTTTTGAAAATCTAACGTATTTTCGCGTATTTTTGAAAAAAAAATCGCGACTTTGGCAGATGACGGCGTGCTACGCCTAATCGCCGTTTGGCGACCACGTGGTGGATTTCTTTAAGCTTTATCATGGCATCTTTTGGCTGCATTGGGGAATTCAACCCCGGAAACGAGTGCTGGAGCGAATATGCTGAAAGAATTGAGCAATTCTTCGTCGCAAACGCGATCGTAGAGGCTAATAGAAAACGTGCTGTTTTCTTAACGGTGGTTGGACCTGCCACTTACGCACTGCTTCGAAACTTGATATCGCCGGAAGCACCTACCTCCAAGACGTTAACAGAACTTATTGGGATACTAAATAGACATTATGATCCGGTGCCCTCAGAAATCGTGGAGCGATTCAAGTTCAATAGCCGCGTGTGACGCGCGGGCGAATCGGTGGCCGATTACATCGCGGAACTCCGAAAATTGGCGAAATATTGCAATTTTGGAGCCACTCTGGATATGATGCTACGAGACAGAATAGTGTGTGGTATACAGGACGAAGGAATACAACGAAAATTGCTGTCAGCATTGAACTTAACCCTTGTGCGTGCGTCGGAAATCGCCGTTTCGATGGAAGCAGCAACAAGGGATGCGGTTGATTTGAAGGTATCTCCGATTTCTGAAGTTCAAAAACTGAAAATTACGGCGCAAAGGCCACGGAAATACAAAAACCCTAAATCGGTATCCACTGCAGATACAGGAAAACATTGTTTTTGTTGTGGAGACCCAAAACATAAGGCATCAGAATGCAGGCATAAAAACACAATATGCCATACCTGCAAGAAACTTGGGCACCTAGCAAAGGTATGTTTGTCTAAAAATAAAGTTAGTTACAAACCAAAAGTAAATCTTTTATCAGAAACAAAAGAAAAGTTGGAACATAATCAGTATACTATGTATCACTTATCTGATGTTAAGGAAAATTACCCTCCACTTAAAATCAAATGTAGAGTGCAGGGACAACCAATATCTTTTGAAATTGATTCTGGTGCTCCATTTTCATTAATGCCTGTAAAATTGTTTGAAAAAATTAGAAGATTTTGCCCTCCTTTAGAGCAAACAGGAATTAAACTCCAGTCCTTTACTAGCTATCCCATTGGCATTCTGGGAGTGACAAATGTAGATGTGGTGTTCCAGTCAAGAACAGAGCATTTGCCTTTACTGGTGGTTTCTGAAGGAAACACAAATTTGGCTGGTCGGAACTGGATTGTTCCACTAGGCCTCATGAATGCATTTGACTCAAATATGAATCACAGTTTGCATAATGTAAGTGCCAGTCAACCTACATTATATGGTCTTCTAAAAAAAATTTAGGGAAGTTTTCTCACCAGAATTGGGGTTGGTTAAATGAGTCAAAGTTCACCTTACATGTAAGAAGGACGCAACTCCGAAATTCTTCAAAGTCTGTCCTGTTCCATATGCCTACAAAGAGAAAATTGACACAGAAATTGATCGCCTCATTGCAGATGGTATTTTAGAACCTGTAAAAACCTCAGATTGGGCAACTCCAATTGTTCCGGTGCTAAAACAAGATGGAAGAATAAGAATCTGTGGTGATTTCAAGTTGACGGTGAATAAAGCAACAGAGCTGGAACAATATCCCCTTCCAAAGATTGAGGACTTGTTTGCTGAAATGTCAGGTGGTACGGCATTCACCAAGTTAGATCTTCGGGATGCGTATTGCCAACTAGAGCTAGATGAAGAGTCGAGGTGCCTGGTGGTGATAAATACTCACAGGGGCCTTCTTCGTTACACTCGACTTGCTTTTGGCATTGCCTCTGCTCCTGCGATTTTCCAAAGAGAAATAGAGAAGATTTTACAAGGCACAAAAGGAGCTTCTATATACTTAGATGACTTGCTGGTAACTGGTAAAGATAAAGAGGAGCACTTGCAAAATTTAGAGGAAGTTTTCAGCCGTCTACAAGCAGCAGGTATAAGATTACACCCTGAGAAATGTGAATTCCTGAAATCATCGGTGAAATACCTTGGGCATCGCATAGACAAACATAGACTGCACCCAGTTGAATCGAAGGTGAGAGCAATTGCAGAGGCACCTGAGCCAACAAATGTTGATGAACTGCGCTCGTTCATTAGTTTAATAACATATTATGCCAAGTTTTTACCGAATATGTCTACCTTGTTAGCACCATTATACAAGTTGTTAGAAAGTAAGCAGCCATGGAAATGAGAATTACCCCAGAAAGAAGCTTTTCAAAAAGCTAAAGATGTCTTGCAGAACTCTTCCTTACTTGTGCATTTTGAGCAAGACAAAGAAGTCATTCTGGCTTGTGATGCAAGTCCTTATGGTCTTGGTGCTGTACTTTCACACAAAACATCAGATGGTGACCGCCCAATTGCATTTGCTTCTCGTTCCCTTACAAAAGCGGAGAAGAATTACAGTCACATCGAGAAAGAGACTTCAAGCTTTAGTTTTTGGAGTGACTCGTTTCAGGAACTACCTGTTAGGACGCAAATTTACTTTAGTCACTGACCATCGCCCGTTAGCAACCCTATTGTCTGAAGATAAACCAGTGCCATCAGTTGCTGCAGCTCGCATACAACGATGGGCCTTAACCTTATCTGCATACGTATACAAGATTGAGTATCGTAAAGGAAAGTTATATGGAAATGCTGATTCTTGCAGTCGACTTCCACTAAAATCTGAATCTCTAGATCCTCCAGTGCCAGTTGAGTCAGTCTTACTCATCAGGCAGTTGAACGATAGCCCACTGACAGCACACCTAATTGAAAGGGAGATAGACAAGTGTCCTGCACTGAGTCGTCTGAGGTCGCATATTCAGAATGGATGGCCAAAGGAAGTGTTAGAAAATTTACAAGCCTTTTGGCACATCCGGAATGAACTATCAGTGGAAGAAAATATCATTCTTAGAGGTTCCCGTGTGTTTGTCCCAGGAAAATTTCGTGAATTTGTTTTGGATGAACTTCACAGTGCTCATCAAGGTATTAATGCTATAAAATCTCTCGCTCGCTCACATGTTTGGTGGCTTGGTATTGATCGGGACTTAGAAACAAAAGTTCGCAGCTGTGTTGACTGCCAAGAAAATGCTACAGCTCCCCCTTCTACACGAAGCTCTTGGCTTGCATCTGAGAAACCTTGGGAGAGAATACATATTGACCATGCAGGTCCTGTGGAAGGTCATTGGCTATTAATTGTAGTCGATGCTAAAACAAAGTGGCTGGAAGTGATACCTGTTCCTAATACAACAGCAGCTTCAACAGTACTGACTCTGCGTAATCTTTTTGCACGCTTCGGGTTATCACAGAGTTTAGTATGTGACAATGGACCTGGATTTCGTAGTGATGAATTCGCTAATTTCTTACGTCTAAATGGCATTACGCCTATAAAAACGGCACCCTACCATCCAAACTCAAGTGGATTAGCTGAAAGAGCGGTGCGTACTGTGAAAGCTGCAATGCAGAAAAACAAGGAAGGAAGCTTTGCAGAGAGGTTGGCTAGATTCCTGCTGAATTTCCGTAACACGCCAGCAGCATCAACAGGCATATCCCCTGCTATGGCTATGTTTGGACGACCTCTTCGCACCCGCTTGGATCTAATTCGAGATTCCGGTAGCCCAGCTCCTGCGAAGGCAGAAACCAGTGCAAGAAAATTTACAGAAGGCACCCCGGTTTGGGTGCGCTCTTTTAGCCGTGGTCCACAATGGGTGGCTGGAACTGTTATTTCCCCAGTGGGAAATGTGATGTGCAAAGTGAAAACCAGTTGGGGAGATTGGTCTCGGCACATTGACCAACTTCGCCACAGACTTGAAGGTGCTAGTGACATTCCTCTCTTTCCACAGCTGCCAGCTCCAACTGTTCTTCAGCCCGAATGCTCAGAGGACTTAACGCCGGCTGATGTCGTAAGTGGAGAATCACCAACTGTGGAAGTTCCAAACACCCCGGTACCCCCCCTTCTGTCTCCACAGGTAAGTGTTCTAAACAGGGAGAACAGTTCGCAAGCAGACCCACCTGCACTCTCGCCACAAGCGATTAGGCAGGACCCAGGAACCCCAAAGCTGAGACGTTCAAATCGCCCAAGGAGGAAACCTGATCGTCTGTGATTATAGACATTAGAACTCTTTTGCATTGCTGATTATGGACGTTAGAACTCTTTTGCATTGCTGTTGATTTTGAACTGTTCCCTGTTAAAGAACTTTTAAATATTTGCTCTTAGCTTTCTTTAAGAAGGAAGAGAATGTTATAATCGAGATTAGTTGTATTGTATCTCGCTAGGTGACGCCACATGTGCATGTAAATGTTTCCCGGTCGCGATCGGCGATCGGACCCCAGTCTCACGCTAGCCGCGATGTATGAAGGTTGGATCTTGGATCCACTAATAAACATAGTAATCTTTTCACATCCAGTGTAATTCTTTGCTTAACTACAAACTACGAGTTAACAAATGTTTCAGTAATGAAGTAATTAATATTGCGAATAGGGATTGTTAATAAAGAAGAGGAGAGAAGCGGGAAACTTTTTTTAAAATATTGCATTTAGTCCAACATGACAGATATTATTACGACAGAGTATAATAGCGGGATTAACTATTCTTTTTATTCTTGGATATCAAGGAACCTGAACACTAAATAAAGACATAACTCTTCTTTCTTTCCCCAGTGACTGTTTTCAGTTTTTTCTTGTTTTAATAATACATACACCAGAATCTTTTTATTTCTTAATTATTATCATAAAATATTATTGCTATTCTGAATATGTGTTTCCCCCAACAGCTGATTTTGGTTCAAGTAGAGCTGCTAGTAATGGTGACATGACACCTGATCAGGCATTACGTTGGTAAGTTATAAATTTACTGCAAGTCGTTTGTTAGATTACTACCTTGTTATATAAATTTTTCCTACTCACTTTAAATAAAGGTTAACTTCATTAAGGTAAGAAATAAACAATATTTTTGACAGATGTTGTCAAATATTGGTGTATTTCAATTTGCAGTGTCCTGCTTGTATGGTAACAAATTTTGAATTTTAATTTACCAAAAGACTGCAGAAGCTACGGTTTCCAGAATTCTCTCTTAAACAAATGAAAAATTTTATTGATGCTAGTTTGTTTTGGTTTTATTGTCCTGTCATTTTTTATATCCTATTAAATTATGTTATGCCAGTAATGTCTTCTTTAAGGATTTTTTTTTTTAAATTGTTCATTAAGTTATAATTGTTTTCTAATTGTACTTGTAATACATTACTTAATCAACACTACTTAAATAATTTTATAGTCTTATTTTCCATTATAAATCAAAAATTAATTCTAATGTCAGAAATAAATCATAATATAGTAATATTCAGTAATGGTCATGGAAATTTTAGTAATGAAAACTCTACAAAAGAAATGTTTGTTTTTAGAAACAAAGCAACATAATAAAATAAATTGTTGAAACTTAAGATAAAGATATAATAAATTGAAAATTTTATAATATAGGTACTTTTAGCTTACAATAATGTCAAATTTAGATAATGAGACATCAAAATTAAAATCAATCAGTTCATATCATTTAAGTGAAGTACTTTACAATTATGGCACAAAAATTAGTCTTCAATATGATGTTTTAGAATTATTTAAGATGACTAATGATGATAATGTTAAAAAATAGAAGAGATTCTTGTACAGGAAGAGTTTAAATATGCAACATACAAATAAACCAGAAAAATGTACAACCTATGGAAAAAACACAGGCTGGCAAACGTAGTCAAAGTCCATAAGTATACAAGTACTCTTCAGAGTTATTTCTTACTGTTCAAGGAGATTTTGGAAATAAATCATACTGCATTTTCAAAGATTATTTTGTATTGTGCTCTAAAGCCTAATTGTTGAATATAATAATTATAAGAAACATCTAAAAGAATGAAAAATTGCTTATGTGTTGAGATGCTTATGTCACTTGTCATTTCGTAGGAACAAAATGGCTATAAAACAATATATGTTAAATTTGTCCCCAAAACCCATGATTTAACTTTCCTTTTATAAACATTCTTATCAAGAGTAATTACTTTCATTAGTGTCTTCATTAGGTAATGCATTTTCAGTTTTACTTCAAATGTTTGCTACAATTTCTCTCTCTGTCTTTAGTTGTTCTAACACCATCAGTTTATTGCATGAGTGTCAAACTAGTGAGCTTCTTCTTACCAGTATTTTACTATAGCATTCTTTGCGTCATTTAACTGCTGAAATTGTGCAATTAAACAGATTGTTAGCACAGTGGCTGTCATAAATTTTGCAAATACCGTAAAATCCTGAAAGTAAGCCTCTCCCCTTCTCTCCCCCCTCCCAAAAAAAGTACAAAAAATTGATTTTAAAAATTCAATTAAGAGAATTTTCAGTGTTTTGAAAATTTTGGCAGATTTTCACTTTTGCTTTCATATTTTGTTAATGAAATACCCCCCTCCCCCCCATACATGAAATATCTGATTCCCTTCTCTGCCCTTGCCAACACAAAAAGTTCAAGATCCTGAGAATCTTAAATTCTTCTGGCCTTCTTGCTGCTTGCTAGTAATATAACAATAGGTAAAAAATCAGTCCTCAAAACTACAATCTCCCCCTCCATCCCAAATTTTTTCCCCCTCCTCCCTCAGAATACAAAGTTTAAAATCTTTAAAACTCTTTATTAAAAAATATATGCCCTATTTGTTGCTGTCTAGTGACAATAAATAAATAATCAACCATTTCAATTATCTCTCTACCCCCAAAATGTCTGCTCCCCCCCCTCTTTGCCAACCCCTATAATTTTTTAAAAAACTATTTATGAAAAAAAAAATATTTTGTCCTATTTGTTGCTCTCTATTAACAATAAATAAATAACAAATCATCTAAATTACAAACTCCATCCTTTGAAATTCATATTAGCCCCTCATCCCCGAGAACACAAAGTTTAAAATTCGTAAAACTCCTAAAGAAATCTTTTGTCTTATTTGTTGCTCTCTAGTAAAAATAAATAGATAATTTGTCACCTAAGTTTTCTCTCTACTCCAAAAATGCCCCCCCCCCCCACTTACCCACCCATACACATACAATACTTAAAAGCTTTAAAACTATTTTTTTTAAATCTGCTGCATTTGTATATTTTTAGTAACAATTAATGAATAATCAATCATCTAAATTACCCTCCCAAAAACTTCCATTTCCCCCACCGTCCCCCCACTCAGCAAATACTTTAAAATCTTTAATAAAACTCTGTTCTATTATTTTATAGTAAGGTAACTCATCTCATCTACATCATCTCATATAAGTATCATTCATCTAAAATAATCATCCCCATTAACATTTTTGCTCTCTCCTTTTCTCCAAAAGGGGGGGGGGGGATTTCTAAATATGTGAGAGGAGAGTAAAAATTGTCATCTTTTTTGCAGTTTGGCTGTTCTTTCCTGAATCATGTATATATTTTATGTTGGAAATAAATATGTTCTTTAAAATAACCCCTCCCATTAACAAAATATCAGCTGTGAGAACAGTCCAGTCAAATTACAAAAAAGTCAAGTTTTCTCTCTGCATCCCCCCTCTGTGTCTAGAAATTCACCCTTTTTTCTAGGGATGGGGAATGGAAATTTAAGGGCGGAGCAAATTAGATAATTATTTAATTATTGTTGAAAATTATTATTTAATTATTGCAGGAAAAAGATAAAGACTTATAGTATGTACTGGGAGGGAGGGAGAGAAAATAAAGAGGACTTTTTGGGGGCGGATGAGGGGAATAATTTAGATTGTTATTTAAATATTGTTACAAAAAATCACAAATAGAGCAGAAAAAAATTTAAGAATTTTAAAGATTTAAAATTTAATGTGATGCATTTGCATCTCAAAATTGCATTTGAGGGTCTTCACAAGATGAGGCTGGGGGGGGGGGAATTTTAGGAGGAGGGGTTGATTTAGGTGGTAGATTAGGTTTATTTATTGTTAATATAGAGTATTAAATAAGTTTGAAAAACAATTTAAAATTAAAGAATTATAAAGGTTAAACTATAAGGTTTTGGTACTAGGGTAAAGGGGGAAGCAGTAATTTTGAGGGTGATTTTGATGATAGATTATTGATTGTTACAATAAAATAACAAATAAAAGAAAATATTTAAAAAAGATTTTTTAAAGATTTTTAATTTTTGGGGGGGAGGTTGGGCAGATTTTAGGAGGGGATTTAGATTTTATATATTTGTTTATTTTTGAGTGAAAATCTTGCAAAATACAGAAGTTTCTCCCCCTTTTTACTTCTAAATTAATGATAAAAACAGGTTTTTAAAATGAATTTGTTTTAAATCTCGATTATAAGCCCCCACCCACCCACATTTAATCCTTTTTGGTTTTGAAAGGATTTTACGGTAAATAAAGTGAAGAAAACGGTATAGAAATTGTGATAAGAAGCAGCCTGCCAGTTTGATGCCCATGGTTTACTGAGTGTAACGTAAGATAAATTATTGTTTGATACAGTGTAGTAAAGACTGTTTTGTATTAAAATTTATAACTTTTCTTATAAACTTTTTTTTTCTTTATCAAAGAAACTTTCTTTTCTACTATATTTATTTCTAGCATGTGTTTCTATAATATATTCATATTAATATGTGTGTGATTTTTAAATATTTAAATTAATTCAACATTTTATTATCTGTATCTTTTTAATTTAGTTTTATATGTTGGAGTTTTTATTTTACTCATACTACAATTTTGTTTTTTTTTAGCTACAGAGCTCCAGAGATTCTTCTTGGAAGTACTAAATATACTAAGGCTGTTGATGTCTGGTAGTTATTTTTCGTGTTTATAATATTTTTCATGTACAGTTGATTTTTATAGAATTTAAGTCCTGGTGATAATGTTTACCACTCTTAAAACTTTCTTACATACATATTTATTTTTATTATAAAGTTGAATCTATTTGAGTGATCTGTAAACTGAATTTTTGATATAAAAAGACTATCTTGAATTTTTCAAAATTAATAAAATAAATTGTAATTGATTTTTCTAACTGAAGGAAGTTATTTAGATATAAAAGTTCAACAGTATTATACAGTAGTATTTTTAATAAGAATTTCAAAATACAATTGTATTCTATTCTTTTCATTTTACAAATTTCAATACCATTTGTACCTATTATGTTAATAATTAATCGAAATTCATCATATATTTCTGAATTTACTTGTATCAGGGGTGCAGAATATGTCCGATCCGGCGATCTAGGATTGGGGGAAATTTTAGTCATCTGGGGAAATTTTTCAGAAAAATATACAATAGATTTCAATTTTAACAATGAATTACATAATTCCCCGAGATAGAAAAATGATTCCCTACAAATAAAAAGATCCGTATGGCGACTTTCACAAAATCAATCTGAGAATAATATGTACCATACATACTCACATATAAGTCGAGAAATTTTGGAAAAATAATCTGCTTCAAAGTGGGGGAGGGAGGTCAACTTTATACACGGGAGAAAAAAGTCGAAATTTATTTTTGGAGTAGAAAAACGCCGATGTTCCGGAGTAATTATGCAATTGCAATAATCGAAATTTCTAAGTTCTTTTCTAATGAATTACCTTAGCAAAAATTTTTAAAAGATAATAATTTTCTGACAAAAAAAAAAAAAAAAAAATCAGGAAAGAGAATCAAATCAAGAAGATCTCACACCCATCACTGGTGGAAAACTCACTACAAGCTCTCACTGAACGGGTGAGTAAAAATAGAAAATAATTTAAATTTAATAATGAGAAAAATATTTTTAATCTATGGACAACTTTGAAGAAAATTATTCTAAAAACTTAATTTACTAAAATAATCCTAAATTCTGAAAAGAAACCATCACTTCTAGATCAAGACAGCGGTGCCAGAAATACTTTATCTCCTTGAAATTTGCTTGAAAATTTACAGTGACTGTGTTTGTGGATCTGTTGGCTCTATTATTGGGAAACACATTTATAACAGAACTCTAAAATCTGATAATCTCTTTCATGAAGTGTTTATATCATGGAATGGCCACCACTGCATAAAGCTACAGAACTATTAAAAGCATCCTTAAACAGACATTTTCATGGTGGAAATTATCATTTTACTAGATTTTCTTCAAGAAACAGACTCAAGATCTACAAAATATCAAAAATGATTGACAGCATCCACAAAGAGAGTGGGAGATTGCAGTTTCTCAATAATTAACAATTTATCAGAAAAGGTAATCAAAAACATTGTAGTTGTTGGTTAAAACTGTGTATTTATTAATAAATATTAGGCATAAAAATTAGATTAAAACTTACATTGCATTAACTTAATTTACCTTTCCAATAACTAGGCATGTTACAAGTTCAGTCTATAGGTTTTTAAAGATGTTGCAAAATTTACTATACCTACGGTAATACAGAAGCCTATGTAAGCCTATAACATATCGTAACATTTTGGGGAAATTTTCATATGGATTGGGGGAAATGTTGGGAGTAAAAACATTTTCTGCACCCCTGACTTGTATCTGTTAATGGTTTTAGAAGTGCATGTTTTTATAAAATATATATATTCATTTGTTGCTAGTACTTGCAATAAAAAAGGTAAATAAGATCATGTTAGTAAATTTTCATCAATCTGCAAAAAGTAAATGAAAAAATTACCAGTTTTATTCTTCACTTTTAATTACTTTTCCTGTGCTGCTTAATATACTTAGTTTCATCATTTTGACTTTTATCATGTGCAGTAACCCATTATGTCTGTGATCCAAATAGCTTGATATCAGTTGGTCAAGAATAGATTGAAAGTATGGACTTTAACAGATAATTCTGTTACAATATCCAACTGAAAAATCCAAATTGGTGGTTTCCAAACTATATTGTTATACAACCCACTTTAAAGTTTGAAAAATGTGTACAACTCACCTAATATGCAAGTATATATAGAGTCTTTTACATAATCTATCTTACGGAAAGGTCTAACTTTTGTCTAAAGTAGACAGGAGACTACAGTAATAGGTAATTTTGATGTGAAAGCTAAATAATCTGAAAATAACTCTTGTACTACATAAAAAAAACCTTTTTTTTAATGAATGAACAAAAAAAAGTTGATGCTATTTATGACATTATTTTGCATTAATAAAGAAGTATATATCAGGATTGAAAGTTGTTAATTTTAGCTCAAAGCTGTTCTCTACGTAAAGTTTTACAAGATTATTACGTCTCTAAATTAATGTTTAAATTTAATGCAAAGTAATATGAAACTAAATTATTTCTTTCATCATTGCACATTGTTTTTTCCTCATCTGTAGATACAGCATTGTACATGTGTATAAGAAACGTCATTTTAAATGCTGTTCTAAATGTAAGCATGCTATTAGATATAATGTTCAGTAAGTGATTCAGGAATCTGTCAGTTACTGTGATTGGATATGAAAAATTTGGTATTCTGAAGTAACATCTGTATGTAAATGAACTGTTTGTTCTATGTTATAAAGTTTGAAGATTTGCCAATACCTTTCCTTTGCTACAGTCATGCAATCCACTGCAGTTTTAATTTATCCATTTTAATTTGGTAACATTTTAAAATTTCTCTGCAAAATATTGCTGTGATATTATCTAATTTTTATCTCCATGGTTGATTATTAAAGTTTGGGTTGTTTACTTGAATTTTCTTCACTCATAGTCTTCCGCAGAATGTACATTCTCTTAGATTATGCTATCAGTTATAGTCTGCCTAGCTGTGAAAAGGCTATCAAAGGCATTGTATTTTCATGAAATTATTTATCTGTAATATTTCTTATAAGTTTGTAACATACTATGTTCTTAGAATTTTATAGCAGGGAATTTTAATATTTTGGAAGACCAGACTGATTGTTCTGTGATCCACTAAAATGTAGCCCATGGCTTACCAGTGGGTCAGGAACCATAGTTTGGGAACCACTGATCTAAATGCTAAACACATAAATTTACTAAATCAGTCTATTAAAAAAAAATCTGTTTTATGGACCGTTTTTTGAGGATACTTCTCAAAGGTCCCTTAAGTTTCTTCAACATTAATAAAAATAGTTAATAAATAGTTTTATTAAATAATAATAGTTTAATTTTTATTATTTAGTTACTAGTAAATGCACCTAACATTGCTTGGGCCCAGCTCTATTCAAATCTGCCAATAAAAATTAAGCCTCTGAGAATACAAAAAGAAATAATGAGAATAAAATAAGCCAACAGAGAAGACCGAGCTATGCTAGATTAGAATTAGCCTTGTGCTCAACGCGATATAATAATAAATTCTTGCTGTATTATTGCTATAAGGTATTTTAGTTTTTAACAGTATTATTTACAGAAAAATCAATATTAAAACTATGTATATATTTCTAAATTTTACATTACTTACATATTTACAGCAAAAAGGCATACTACCAAACTACATTTTTAGTTCATCACATACTTTCTTTTGGTAGCAGCCCTTTTAGACCTGAAGAAGGTCATTTTGACCGTAAGAAAGCAACATACAGCATTCCATGCATAAAGGAATATGGACTCGGATTGGTTGAATCATGCATCTCGGCTCCTATTGGGAATTTCTAGAAAATTCCTTCAGATTCTAAAAGCCAATGTTTTCACCAAATGTCACCAAAATTTGACAAAATGTCACAAACTTGGTGACATTTTTTCATTCTGTGCATGTTTTGGCATTGGTAATCTTAAAAGTGAATTTTCTTGTTGAATCTCGCCAATATGGACAACATTTTGCCAAATTTTGCAAAATGTTGCCAACTTTGCGACTTTGTTTACTTCTAACTGTTCAATAACTTAATAACTGTTTCAACATCCATTCCCATTGAAATACATTGACCCATAGTGACCTCAAAATGATAGGATACAGAATTTATTCCTATTGGGAATTTCTAGAAAATGTCTTCAGATTCTGAATGCCAAATGTTGCCAAAAAGTCGTAACTTGGCGACATTCTTTCATTCTCTGTATTTTTTGACATTGGTAATCTTGAAAATCAATTTTCCTGTCAAATCTCGCAAATGGGGACATTTTGCTAAATATCGCCATATTTGGCGAAATGTTGCAAACTTTGCAAATTTGTTTACTTCCAACTGTTCAATAACTTAATAACTGTTACAACCTCCATTCACATTGAAATGCATTGACCCCAAAATGAACTACTAATCTAATTTTCTCAAACATGTGATCTAGCCCATGGTCTTCTCATATCCCAAAATTATAGGATACAAAATTTAGTAAAATTGTTAGACCCATTTTATAGTTAAATTAGCTTGACCTGTAGTCGCCCCAAAGTGACCCACTAATCAAATTTTGTTGAACATGTGACCTAGCCCAATGTCTTCTCGTACCCCAAAATGGTAGCAAATAAAAGTTAGTCAAAATCGTTTTAGGTAAATTAGTTTGACCCTGACCCATCGTGACCCCAAAATGACCCACTAATCGAATTTTCTCGAACATGTGACCCAGCCCAACGGTCTTCTCGTATCCCAAAATTTTCAGATACAAAATTCAATCAAAATCGTTAGAGCCATTTTTTAGATAAAATTTGCATATCTACATACATCTGCTCATAATATAAGATAAGGCACCATCAGAACAATGAAGGTACAAAGTATCCATATGTCTCCTTGTTTTTTTTTTGTTTTTTTAAGTCCATCCTGGGACATGCAGTTGCAATTTTATGTAGCAGAAAACTCATAATTTTCTTTACTTTCTGTATGAAGTTCCACATTTTCCATGGACATGTGTGTAAGCGATCATGATTCAGCAAACTGGGGACAATTGTGAGCTCATTCATTAGTGTACAATGAGTGTTTTTAATTAATATCTTGGCTAATTATCAAAAATTCAAAAATCTGAATCCCAGGTACATTGGGACCTGTCTTTGTCTATTCTTATCCAAATTTGAAAACACATATGTGCAATAGTTTTAATTTAATTTGTAATAATTTTAATTTAAGGAATAAAAAGGTGAAGCTTTTTTTCACACTTCTACTATTATATCCTTTTGATTTAATATTTTTATAAATGGGCTGAATATAATTACAGCATTTAGTATGCTGGTCACAAATATGAGTGTTAAAACTCATTTGAAGACAAATAAAATATCACCAATCACAAATACAAACAGACTTCAGCAGATTAATGTAAAAATTATTTCACAATTTACACATGCATGCATCATGAATTGCATCCTTTCGCTATCTTTTGCACACCCACATTATCCTTTTCAAAGGATCTCTAAGGTGATACTTGATAAAATTACGGTGATACTTGAAGGTAGTATACTCTAAGGTGATACTTGAAAAATACAGTATTCCATTTATTCTTATAATTTGTCATAAAATTCTGACATTCAACCATTCTTACTTTTAAAACAATTCAAATTACAAAAAAAAAAAAAGCAAGCAAAAGAAGCTATATAATTTTGTACAGGATCTAAGTTCTCTGTTCTAACATTTCATAAGAGTGCAACCAGCATCCCTCGTTCCTTTTGATGTTGAACAAAAATGTTTGATCATAAACTAAAAAGAAATTTAAATATAAAATAAAATAAATTTTCTTTTACAGATATAGCAGAAAAAGACAAGCCATCACGACAATCTTATAAATTATATATTAATTTTATTAAATTTCTCTTTATAATTTTCTAATGTTTTTCTTGTCATGATTGAGGTGCAGAATTGCTGCTTTCTGTAACACAATATTTATTTTGGTATATAGAATACTTGCACCAGTTTCTTATAAGTTTCATTCAGAGTTACGAATACACTATAATGCTTAATATTTTACTATTATATCTTTTCTTAGACATTTCTATATTTTTTACATTTATGTTCAGGGCTGTGGGATGTATCTTTGCCGAAATGATTCGTCAAAAACCTCTATTTCGAGGTAAAATTGAGGGTGATGTTGTAAGATCAATGCTTCATATACTTGGATCGCCAACTGAAACAAACTGGCCTGTAAGTTAATGCATTTTTGTACATTTATTTTCTTTCTTCGGTTGACTTGGTTCTTTTATTTCAATGTTTGGAGTGTTATGCAAAATAATTTTATCTTATTTGATACTAACAAACCTGCCTGGAATGTAATGTATGTACCTGGTTCTATATATTTTTATTTGTACCTGGAATGTTTAAAATTTTATCATGTAAAAAATTTAATTCATTCATTTGTATGAAATAAAATGACTCAATGTTACAATCACTTCCAGTACACCCATGAGGTGGAATACTTATACCTGTTGCACACTTTAACATTCCAGCAGGTGTACTGTTGTAAATTGGCAACCCGTAAAAATGAAAAGTATGGAAATGACCTTCCTATAATAATTTTTTTGAAACAGTAAATATTCATATTTTTTAAATGAAATGTATCGTTAAGACTGTGAAGGTACTGTCTATCTGTAGGTATTTTTTATTATTTTTGTATGTCCATCCAGGCGGCCACAGGAATAGCAATTTTAGACTGCAGAAAATATGAAAACAACCTTCTGAAAATAACTTTTGAAATAGTAATTTTCTTTTTTGAAGAAATTTGCTGGATTTTTACAAGGTTCTTATTAATTTTTTTTTTACTTCAGGCATTGACTAATCGCAATTTTAAACTCTAGAAAAGCTGGACATTTCTCCCTCCATCTACATACTCTATACTTGATTAGAAAACCACATTTTCCAGGTTAGGATGGAAGCAATTGCCAGGACAATCGAAGTTCATTAATTACATTAATAAAAATCTCATAAAAAAATTTAAAAAAGCTAATCAAAAAATTTTAAATGCATACTTTCAGACATACAGGTACCTTCATGCCAAATTATGTCTGTGTGTGCAGTGGTCAGTTCAGAAAATTGCAGATAGACATACAAACACACTAACATCTGTCTTTATTTTAGTTTTTATACTATTGTTACATAATATATTTTTATGTTCTTAAGAACATATTTATATAAAAAAAGATTTAAGATATAGTGTTACATTTAAATTTATTTTTTTAATTTCTGCATTATTTTCTGACATTTCTCAAATGTATTATTTAGTTTGTAGCATAATAATTAGAATAATTCAGTTTTTTGTCTGTTAGGGAACTGTCTAGATTTATGATTATACACAATTTTCTGTAAATCAGCTTTTCTTAAACTGTGGTCTGTGGACCCTAAGGAGTCAGTCCATCATGTATCTTCAAGAAGTCCTTGAAAGCCTAGCATTCAGCATAATTTTTTTTCTTATCTAGATCACGAGAGAAATCTCGTAAGGAAAATCAAAGGAAAATCCTTAAAAAATACAGTACCTAGTACAGTAAATTAGTTTATATATATTCTGTATATTTATTTTAAAGAAATTGCTATCAGTAATTTCAGTCTTAAATACTAATAGTTCAGGAAAAGAGAGGGAAATACAAAAAAGGTGTCTGGGATAGCTAAAAGCTTAAGAACTGCTGTTATAAATGATGAACTGCTAAACAGCAATTCCTAAACTAGATGCTTACTCAAACTTTTCAGTTGGGTTTAATTTGAGTATTGTCAAAGATTTCAATATTTGATCTTGAGAATTAACTTTCTAAATATTTCCAATAGTTGTACGTTTAAAGAATTAATCATTACTTTGTATTATGTTTATATAAAAAACAAACCAACAGACAATATCAGAAGGAAAAGAAAGGTGCTAATTTTTAGTCACATGAATGCTACTTCCACTTTAGTACAAATATTAATTCAGACAGAAGTAGAAGGCATGAGCTTTATACTAGGAATGTTTTTCCAATTAAAATATTTTAATGAAAAGTAGCAAATGAATAGAGTCAATGTATTAAACGTCCCAGCCCTCCTGAACATGCTTGTCAATGTCTCTAACTTATTGAAATTTGTTTTTTAATTTTTCTGGTAGGATCTTTGATCAGGACACCCTTCGCAACAGTCTCGTCTTAAAGGGACTATGCTTCCACCTGTTCCACGAAAAATAAAATTGCTCTCTTTCAATTAATTAAAAAAAAATTTCAAATTTTAAACAACTGTTATCAAATTTGATAAAGGTAGTATATAAAATAATAAAGGCTTTATGATACTTACAGCATTAAAACAAAACTACATATTAAAATATTCTGTCTTCAATAGTCTCGATAAAATCTGTACCATTATTTAAACTATTTAAAATTAAAAAATGTGTGAGAAATAACATTGTTTTTAATTTTGGGTGTTTGAAAGTGTGCCTAGACGTTTAATAAAAGTCCTTCAAAACAAGTTTTGTTTTAAAAATAGATAAGAACCATTAACCCGGCAGTAGTCGCACGTTGGTCATTTCCCCACCAAAATTCGCTGTCTTCCTTTATCTCATTTCCCTTTAAAGCTACAATAATGAAATGCAGTGTAGCTGATCTTGACCATTGGTTCTTTTGTGTACTAAAGTTGCAAGGCATTCCAGCGTTTTCTCAGAAATTTATTGCATTCTAAAGTTGAAATCGCTCTAAAAGACCGTGGCGCGAGCACTGCGGTTCAAGTAATTTTTTCTCCTCCTAGTTCTTCATTCCCGTTTCCGCAAATTTCTCGGCAGGAAAGTTTCTGGGAAGGGTTGGATTCTAGATTGCTTTTCATTCTTCTTTTCATCTTTCTTTGAATAAATTGTTATTTATTATTATTTACTTCATATATACGATTATTATTTACTTCATACATAAGAAGCTTCTAACAAGAGGTGTGACTCAAGAGGCCTGCCTCTATCCTGAAATAAGTAATAAATGGATCTTCATAAATTTTCATTTCAAAAAGGGCGTTTAAGCATAAAATCGCTAATAATGCCCCCCCCCCCCCTCCTGCACCACATACACACACAGGCAGCAGCACACACACACACACACACAAAAACTGTTGCCTTTATATTAATAATTTCAGAGTAAGGAGTTTTATCTTCTTTTTTATTATTTTTATATAGATATATTGTAAGAAAAAATAATAAAATACGATATTGATATCAGTTAGTCGATGTAGATGTATATTTCTTGGGGCCCATTTTGTGAAAAATAAAAATTAATTTTGTGAAATTTATTATATTTTTGTGACAAATAACATTTTGTAACAAAAGATGAAATCCAGTTACTGAAATTTTAACCAATAATTTATTAATAAGTTATTTAAGTCCTTCTACTGTAGTTTTCCTTTCTGGTGATCTTGTTTAGTTTGCAAATTACATATTTACAAACGTAACAAAATAAAATAAATTAATGAAGAGTATGTTTTTATAGAATGGAATTGTATGAAGGTGCTTGTGTTAATAAAAGAAATTTTGTGAAGGTCAGGGGCTCTTTTATTAAGAGGATTTCTGCAAAGGGACCTATTTTATTAAGAAGAATTTTGTGAAGGAGCCTGTTTTCTTAATTTTATAAAGGGTTTTGTGTTAATAACAGAGTTTTTGTGAAGGGGCGATGTTTCATTAAGAGCAATTTTGTGAAGGAGTTTGTCATATTACATGGAATTTTATGAAGGGACCTGTTTTATTATGAGGAATTTTGTGAAGGATCCTGTTTTAGTACAAGGAATTTTGCAAAGGGACCTTTTTTGACAGGAATTTTGTGAAGAGCCCTGCTTTTGTAAGAAGAATTTTGTGAAGGGACCTTTTTTAACAAGAATTTTGTGAAGGGTCTTGTTTTATTAATTTTATGAAGTGTTAATTAAACAAATTTTGTAAAGAGGCCTGTTTTATTAAGAGGAATTTTATGAAGTATTTTGTGAAGGAATCGGTCTTATTAGATTGAACTTTATAAAAGGCCTGCTTTATTAAGAGGAATTTTGTGAAGGAATTGGTCTTATTAGATTGAACTTTATAAAAGGCCTGCTTTATTAAGAGGAATTTTGTGAAGGGTATGTCTTTAAAATGTGTCATTAACAATAAAACAAGTTCACCACAAACGAGAACTTTAGCAGAAGGAACAAAATTATTATTAAGCTTTATTAAGAGGAATTTTGTGAAGGGAAGAGGTTTATTAAGAAACTTTTTTAAGAGGAATTTTGTGAAGGGTGTTTTTTAATTTTATGAAGAGTCATGTGTTAATTGAATAAATTTTGTAAAAAGGCCTGTTTTATCAAGACGAATTTTGTAAAGAATATCTGTCTTATTACATGGAATTTTATGAAAGACCTGTTTTATTAAGATGAATTTTGTGAAGGATACTGTTTTATTAAGAGGAATTTCGTGAAAGGATTTGTTTTATTACATGGATTTTTGTGAATAAAAAATAAATAGGTCCCAAATTTTGCCTGGATCTACCCCTGGTTATAAATAACATGTCCTGAAATACACAATTGAATGATTATTTAAATTGCATAAATAAATAATGTAATCTGTCTCTTTTCAAGTTCAATTGGCTCCTAGTTCCAGTACACTGTCAAAAACCAGCTTACTGCGGTTCTGACTTTAAAAATAATTTATCCCTAACACGATTTCAAATTCATAATTGAAAATTTATTCTAATTAGTAATTCATTGTTTCTTTATAACATCAATCAAATTATTTAATAATTTTTATTCTTTTAATATATCAGGGGTCGATACAGGAAAAATTTGGGGCCTATTTAGGGCCCTTTCCTAAAAATCCATTTAATAAAACAGGTGGTTCCTTCACAAAATTCTTTTATAGAATCCGGGCCTTCACAAAATTCCTCTTTATAAAATAGGTCCTTCAGAAAGTTCTTCTTGATAAAATATAACCCGTCACAAAATTCCTCTTGATAAAATAAGAACCTTTACAAAATTCCACTCCATAAAAACATACTCTCCATTAATTATTTTTATTTTGTTAGGTTTTAAATTGTGTCATTAACAATAAAACAAGTTCACCACAAACGAGAACTTTAGCAGAAGGAACGAAATTATTAAATGCTTGGTTTGAATTTGAATAGCTTGATTTTTTCTTTCGTAACAAAATGGTTTTTTTTTTTCACAAAATATATAATAAATTTCGTAAAAATATGATACATTTCACAAAATAACTTTTATTTTTCACAAAATGGGTCCCAAGGAAAAAACCTGCATCGACTCCTGTATATTTTGTTAAAAAAAAAATATATATATATTAAAATATTTACTTAAATTTGAACTGAATATATTCTTAAATAAAATTCTTAAATTATAGTTCTTAAATATATTCTTAAACATATCTGAATATATTCTTAAATAATAGTTTCTGTAAAATGTATCTTTTCAAATTCAATCAGTATTTTCCCCCTATGTTCTCAGTTTTCGATCATAAGGTAACGCCGGCAGATTTCCCCTCTGTTTTCAGGCTACTGGTAACGGCGGCAAATGGACCGAGCGCGACTACTAGTGTTTAAAAAAAGGCGCGACTACTCTCGGGTTAATAATTTTTAATGCACTTTTTACTGTAAGTTCATTTTTTTTCACTCTCCAATTTTTCTGAATTTTCTGGAAAGGAAAAGGAAGTTGAGGGGGGGGGGATAAATCTCATTGTTAATAATACTTTTTTTTTCCCCTCAATGGTAGTTTGTTTCTTCTGCATTGTTATTTAAATTACATTTCCAGTCTTCAGATAATATGTTTTAAAAATAAATCTTTGAAGTATTGTCATAATCAATTTCGACTGGTTAATTATACAGTGGTTTAAAGCAGGGTTGGCACGGTTTAAACCAAATGGTTTAAACCACGGTTTAAACCAAATGGTTTTTTTCTGAAAAAAACCAATTGGTTTTTTTGTTAATTTTTTTAAAGATTTTTTTCTTATATAATTAAGTTTTCAAATTATTTGATGTACAAATAACTTCTACTTCTAACTGAACAGCTCAACTCATTTCAGCAGTCAACCTGCATAAGTCACAGTTGCATCATAGTTGCACCTGTGTATGCACCTGTGTATGAATGGTCCAAGAGTTAACATTTGAGAACAAAAAATGTCTAATTTTGGTAGAAGAAAAGATTTAGTTTGGTTATATTTTAATGAAGTAAAAAATGATAAAAGGAAAGGTTGTAGAGCTAGATGCAAAAATTGTAATAAAGAAATGGAAGGTCAAGTAGCTAGGATGAAGAAACACATTGAAACTTGTAATAATTCTCATCATCATTCTGATTCTGATTCTGTTGATAATGGTAAGTACTTATTTTATCATTATTATTGCTGCTATTTTTAATTTTGAAAGAAAATTGTTAAAAATTTGTTAATAAGTTAAATATTTGTTAAATTCAAAATTTTTAATTTATCTGTAAAATTACAAGTAATGCATATTGAGAACACATTATGTATATCTTCATTCAGATGATTCTAAACTCTTATAAAAAAATTACATTATTATTTGAAATGCTATTTGATTGAGAAGATAAATTATAAAAATCACATATATTATTATTTAATTTGCATATGCTATTTGATTTTAGAAAGTTATATTCTATGAAATAAAAAATATTTATGTAATTCTAAGTAATGAAATTTTGGAAAAAACAAGAAAATTTTAAATAGACATTTTTTTGTTAGAGAACTTTATTTTGATAATCTTAAAATTACATTTGATAAAAGTTTGAAAGTTTTACAAATTAATCATATTATTAAGAACAAATTATGTGATCAGAACTGTTATTAAATGAAATTGTTAATTTTTAATTTATGCATGGCTCTTAGAGATTAACTAAGTTTTCACCAATCATAAATATCCAAAATTATAAAAGACATGGTAATTTTATCTCGAGTATTAAATAAATTATCAAAAATAAATATATCAATATGATAGAGATGTTTACTTTGCAGTAAAACAAAGAAAAAAAATGTCTTTGTATTGAATTATTGTTAATTATATGATTATGATTTTTGAAGTAATATGTTCTGTATCATTAAGCAATTCTTATTTTTATTTTTGTGTAGATGATGTGTCAGTGTCACTATCCAGTATTTCAAGTTCTTTGGATTCAGCAATAACACAAAGAGCAACAAGTGAAATTGGTTCTTTAAAAAGGAAAAGAGATACTATGGACTTTTTTGTCAGTAAATCAACACCATCTCAAAAGCAAATGTTTGATGAACAAGTTGCTAGGTTTATATATGCTACAAATACGGCATTTAGCACTGTAGAGCATCCTGAGTTTATTAAAATGGTTCAGAGTTTCCGCCCAGAATATTCTCCACCATCAAGAAAACAAATTGCTGGGGATTTATTAGATCATACTTACAGCAAAGAAAAAGAAAAATGTGCAAATATATTAAAAAATGAAGTTGTCACATTAGGATTAGATGGATGGTCAAACATTCACAACGAACCTGTGATCTGTGTTACTTTAACAACAAAAGACGGGAATACATACTTAGCAGACACTATTGATACATCGGGAATTGCTCATACAAGTGAAAATCTGTATGATATTGCGACTACAACCATTAATAAATGCCAATCGGAATTTCAGTGTTTAATACAAGCATTAGTGACAGACAATACTGGAAATGTCCGAAAAATGAGGGATATGTTTGATGAAAAAGAAGAGTTTAATATTATTACTTATGGATGTGTAGCCCATATTTTAAATTTACTGGCAAATGATATAAGTTATCCAAATGTAAAAGAACAAATTTTGCATGTAATCAAATACTTCAGAAACAACCAATATGCAAATGCGTGCTTCAGAAAAGATGCAAGTACATCAAAACTAATAATGCCTTGTGAAGTTCGCTGGAACTCATTTGCTGACACTTTAGACAGCTATCTGAAATCATGGTCAGTTCTTGTAACTATATGCGAAAATAATAAAGACAAAATTGATAAAAATATCCAAAGTCTAGTTTCAAACATTTCATTGAAAAGAAATGCTGAAGACTATTTTCAACAATTAAAGCCAATTAGTGTAGCTTTAGATAAAGTACAAAGCCAAAATTGTACAATTGGAGAAACTTTTTCTTTTTAAAAATTTAAAAAAACAGATGGAAGATTTGAAACTGAATAAAGACATTATGAAAAAACTAGATACTCGTTATAAAATGGCAATAACACCAGCCCATCTTCTTGCTTATCTGTTGGATCCAAGAGCCAAGGATGCTGATCTCGAATTGTCATCGGAGGAAAAAAAAAGAAGCATTGGAATATGCTAAAACAAAATTTCCCAAAAACAATTTATTATCTCTGATACTAAAATTTTGTGCCAAAAGTTCTCCATTTCAAAGATATCTTTTTGAGAATGATTTTAGTAAAGATGTATCAGCTATAGAATGGTGGCATATTCAAGAAAATGAAATCAAAAAGTTCAATGATGGTGTGTTGAAAGAAGTTGAAACGATTCTTACTGCAAAAGCGACTACTGCAAATGTAGAGAGAGTTTTTTCTTCATTTGGTGTTGTACAATCAAAGTTACGTAACAGACTGGGTTTACAAAAAGCGGCAAAACTTGTTTTTTTGTTTAAACCATAATAATCCTGTTTATTAACATAGAATCTGTATAGACATGTGTCGTACTTCCATTTTCTTAAAATTTTGAAAATTTATTCAATTTCCATGTTTTTAAAATGTTTCTTTTATATATATTTTTTAAATATATTTCAATTTAATTTTCTTACTGAAATTCAATTTGTTTTTTTAAATTGAATAAAAAAGTAAGTCTCACTTTCTTTTCTTTGCATTATTTTTATTTAAAAAAAAAAATTAGTATAGCATACCAAGGTAAAATTCTACATTATATCTTTATATTCTTATGTAACACAACTAAGTGTTGCTTATTAAAATGAAAAAATATAGGAAGGCAATAGATTAAGTCTTTAAAGAATTTAATATAAATCTTGCAATTAAATACTATTAAAAACTTTTAAGTATCAACATTAAGATACAGAATCCATTCTATGAATGCAATATGAAATACATAAACATATTAATATGTTTTATAAGTGTGCTAAATCATTTGGTAAACATGAATTACAGGTTGCATTTGGAAATATGTATATATAAAACAGCAATTATTTCTTCAACTTTTTTAAAAAGTAATCTTTAAAAATTATTTAAAACTTATCACCATTACTGTAGAACCTGACGGCACAAGTGATCATGTTCTATGTATTACATAGGAAACTTTTGTATATATATAACTGTTTTGAATTTGAATGTAAATGATGTTAGCTCAGCTCTAAATAAAATTTAATGATTTGAATTTGTACATAATTAATAACAATTGTTTATTTTGTTTAAACTGTTTTCAGAATATATATATATATATATATATTGTTATTGTAATATTAATCATTCTTGTCAATGTTAAATTTTATTTACTGATGTGCATATATGTAATTAAAAAAGATACAAAAAAAACCCGGTTTAAACCAAAAAAACCGGTTTTTTGGGGTTTTTTCAAAAAAACCCGGTTTTTTGCCAACCCTGGTTTAAAGCTTCTGAACTACTTCATAAATTAGCATTTAGAATCATATAAATTGTATTATTCTTGTAGATTTGTTTTTTTAAGCTTGAAATTTAATCTCTCTCATTTTTAGGGTTACTCAGAACTCCCAGTTCCTAAACACTATCGTCTTAAAAAACAACCGTATGTATTTTTTTTTATATAATCATGCTAATATAGATTTATTAAGCAAAAATGTTTTAAATTTTCTATTCTTGCTGTTAGTTATATGTTATAATTTTCTTTTTTAAATCTTTTCTTCTGAAGAACTTGTCTTTGCCTTATAATCCAGAAATTGAATTTTATTAAATAAATATGTAAATCTGAGTATGTTTCTGTACTGAAAGAATTTTTATATCTACATTTTTTATATATCGTAATTTCTGGCCTATAATCCGTAGATCAAACAATCATGTTTCGATGCAGAAATTTTATTTTATAAAACGTAATTTACTAAATCACTTACTAAATCGCTATAAATATTTGACATCAATTATTGAATAAAATTTCTGTGTCAAAACCTGATTGTTTGATCCGTGGATTATAGGCCAGAAATTACAGTATTTATATATTAAAAGAATTTTTATTTATACTCTCATCATTTATAATATAGTTTGATCATTGAACCACTTTTTTGTAGCTTTTGAGGTATGGCACAATGTATTATCTAGAAAAAAATGAATTTTTCATCTCTTAAAGCAAGAATATGCCTAAATTTGTGTTTCTAAAATACATGTGTACCCTTTTGAGTTCATCTCAGGAAAAAAAATTAAACTACCGTAAAATCCCGAATGTAAGGCCCCCTTTTTAAAAATCAAAAAGGGTTAAATTTGGGAGGGGGCTTATAATCGAGATTTAAAAAAAAAAAATCATTTAAAAACCTGATTTTATCATTAATTTAGAAGTAAAAAGGGACGAGAATCTTTCGTATGTTGGGAAATTTAAAAAATAAATAAAATAAAAATAAATCCTGCCCCTGCCCCCAAAAAAACAATTTTTTGAAATTTTTTTAAAAATTATTTAATTTTTTTATTATTTCTTATTCTAATGTAACAATAAATAATCAGTCATTTAAATCTCCTCTCAAAATTATTGTTTCTCCCTTTCCCCCCTCCTCTGGTACCAAAAACACATAGTTTAACCTTTACAACTTTTTAATTTTAAACTTCCTTTCAGACTTAGTAAATACTCTATATTAAAAATAAGTAACTCCTACCTGCCACCTAAATTAACCCTTCCTTCTAAAATTTCTGCTTCTCTCCCCCTGCCTCCCAACCTTATCTCATGAAGATCTTCCCCTTCCAAATGCATCTTGTAAAATTAAAAATCTTTTAAATTCTTAATTTTTTCTGCTCTTTTTTTTATTTTTCCCCAACGATATTTAAATAACGATCTACATTACTCCCAACTCCTTCCAAAAAGTAATCTTTATTTCTTTTGTCCCCCTCCCGTACATACTTTAAAGTCTTTAAAAAAGTTTTTTTAATCTGTTTATAACTTTCTTGCAACTATAATTAAATAATTATCTAAGTTGCTTCTCCTCCCCCACCGAAAAAAATTCTGCTTCTCCCCCCCCCTTTCCCCCAGCACACAAACATTAAAATCTTTAAAACTATTTTTAAAGATTCTATGCTGTATTGTTACTTTGTAGCAACAATAAATAAATGATCATCTAACTCTCCCCTTAAAGTTCCATTCTCCATCCCCAGAAAAAGGGGTGAATTTCTAGACATGGATGGGGGGAAGGGCAGAGAAAAGATTTTAGTCTTTTTGTAGTTTGGCTGTTCTCACAGCTGATATTTTGTTAATGGATGGGGAGTTATTTCAAAGAACATATTTATTTCAAAACATCAAATATACATGTGATTCAGGGAAGAACAGCCAAACTGCAAAAAGGATGAAAAATTTTGCTTTCTTCTCACATATTTAGAAATCTCCTCTTCTTTAGGAGAATCGGACAGAGCAAAAATTTCAAAAGGGATGATTATTTCAGATGAGTGATACTTATACGAGATGATGTAGATGAGATGAGTTACCTTACTACAAAATAAGAAAAAGATCAGCATTTAAAAAAATAATAATATTACAGATTTTAAACTATTTGCTGAGTGAGAAAGAAGGGTAATTTTGATGATTGATTATTCATTAATATTGTTACTAAAGAGAAATAAATACAGCAGTTTTTTTTAAATAAAGTTTTAAAGATATTAATATTTGTATGTGTGTTTGGGGGGGGGGGGAGAGCAGACACCTTTGGAGTAGAGAGAAAACTTAGGTGACAAATTATCTATTTATTTTTACTGGAAGGCAACGAGTAGGACATAAAATTTCTTCACATAAGAGTTTTATAAATATAAAACTTTGTATTCTTGAGAAAGGGGGGGGGGGGATATGAATTTCGAAGGAAGGAGTTTGTAATTTAGATGATTTGTTATTTATTTATTGTTAATAGAGAGTAACAAAAAGGACAATATATTTTTTTAATAAATAGTTTTAAAGATTTTTTTTAATAAGGGTTAGCAAAGTAAAGAAAGCAGGCATTTTGGGGGTAGATAGATATGGTTGATTTTATTTATTGTTACTTGACAGCAAATTTTTGAATAAAGAGTTAAAGATTTTAAACTTTGTATCCTGAGAGGGAGGGAGGAAAAGAAGGAGAAGTGTAAGATTCAGAAGAGGGGGAGAGAAGTGGTTTGGAGGGTAATTTATATGATTGATTATTTACTTATTTTTAGTAGAGAGCAACATATAGGATGGAATATATTTTTTAAATAGAGTTTTAAAGATTTTTTTAGCTGGAGGGAAGTAGCAGACATCTTGGTGGTAGAGAGATAATTTAAATGTCTGATTATTTATTTATTGTTAGTAGAGAGCAAGAAATAGAGCATAATATTTTTATAAAGAGTTTTAACTTTTATATGCTGAAGGGGAGTGGAATAAATTTTGGATGGAAAGGGAGATTGTAGTTTAGAGGATTGATTTTTTTATTTACTAATTGTTATGTTACTAATGAGCAGAAAGAAGTACAGAAGGATTTAAGTTCTCAAGTTTTCAAATTTTTTATGTTGAATAGGGCAGAGAAGGGAAACAGACATTTCATGTGAGGTGAGGAATAAAATTAACATCATATAAAAACATAAGTGGAAATCTGCCAAAAATATCAAAAGAATAAAAATTCCCTCATTTGGATTTTTAAAATAAATTTTTTGTGCATAAAAAATTTTGTGTATGTGAGAGGGGGGGGGGGCTTATATTTGGGAATGGGAAATAAAATAAAAATTGCTTAAAAGTGGGAGGGGGGGCTTACTTTCGGGATTTTACGGTAATCTAATTTTCAGCATGCACAGCATCCTGAATCATGAATGATCCTCCTTTGTTTAGATGGCTCCATGAAATGTTTCCATTCCTCTACGAATCAGGCCAGTATTAATGTACTTTAGGCCCATCAAGATTGAACATATTTTTTATCCATCTGAAGTTATACATTAATTCTGGTATGATGTGTAGAGGATTAGAAACATTGCATGGAGCGATCAAAATAAGGCAGGATTGGTCATGTTTTTTGGGGTGCTGTTTCAGGTTTAGGTAAGACTAATCTAGTTATTGTTTCTTAGAAAATAAACTTAAAAGTGTACACCCATATTTTATAAACACAAATTTTGTCATATAGTTGTTTTTAGTAGGGAAAAAAATTAATCTTTTAAACAAGATACTGCATCATGCCATTTAGCTACAAAAGCTATGTAAGAGTGGTTCAGTGAAAAGAGTATCACATTATTTGATTAGCTACTTTGATTGCATAATATGAACATTATAAAAATAATTGGAGTGTAATGGTGAACTTTTTTTATGTAAATGGCATGAAATATATTCATTACAGATCTTGAGGAAGCTACTATTAACAATCCCTAGGTAGCTATATCCACTAGGGCTTGGCGATGTATCGATAAAACCAATATAAAATTAAAAATAGGTGTTCATTTGTTAATGTCTGTAAATTTACTATGTATTGTCCATTTTACCAATTTTCATTCAGACATTATTTAAAAAAAGAAATCAATGCATCCAAAGATGCATGCAATGATATGGTTCATTCATTGTTTGATTGCCGCTGGAAAAAAATGTTAGAAGAGGGGTAGAGAGAGAGAGAATTGAATGCAATAGGGGGAGCTCTTCAACCAGTAGTCTTATATATAGCGGAGAGGCAGAGAATTGTAGATCACAACTGATGATGCTCTAGCTAGTGCGAAAGCGCTTTTGTGGAGTGGTGAAGATTTTTTATTCGAAACTGTTTTTACATTTTTTAAATGGGGATGTTTTTAGTAAAAATTTTTGACCATGTTTTTTTAAATAATGTCTGAATGAAAATTGGTAAAATGGACAATACATACCAATATAAAATGTAAATCATAGTAACAATATCAAAAAATCTTATATAACGGTATATCACAAATATCATAATTCTGCGAAAACCATGATATTAACCTTTAACTGCTGTGACAGAAATTGTTTTATAACTACTGTGAGCAGTTTCCGAGATCGCTCGATCAAAAGATGAATAAAGGCTCGATTGACTCATAGGATACTGTTACTATACTAATTTTTTTTACTATTATAATTAAAATTCACCTATTCAGAGTATCTAAGATAGTACTAGGTCTCCAAAAGAAACAAAATTTTACTAGTATCTATAGTTAAACTGTGAAAATTTAAAAAAGCAGCTGTCTGTGAGACCGCTAACAGCAGTTAAGTTTTAAATAACGCTTCCTCTTCTTCGAGTATTCAAGAATACTAACGGTGTGAATTCTCCCAGCCTAAACCACAATATTAAACAGCAGATCCTTAGCTACTGTATTCGTGAATACTGACGGTGTGATTTCTCGCAGCCAAAAATGATTTTGAAAAGAGGAAAGGGTGATATTTTCAGTATTTATGCTACGGGCAATAAATACCGTACATGCTTATTTACGGTTTTTGCCAGCGACCACCAATAGTGGATGATGCATTGAATTCTGCATATGCTTTTATTTCATTATGATATTTAGATTTCAGCAGCGTTGATGATTCAGCAGTGTTGTCAATGGTGATATTTGCTTTTTGTTGTTGGACAATGTGTGAATTAGGGTAATATAGAAAAGAAGTATTATATTTTATTTGTAACAGTAGGTTTAATGGGACAAGTGAACAAAGAATAATTCAGATATGATTTTATTTGTTCTTTATAATTATTGTTTTATGAAAAAAAAAAGAATTAATTCCATAGTAGTATTTCTTGATCCATTTTCTACACTGTTACAAATTTGCAGCAAATTCTCCAGTCAATCAACCATTTTTATAGAAAACAGTTACATAATCGTAATTTAATTGCTCTTGTAGCAATAATTTGGCCAGAATAGTGTTAAATTACAGTTATATAACCGTTTTCCATAAAAACAGTCGAATGACTGGACAGTTTGCTGCAAATTTTTAACAGTGTAGGATAAAGGATTTTTACAAACGCTGGTATTTTTATTTCTATACTGTGAGTTTTTTTCTTCTCACAATTATTTTTAAAATCTATGTTCCCGTGCAATGTTAGTATTTAATATTTGACTGTGTCCATATTGGTCACTGCCTAAAATTGTTCAGTGGTAATTTTTCATTTAAATTTTCAAAACCATTCAGCATTATTATATTTTATTTGCAACATTAAAAATGAATATTTATGCATTTTTAATAGAATAAAATATATTAAAATGTTTTTTCCCCTATTTTTAAACTGATTCCCCACACCCACTTCCCCACAAATGAGATATTGAAAAACAGTTTACGCGAGAGCACTGCAAAAATAAATAAATAAATAAGATATTTTTTCATTATTATAAGTTGTAAAATATAACTGACAAAAAATAATCAAACATGCAGATTATTAATTTTTTAATTATTTTTCATAGTTCCATCCATTTTTAAGATTTTCTTCATGCTTCTCTTTCCATTATCTTTAAAAATGTGCTTGATGACTATTTAATATTCTAATGTCTTGAATCCAGACATTTTTCTCTGGGAAGTATTTTGAAAGTTCAGGGTGGCACGCGAAGGGAGGGGACAAAGGGAGCACAATTGCCCCTACCCCCCTCCCCTGAATTTTGAACTTTAATTATGTAAATTTTGATGTTGAAAATAAAATAAAATTTACTTACCAAGTGGCACAATTAATTATCAGGGGTCGATGCAGTTTTTTTTTCTTGGTGCCCATTTTGTGAAAAGTAACAGATATTTTTGTGAAATTTATTATGTTTTTGTGAAAAATAGCATTTTGTAATGAAAGTTGAAGACCATTCACTCAAATTCGAACCAAGCATTTATTAACAAAAACTTTTTAAAATCCCTTTGCTGAAGTTTTCCTCTCTGGTGAACTTGTTTGTTTACAAATTACACATTTTAAAACATCACAAAATAATTAATAAATAGTAAGTTTTATGGAATAGAATTTTGTGAAGGAGCTCATTTTATCAAATTGATTTTTGTGAAGGTGTCCATTTTATTAAATTGATTTTTGTGTAGGGGCCTGTTTTATTAAATAGATTTTTGTGAAGGATCCCTAAATATGTCCCAAATTTTGCCTGGATCAACCCTTGATAATCCTCTAACAGTAGGAAGAAAACTAAAAATTTTTGGTCAGGAGGATATGCGTCACTGAAACCATGCAACACAAGTTTTTAATTATTTATTTTCCATTTATGTGTTGAAAAAAATATCTTCCCTGATGAAAAAAAATTGATATTTTTTATTTGTTAAATTTCTCTATTGCATGATGCAGACTAGTAGCACATCTGTTTCAATATCTTGCACTTCCCCGTGTTTCGTCGGTGTCCATGGCATTATGGTATTCAGAGAAAGGGGGGAGATTTGCACTTTTGGCATGTTAATTAACTGAAAATATGGAAACTCTAGGGGGTGGGGCTCAGTGACACCACTGAATTCATTACTGACTGTAATGCTAAAGTAAAACAAATTCTGTTTAAATATTTTACATGATAGATAATGTTTCATTCAGGTGTTTATTACAGTGAAATGAGATTTTGAATATATCAGTACAAGAAATTGCTGATTGTTTTTATATATGCTGTTAAATTTATTATATTTTTAATTTAGTGGAGGAGGGGGTGAAGTGAGACAATAATTAGAATGAGCGAACTGAATATAGTTATTTGAATTATTGTAATAATCAGTCTCATTTCTTTGTTAGAGATTTCATAAGAAGCTAAAATTGCATAAAGTGCAAATTGGCAAGTAAATAAAACTTATTTTGTCATTTTTAGATTTTTTTTTTTAACGCGAGTAATGGTCCCTAAAAGATGTTATTTATAGTAATCACTCTAATAATGAAATATGGTGGTATTTAAAATTTCCATTTTTGGTACCAGTTGCAGTTTTATTAGCTACGGTCCCTTGAAAGCGAAATTTTTATTCATCGCTAAGAACAATATCTTTTAAATATATCTAAATTTTAACAAAATATTTTGCCTATTTCCCGCCAGTTTGATTTTAGCAATTTGAGCATTCACGTCTGTCTAAAGCCGGCCCTAATGTAGAGGTAGAACTGATTTTCTTTTTCTTTTTTTGCAATATCACGGTATATTGTGATATCTATCTGACAATGTATCACAATATTGAAATTGAGATATCACCCATGCCTAATATCCACATCATAATTATCAAAACTTGTTCTAAGCATGTCAAATAGTATGACAGAGTGTCTCAAACATAAAGCTCATTACATTTCTTATTAGAATTGTATCTATTTGAACTTATAAGTAGTGATCATATAATTATAACTATTAAAAAAATTATTCTTATTTCATATTTTTAATATATATATATATTTATTTATTTATTTATTATACATGAGCAAGAAATTTCATTATACGTATGATGTTTAATTATACTTAGATTGTATAAAATTTACGATTCCTTACTTTTTTAATGTCCTTATAATTGTGGCCAGTGGTTTATTAGCATTTTATTAAGTTATATCCAGTGTTGTAACTCAGCGCGCTCATTGAGTGGAAACTTGTGAGTTTCCCTCACTTTCTGTGAGCTTTGAGCTGAGTTTGACTCACTTTTTGAAAAATGAGTGATGAGTTGATTTGAACTAAAAAAATCCATGAGTTTGAGTGAAAATTATGACTCAAACTCAATTTTACTTACCCATCATACGTAGTATAGGGTAAGTCTTGTAATCGTTTTGAAAATCGAAAATTTTTTTTTGACGGATTTACATGTTTCAGACACTGGAGATTCCGAAAAACATATTTTTAGAAAAAAAATTTTGCCGTCCGTCTGTGTGTCTGTGTGTGTGTGTGTCTGTAAACGCTCTATCTCCCGAAAAAATTGAGATAGAGACTTGTAATTTGGTATGTACTTAGTATGTAATAATGGGAAGAAGCCTATTTCATTTCAATAACCTCGATTAACCGGAACAATTTTTTTCGGACTCTCGAAATATTCGTTCTGATGAAAGGTATATAAAAATTTTCGAAATTGTTTATTTTAAGAAATGAATATAAAAGACAATAAAAAAACATAAATTTTGAATAAAGCATGAAGTCGATCGGATAATTAGTTGCCGAGATATTTGGAATCCTATTTTCCACACTCTTCGATTTTTCATGACCCTGTATTTCATCCAAATTTCACTTCAAAGATATATTTTAATTGGAAATTTGCCGCTTAATCAGATGCAATAAACCGCTAGTTAATAGGATTATTATTTTTGGAGTTATAAGGAAAAACCTCTTTCAAGCAATTCAGTAATCGAGCCTTTAAAGTTTGTGACGTCATCAAGCCACGATTTTATTTGAATTGCAATGCATTTTATAAGTAGTTTACACATTTTTATTTTAATATTTTACTTTATGCATATCCATGATGGGTAAGTATTACGGTGGCCCCCAACGACTAGTTTTCACAATTTCCAGAAAATTTTTCTCGTCTTTGCATTAGCAAAGATGGTATCTTTTCATTAGCGAATAATATGAGTGAAAGTCAGGCATAAGTTTTTTTCTTTCTTAACAAAATGCTTGAGAGTTTCAAAATTACATTTGATCTTTTAAATCATTTTTAAAAAGAAATTTTCCTTATCACTTTGACCACCACAATGTCTGATTTTAGAAAAAAAATAAAGAAGCAGAGTCGCATTGAAAATAGGCTCTGCAAATAAAACCGAGTTAAAACAAACGTAAAGAACTAAAAAAAAATATTACAAACTAAAAAAATACTACCATTCCCTCTTTTTCTCACATTTGTTTTAACAAATCATATATTTTCTAATATTTTTTTATACAGATAAATACAATAACGAAGGTCAGTGTTGCCGAAATTCTCTAGGGAAAGGAGTGTGGTAAACTTTAGTACTGATATACGTGTCCCAAGCAGAGTTAGTAAATATCATGATATTTGTATAGATGATATTTTATATATATATTTGATTTTTTCAGTAACATATTAATAATTTATTTTTGCATTCATATATCCTATAATATATTATAGGATTCAGTATCAAAAACGCTGAGTGATTGGCTGTGAGGTCATTGTACACGATATGCCAATGTTTACATTTTGTTAGAAAGCGGCTGTTTGTTTCTAGGCTCGCATTTTGAAATTTTTTTATGTCATTTTGTACCTGCTTTGATCTTTATGATATTTTTATCAATATTTTCATTCTTGTATCTCTCTATTCTAAAGAAAAAGTAACTAGTACTGAGGCTGCTGCTGTAAATGAATTTATTGGAAAATTTTGACTTTTTCCGCTCGTAATATCGAAACTACTGCATTTAAAAACATGAAAACTTGCAGTTTTAAAGAGAAATGTATAATAAATATGCTGAAGCAGGCAGTTTTTAAATCGAAGAAATACTTTAAGAGCTATTTAATGTTAAAATCTGTCAAAATAGTTCATTTAAAAAGTTTTATAGGATCAAAAACAAAAATTATGCATAATAATATATCCATATACCGTAGGTACATACATGACTAGATTGTGGTGTGCAGTGTACAAACATTTTAAATTTGCCTAATTTTTTAAGTTTTTTCCAATTTTTAATTCAAAATTTCATTATCTGAATAAAGATTTAATTCATACTTTGAGATAACCTTTTATTACCCATTGTTGGCAGATTTTAAAAGGCCCAAATAATAGCATTTACAAAGAAAACATTAAAATAATTAAATTAATATGTGCGAAAAGTAATAAATGATAAAAATTACTCATAATTAAAATGATTTATGTTTAATCTGTCGTATTTATGTCATATAAATGATTTTCTTATAGCATGTAAAATAAAACTTTTTTCTAAACGTTATAAAACTCTGGGAGGCAACGGCAGTTTTTACTTAACCATTTTATAACAGCAGATTTTAAAATGTTTAATTAATCTTTCTTAATGAACCATGAAAACAGCCGTCAGCATTCGCAACAACGGTGGATGTGAATCTGGAGCACTGAAAAATCCACCCGATTACAGAAGTTCACCACTTTTCATGATTGCATCATTTAACCTTCTGTAATGAGATAATATTTTTAAAATAGAGAAAATTAGTGTGTTTTTAGAGCCTGCGAGGTCTGGGTAGTAGTTGTCAACTGTAGCTCGTAGGAGGACATATATATTTGTTTCTTTATATCTAGTTCAAATGCATAAATATTTTCTTATTCTTCCTAATCAGAGCTTATATTTTGATTTCTGCTCAAAAATAATGACGCATCACAGAAATATGCTTTATTTTTTTCCAGTTAATTGATAAATTTCCATCTTTCTTTTATGCAGCAAACATTAATTATACTGAGAAGCATTTAAAACAAACAAATAGCCGGATATAAGATTTTCTTTTCATTTTGTACGCATTCATTATATTAATAATAAATAAATAAATAAATAAATATATGTATTGGTTGTGGTATTAATGCTTTATATATGTGTAAACAGAAGTTATGTTTAATTAAAAAGTGATAAAGTATTTATACATCTGAAATTATTTCCATCTGGTTAAATAAAAGATATCTGAAGGGTACTGAAATATTCGGATTTGTAATATTATTGAAAAAAAATCTAGAATCAATACATGTAAGTTAATAAATTAAAAGAAACCACCATCATATGTGGTGATAAAGTTTGTCAACAAATAAATGTTTTGGGTTAAATTCTAATTACTTTATATTTACATTCAAAAATTCTAATACGAGCAGATCGTGTGTGGGGTGGGGTTATATATTCAAATTTTATCTTAAAAACAGCTCTAATGATTTTGACGAAATTTTGTATCCTACTGTTTTGGGGCATCAGAAAATCATTGGGCTATGTCACATGTTCGAGAAAATTCGAGTAATATTAATAAATATATATATGCAAATTTTATCTTAAAAACGGCTCTAAGGATTTTGACGAAATTTTATATCCTACTGTTTTGGGGCATCAGAAAACCACTGGGCTAGGTCACATGTTCGAGAAAATTCGATTAGTGGGTCATTTTGGGTCAGAGTCAAGCTGATTGTATCTAAAAAACGGCTCAAACAATTTTGACTAAATTTTGTGTCCTACCGTTTTCAGGCATGAGAAGACTATTGGGCTAGGTCACATGTTTGAGAACTTTTGATTAGTGGGTCATTTTTGGGTCAATGCAGGTCAAGTTAATTTTATCTAAAAAATGGCTCTAACGATTTTGATTAAATTTTGTATCCTACGAGTTTCGGGCACAAGAAAATCATTAGGCTAGGTCACATGTTCAAGAAAATTGGATTAGCAGGTCATTTTTGGGTCACTGTGGGTCAAGCTAATTCTATTTAAAAAACAGCTCAGACTATTTAGACTAAATTTTGCATCCTATGGTTTTCGGGCATGAGAAGGCTGTTGGGCTAGGTCACATGTTCGACAAAATTCAATTAGTGGGTCGTTTTGATCATGGGTCATTATGGGTCAAGCTATTTTTATCTTAAAAACAGCTCGGAGGATTTGAACTAAATTTAATATCCTACAGTTTTAGGGAACGAGAAGACTATTGGGCTAGGACACATGTTCGAGAAATTTTGATTAGTGGGTCATTTTGGTCATGGATCCTTATGGGTCAAGCTATTTTTATTTTAAATAAGCTCAGAGGGTTTAAACTAAATTTAGTATCCCATGGTTAGGCACGAGAAAATGATTGGGTTAGGTCACATGCTCGAGAAAATTCGATTAGTGAGTCATTATGAATCAAGCTATTTTTATTTTAAAAAGGCTCAGAGGATTAGCACTAAATTTAGCATCCTACAGTTTTAGGGAATGAGAAAATGATTGGGCTAGGTCACATGCTCGAGGAAATTCGATTAGTGGATCATTTTGGTCATGGGTCATTATCAGTCAAGCTATTTTTATCTTAAAAAGTGTTGGTGACATTGGCAAGATTTTGCGAAAAAATTGACTTTTAAGATTACCAATGCCAAAACGCTTGGCGCCAAATGAAAAAATATTGCCAAATTTGCCGACATTTTGCGAAAAAAATTGGCTTTCAGAATTCTGGATCCGAGATATCTGATTCAACCAATCAGAGTCCATAGAACTTTCTCAACACATGTTTGGCGTTAAATGAAAGAATGTCGCCAAACTTGGCGACATTTGGCTAAAAGGTTGGCTTTCAGATTCTGAAGGAATTTTCTAGAAATTCTCAATAGGAGCCGATATATATGATTCAACCAATCAGAGTCCGTAGAACTTTCTCGAAAACAGAATTCAATCAAACAGGGTACATATGATAGGGAAAATTGACTTTTAAGATTACCAATGCCAAAACACTTGCTTGGCACCAAATGGAAAAATATCGCTAAAAGCTTCCCTGCTCATGAATTAATTTAATCAAAACAATTCTGGATATCTTACTTTATATTTTAAAATTTCTTTATTTAATAATCTATGCAAATGAATGATGGAATTTTGTCAAATTAGTGTAATGCCTGCAGATTACCATCAAATGCTCAAATACCTGTCGCACATTGTGATAAATGTTTTTGCTTCTGTGCTAAATTGATTGATTTATAAAAATCATATGTACATTTTATTTACTAATAAAAAAGCATTCTAACATACGGGATTGTATTGGAATCATTTTTTTTCTTTGAAGATTTAAAAGTCAATGGTGAAAATAAACTATTTTGCCTGTTTTTTGTACTATAATATATTTTTAGATGCTTTTAAAAAAATTACGGATAACTTTTTTGAACTAACATTTTTATATACTTTAAGATTCTGTGACTCTTGACAATGTAATACGCATGAATTTTATTACAAGAAGAAAGGAAAGTCGGTATGTCAAGCGCGCTATCCAAAGTGTGAACAAATGTTGCGTTTCTTGTCATAAATTATGATGTCACAAGATCGGTGTAGGAAAAGTATCGTTTTCGGAACACAGTAAATAGTGCAAGATAAAAGCTGTTAGAAATCAATAATTACAGCTCAAAACAAGAAAACAAATATACGGTTCTTCTTGTATTTTTGTTTTCTATTGTATAAAAATAAAATCAGAAAATGTGAAAATTCTTCATTTCCTTCTTTGGTAATGATGGCAAAAAATATATAAGAAGAATCAAAGAAGAGTTGCATTATGATTTTGTTACACCTCCATAAAACAATTAGTTAGTATTATGATCTGGAGTTATATGAAATTAAAAAGTGCAAGCAGAATTTGCATGATTAATGATCATATAAATGCTCAAAAATACATGAATGAGATACTTGAGTCCAAACTCATGCCTTTCGTATGTAATCTTTTAAAAGATTGGCTCTTTTCCTATGGGATTCAGCTAAATATCATATTGCTGCTGTATGCAAAAAGTGGTTTCAAGATCACTGCTGAAAAGGCCTGGAAAGTAGCCCAGTCCTTAAGTTAAATGAAATTCTATAGAGCGGATTAAATAAACTTCTTAGTTGGAAACAGCCCAGCAATAAAATCACAGTAATTGAGTCTTGGTTTCATATTATAACAGGTACACAACTAAAAAGAAAACTTGGTTCACTCCATAGAAAAGTGTTTTAAGGTTGTAATTAACGCTAAATAAAGTACAATTAAGTATTACTTGTATTAAGTAGTACTTGGTGAAATTTTTTGTACATCAAAATTTATCCATGTTTTTCATTTTTCATTGCAATAATTCCTATTAATCTAAAGAATTTCTGCAGACAAATTTTGCAATATCTTCTTGATTAAATTCTTTCCATTGACATACTTTTAAGGTATTACTTCAAAACAGAGTTGTTATGAACCTTCCTAAAGGTTCCTAAAAGGTTTAAATTTTAGCCACTACATTACATTCACTATTAATGCATATCTATAAAATGTTTTGTAAATTGGGGCTTCTTTTCATAAAGATTCTTTCCTATTGACCCATACTGCTTCAAATGTACTGCTTCAGATGTGCATAAGAATATAAAAAAATAAATCAGATATCTTTATGATTTGTACTCTGTTTACAGGGAGTTAAAATTTTCATAAGTTCAGGTTTGCTATGTCACCTAAAGAACCTCAAAAACACAGGGAATAGCAAAAATCTTAAACAGGAAAAATGCAGGGAAATTTCAAATTTTCTTTAAAACCCTGCAATAATACATAGAATTTAATTTTTTTTAAAGAAATGCCAATTTATTTAACACTCATGAGCAAAATATGATCATAGCACTTACAAGAACTTTTAGAATATTTTATTGTTTATAATTGAAATAATTATAAAAATCACTTCTGCTCCCAGCCCCTTTCTTTCTTATAATTTGAAGAATTTTTTTTTTTTTTTAATGTAGGATTGAAAACATCACTGTAAGAATTTCTTAATTTTATTCTTCTATCATAGTTGCCAACCTCCTGATTTTTTTCACACCAGCATTTTTATGAAAAAATATTTGTTTTATGTAATCGTGCAATTTCTGCTATTTAATAAATCGAAAATTTTATGTATGATTTTACTGGTATTAAAAAAAAATCGGGAGGTTGGCAACTATGTTCTATGCATTTCTAAAATATTAGATCTGCAAAAAGTTAATACTGAATTATTGCTTCTTACTTTCCCTTATTTGTTCCAGTGATAGAGATAAGATGATATTCTGATGCATCTAGCACATATATCTGTTATCCCAGTATATTTATTATCTTATGTAAGGAAGATGCATAGACAAACGGGGAAAATTCAGGAAATTTTCTTTTAGGTAGCTTTAAATACAAAAAAGTATCAAGTTACCTATTGCAGCCATTCAGAGGAAAGCAGTTCCAGAAAATTTCGATATATTTTCACCGATCATGACCCCCAGGCCCCAAAACCACCCTCCGTTCAAATGTTGATTTATATATATACAGTAAAACCCACTTAAGAAGTTTTCCAAGGGAATGGAAGGCAAAAACGTCTTAAACGGGAAATTAAGAATGTTTGAAACAATCATTAGTTTAAGTTTTCATAGTCAGAAGAGGTCTTTTACATTATTAAAATAATACATAAATTTATATAAAGTTGAGTTTTACTTAAGAAATTTAAACTGATTTGCACATTTAAAAAAATCTGTCAATCAAGTAAAAATGCATAATTACCTTAGAAACTCTTTATTTAATCCAATGTTTGAAGAAAGAGAGGGGACATTTCTCTTTAAGCATCATTTGATATGCTTTTACAGAAAAAATCGGTTATAGATTTTTGTTTATGTTTTTTCTCGGCAATTTTTAGTTGATAACAGTCCAGTTGTTTTAAGTTTTTAAAAATTTCCTCAGGCACATTTTCAACACTTTCGATAAAACGGCGAAATGTTTCTAGTCCTTTCACAGCATCCGAAAAACTAGGAATTTCCACGTGCTCTTCCTCAGTGTCACTCATTTCTTCATCTTCTGTAAACTCACAAATATCATCTACTGTAAGCATTTCACATGGCAATATCTCGTCATCTACTGACACATACTCTTCAAACGATGCTGTGAAATCCATCCTTCTTTGTAACGTCTTCCAATCATCTTCAATGTCCAATTCATATTCTTCTGTTGATTCTCCTTCCAAAAATCCTGCTTTCTGGAAACAATTGGCAATTACAGATGGCGTTATTAACTCCCATGCAGATAAAATAGAATGAATAGATTGCAAAACGTTCACTTTTCCTATCTCTCCAGTATTGTCCAGTTTTTCAATCATCCAATTCACAAGCCATTTACTATAGTGCTGCTTAAACACTTTAATAACTCCCTGATCCATCAGTTGCAAAACCGAAGTCGAGTTCAGTGGTAGGAAATGCACTTTTGTGTTAGTAAAGTTACTTGTGTCTTTAGAATGGGCGGCGCAATTGTCTACAAAGATGATGATGGTCCGTTTAGCTCTCCTCATTTTAACATTTAATCTTTTCATTCAATCTTTTCATTTAATCTTTTAAATCTTTTCTTTTTGAAGATGCAAATTCAATCTCCATTTTTTTGGCAATTTCCTCAGCTTTTTCTCTAAGAATAGGTCCACTTAAGGAATATTGGCGGATCTAGCTTGCTTGAACCAAAGTAATAATTTTTCTTCCATAGCTTCATATTTTCCTTTTTTCACTTTTTTAATTTTTCGAAATTTATCAGAGGAGTCGTTTAATATAAGATTGCGTTTTGCTACAATTCCATTCAGAGTAGTCACCGGCATATTCAATCTTTTAGCAATTTCAACTCTTGTTACGTTTGGGTTGCTATCAACTTCTTTCAAAATTTTGATTTTGTCTTCAATTGACAAGGTCTTTCTTTTAATTCCCTTGTCCGACATTTTGAGGAAGAAAAAAAAAATAAAAAAAAATTTCGTGAATTTTCCAAGAGAGATTTGACGCTTACACTCACTCAAAAACAGATTGAATGAGCCAAACTGAACACAGCTTTGGTTTGGAATGAACCAAACATAGCTTTGGTTCATTCCATTCCTGGAAAGGGGTGAAAGAGACTCTATTCTAAGAGAAAGCAACTGGTCAACTTAAAGAACTACCCCTGAGTAGGAGCAAACCATTTCTCTTTAATCCCTTATCAGTCACTATTGTTGTAGCCATAAGGGACTCAGACTTCCCCTCTCTCTACATTTTATCAGACAAACTGCAATGAAGGTGAAATAAAGGTGATGACAATCCTTTTCAATCTTAAATGTGCCCTTTTGAATAGCGAAGAATATAGAGAAATGCTTTTCCAGTACAGAATGGGGGAAAAAATCCCTCAAAAGACTGAAGTAAACATGTTTTGAAAGTAAAATTAAGGGGAGAAAAAACTTCTTAAGCGGGGAAAAAGTTTGCAACTAAACTTTTTAAACGGGTTATTTTAACATTGTAAGAATAGGAAAAAAATGGGAATCGAAAATATAAACTTCTTAAACGGGAAAATTTCTTAAGCGGGAACTTCTTAAACGGGTTTTACTGTATATATATATATATATCCATATATATATCTGACCTATGTCATACGATAACTCTCGTATTTATAAATCAATTTTGATGAAATTAATTGTGTGTATTAAGCTTACCAATGTCTTGACCGAGTTCGTTGGCCAGCTTGGTCCGCCATTTTGTTTCAAGATGGCGGCCACTTAAAAATTTAAAACTAAAATAAGTATACAAAAAAGTTAAAAATTCGAATTTATTTTTTAATTAAGTGTTAGGCCTTGATACGAGGATTCCAGAGCATTTTTTGGTTTACCTCTATCTTAAAAAATAGCTGAGATAGAGCAGTTTGAAATTCTAGGGTGGCTGACATTTTTAAACAAAACAGCACATTAACGCGATTACTTGCAAATTATTTTCTTTCATTGTTGTAATAATTTTCCCAATCATATGCATAAAACTATATATTCATATCCATTAGCGCCAAATTCTCGCCAAATTTGGCGACCAAAATAAGTCTTTATAAATGAAGCCAATTTGACTATTGCTCAATAATTTGGCAAATTTCTTATTCAAATTCAGTATTAACGAATCTTTTGTAAACGTTTCTTTGCATTTTAACTTGCTGTTTTCGTGTAACATTAGCTAAAATTTTAAAACGAAGATATAGGAAAGCTGTTAAGAAAATCACATGCCTCCATTATGCTTGTTAGTCTTATTGACTCAAGCAACTCATTAACTTAAATACTTATTATAAAGTATTTCATAATACTATCAGTCATTAACATTCATGCATCCTTAACACTCATCATATTTGACAATAAACATTAAAGCACCATCTTTATTAAATACAGAACACATCTCATAAATATATCTTACTTTTATAAATATATCGTTTTTACTCACCCTTTGCACTTTAATATTTTAATGTTTTTAGCCATCCTTTATGAATAAATGCATTTTAATGAATCCAGTCTTAGAAACGTAAATACAGAAACACAAACATATTTTTTCACTTTGCAAGGAACAACGACACACGGCATACATCGTAAGTTCATCTGAATAGTGCCTTGGCTACTCACCAGATGGCGGCACACGTTCGATCCGATTGGAAGATTGGACATCGAATCAACAACGGCACGTGTATGCTAATTACGGTAGATTGTTCTGGAAGTGGGTTTTTCTGGAAGTTAATGGTCTTCTTTGCTAGTATATATAGGAGTTAGACCTTTGTTCAAGCGTTCTTGTGTATTGGATTCTATCGTGAGTCAAGACAACGACGATATTGTTAAGTTATGTCGTTGTGGCTATACGTCTAGGTTGTTCTAGGATTATTAAATAATAGATGGCGTTTTTCTATAATCAATAGTTACTTAATATGTGCAGCTTGGTGCAACGTGGTGAAATATAATGTATTGTGTCTGGTAAAGTTACAAGTGATATTGTTTAAATGCTTATCTGTTATACTACTACTTTATACCTAAAGATGATATGTTATCTGGAACTGATTGGACTGTGTTTATTACGATGCTATTTATCAAGTCTTGTAAGTATTCTTCCTGTGCTATAATAAACTATTAGTGCCTGAATAAGTATCGTCTTTAATTAAAAGAACTTTGTCATTATTCATATTCATTACTCTAACTTAATGAGTCTATTCCTTAAACCAGCTAAGCTCCTATCTGCGTAATATGCTCTGCTTACTTCAATTACATCAATAACCTTTATATTAAAATTACACGGGTTATGGGCGGATAAAGCTCATAAGAAGGAGTAAGATATTTGAAAAAGTTGAAAAAATTGAATAATTTACAAAAAGTAAACAAAACGCTCCCGGTAATGAAAATAAGAAAGGGGGGGGGCAGTTTGCCTGAGAAAATGAATAAATAAATGAAATAAAGATAATTGAAGACTGAAATAAGGAAGAAGTAAATGTTGAAAATAAAATAAAGCATCAAAGAAGTTCGTTTTTGATATGAAAATGATTTTTAACTTAGAATTTTTAGCTTGAATTTAGACTGAAATTTTTAACTTATACTTATTTTATTTTGCAGTTTTTTTTTAAAAGGATTTATTATGCAAATGTGAAATTGAGAGATTGAAATTTTTTTTATCTGTTTTTAACTATATACACATCGTTTTTAAATTTAAATGTGAGAAGAGATGGCCGGAATGGTGATAGAGAAACTAAACTCGTCAAATTATAGAAACTGGTGCAACGATATAAAGTATACATTGTTGGATAAAAATCTTTGGCATATTATTGAAAATAAATTAGAGGCTCCTGCTAAAGAAAAACCAACTGCTGAAGATGTCGAATTATTTAAAGCTAAAGCAAATCAAGCGTTATCCATCATATATCTGAATATTGATGTAGAATTTAAAAGGTTGATAGAGAATTGTAAAACTCCTGTAGAGGCATGGAATAAATTGAAATTAAATTATTGCCCCGATTCTCGGTCATACCATATGAAAATATTTTCGGATCTGATGGAATGCAAGATTAAAACTAATGAAACGATAAATCTCTTCGCCGCCAGACTAGCCAGAATTTCGACAGATATTATACAAATTGATGATAGTTTCAACGAGTGTTATATAAATTTTCAATTGCTTCGTTTTCTACCTAGAAAATTTGATAACATAGTTCAGAATATCTTGCGATGGGGAAAGACTGAATTCAAATTCTCTAAGATTGTAGAAGAATTAGTGGCAGAGGAAACACGTCTAAATGTAAGAGATTTGGATTCAAACAAAATTAATCTCCAAGCAAATCAAATAAAATTTGGTGGAAGGAAAAATTTTGGAAAATTTAGAAAAAGAAAATGTTGGAAATGCAACAAAATCGGTCATTTACAAAAAGACTGTTTAAATAGTTTTGATGCTGTCAAAAATGAAAGATCAGATTCTTCAAGGACTCGCTTCTCTTCTCCAATTTTTAAAAGAAATAGTTCAAGAGGCAGATTTCATCGTGGACACTCATCTTTCCAATCCCGTTCTCCATCTAGCCATAAGAGATCATCATCTTATAAAGACTATTCGTCATCTGATAATGCCCAAGGATCTGCTTATAGAGGAATTTCGCCATCTTCTTACAGATGTCAGACTAGAAACCGTCGATTTGAGGAGGAAGGCTTCAACTCTTCTGAGGAGGTCAGATCTCGCAACCGACCCAGATATTGAAGGGATCATCGAGAGTGGAGTGTGTCGCCGGGATATTCAAAGAGTCCAGTTAATTATTGTAAGTCCTCAAACATTTTTGTATCTAGTGTTAATATAAATTGTATAGATGTAGAGGCCAATTGGATTTTTGATTCTGGTGCCACACATCATTTCACTAATGATCGATCTGTTTTTATAAATTTTTGTCCTTTAACAGATCAAGAAATGACAGTTGCTGTCAAAGATATCTCATTTCCGATTGAGGGCAGAGGAGATGTTAAATTACTGTTTGGCAAACGCCATGTTATACTTAAAAACGTTATGTATTCAAGTAAGTTACGTCGTAGCCTCATATCAGGTCCTCAGTTAGATATGAATGGAGCAACTTTTATTGGTGAACATGGGAAGGTGACCGTCTCGAGGTGTGGTAAATTTTTATTTAATGCATATCTTAAAAGGGGGGTATATCAAGTTTTCCCTAGGATTCCAAGGTCTTCAAAAATTGAGACCAATTCTCTTTTAAAATCTTCACAAATGGAAATTTGGCATAGAAGGTTGGGACATATAAGTCCAGCAATTTTGGTCCACACATGTAATGAAGAGGGAGTCCGGGGAATTCCAAAGTTAAAAGACTTAAACTTTAAATGTGATACATGTAAAATTAATAAACATAAGAAAGTTTCTTTTAAAGCAATAGGTGAAAGACGCTCTAAATATCCTTTGGATTTACTTTTTGCAGATGTTTGGGGTCCCTGCCAGGTATTGGGCAGAAATGGTGAAAGATATTTCATCACTATAATAGATGATTATTCTCGCCGTGTGTCTATTTACCCAATTAGAGTTAAATCAGACTCCTATGAGGTTATTCGTAATCATATTGTTAGAGCCGAAACCTTCATAGGTAGAAGGGTTAAAAATATCCGTACAGACAATGGTGGTGAATTTGTTAATGATGACCTCGATGAGTTTTTAAGGTCCAAAGGGATTATGCACGAATTAACAAACCCCTATACTCCCCAAGAAAACGGTACTTCGGAACGTTTTATGCAAACAGTTACAAATGGAGCCGAACACTTTTATCAGAAAGTAACCTTGATCTTAGTTTTTGGCCTGAGGCCGTGAGATTCTTTGTGTATACTTGGAACCGTGTTTGCCCTAAAACTTCAAATAAAACACCCTTTGAGCTATATGGAGGGAACAAACCTTCAGTTAAACATTTAAAGCCATTTGGTTCAGTTGCTTTTGTGGGAATACCTAAACAAAAGCGTGAGGGTAAACTTGGTCCAAAAGCAAAACGAGCATTCCTAGTAGGCTATGCATTTAAAACTAAGGGTTACAGAATTTGGATACCAGAGTCAGATAGCATAATTGAATCTATAGATGTTACTTTTGATGAAAAATCTAGGTTTAACCCAGGCGACAGTGGAGCCGTGATGGGCCCGGAGGAGGTTGACCTTTTTCCGGATAGTCTGATGAGTTATCAAAATGACAACGTTGTTGAGGCAGAACCAGAGGTCATCCCTGGTCCCTCCAACGAAATTAATGATCCACAGACATCTGGGGAGGGGGAATCTGATTCCGAGTCCATCGACAGTTCTGGTCCTGATATTTCCTCATTCAGAGATGTTAACTGGACCCGTAAAGCAGTTCCTAGACCTACCGGTAAGCGGGTAGATGTATATTACTATGAAACTGGGAAAACTGATAGATTAAGATCATTATTAGATGTTGAAAGATACTGTGATAGAAATAAAATAAAATTCAATCCAGACACTTTCGATTTTAAAGGTAACAATCTGTATTCTGGTCCTGTCTCTAACATAAATGATTCTGATAGTGAGGATATAGATTCGGATACTCCAGAATTAAATAATGTAAACCCTGACTCAAATCTATATGGTCCGTACATTCCTAGAACATTTAAGCAAGCAATAGAGACCGTACAACGCGAGAAATGGCTTGAGGCAATGCAGAACGAACTCAGTGTTATGCGTGAACGGAAAGTTTGGCATTTGGCCCCATTACCTGCCAACGTAACTCCAGTGGGTTGTAGGTGGGTTTTCACTATCAAGAGAGATGAGTTTGGGAGGATTGCACGCTATAAAGCTCGTTTAGTTGCCCAGGGCTATAAGCAAATTAAAGGCGAATCTTACGATGAGACCTTTAGCCCTGTGGTCAATTTTGGTGTAATCCGATTCTTTTTCTCTCTCTTGGTATCGTGTAGCGGATGGCGTCACATTCAGTGTGATGTAACCAGCGCCTACCTTTACGCTCCATTGAGAGAAGATGTTTATATGCTACAACCACCTGGTTTCACCATACCTGAGGTCTCATTTGTACTGCAAGCTAGATCGAGCTTTGTATGGTCTACATCAAAGTGGAAGAGAATGGTTTTATGAAATTCATGAAGTGTTATTAAATATAGGATTTATTAAATTAGAAAGTTGTAATTGTGTATATGTATATAATTCTGAAATAGTACTATTGTTATATGTTGATAATATTATTCTGTTTGGAAAAAAATCAGACTGTTATAGATAAAGTATTGGTAAAACTGGGAAATTATTTCGACTTAAAAGTATTGGGGAAAACTAAGAAACTTTTGGGAGTGGAATTTGATGAGAGGAATGGTTTGGAGATTCATCAATCCCATTACATAGATGAAATTTGTAATAAATTTAAGAAGTTTAAAATTCCTATCTCTTCACTTCCTATTAGTAAAGGTACAATTTTCTCCAAAGTCGATTGTCCAACATCACAGTCTGATATCGAAACCATGAAAACTATACCATATAGAAGTGTACTAGGCTGTTTATCATTCTTGGCAAATCGAACAAGGCCCGATATTTCATATGCAGTAAATATTTTTAGTCAATTTCAGAGTAATCCAGGCTTATTTCATTGGGGCGGACTTCTACGGCTGTTGGGTTACGTTAAATATACTAGACATTATCGCCTCCGATTATTATGTAATCAGGAACATTTGATCGCCTATTCCGATGCGGACTTTGCAGCAAATCGGGATGACCGGACTTCTATTGGAGGATAAATCATTCTTTTGGGAGACTCGCCTGTGGATTGGAGAACTTTTAAAGAAAAATGTGTTAGTCTATCCACGATGGAGTCGGAGTTTGTCGCCTTAACAGAAGCCACTAAGAGTATTGTCTGGTATGACCGGATCCTGCGGGAATGCCGAGGTAGGCAGATCATTCGCGAGAGCGATTTCAAATCTAGATTATGCGTAGATAACCAGGTGGCCATAGATTTCGTTAAGTCCCCAATAGAAAACCATCGTAGTAAGCATATTGACGTTAAATTATTTTTTGTCAGGGATCTTATTTATAAAAATATTTTTAATATAACTTTTGTCCGTAGTAAAGCCAACCTCGCAGACGTGTTTACCAAGCCCCTCACCAAATATGATCTTATGAAATTTGTTGAAATGTTATTTAAAATAGATTAAGTTTTTTTTTAGTCAAATACGTACCTCTTTCGTTATTATATTATGTCAGAATAATGTGTAAGGATACTTGTGCAATATATACATATATATAATTTTTAGTGATATATTAGTGTGTAAGGTCAAAGTAAATTTTAAACTAAGTTTTTATGGAAATATGTGTAAGAGTAATTTTTTTTTAATGTTTTCCAAATTGCAATTTTTCTCATTCGGTATACATTTAAATTCCCGCTTTGATGTGGAAATGGTGCCCTTTAATACTTCCTCTCGGGGAGTTCGATCAGCCCTCAGTACCGTCTCGGGAGGGTGACCCTTGGCTGGTAAATGACAGAGAACTCTTTCGGGGGGGTTGTGTTGGGGGTAACCGCCATATTGGAGTCTTACCGCGGGCACGTTAATATTTTTAAGTCAGTAAGTCCAGTTTTATTTAGTTTTTGAAATGGGAGTGCCACTTTTCCCCGTATACCGGATGGGAAATGAAAGAGTTTAAATCTGTTAAAGAAAAAGGGAAAATTGAGGATGTTAAGTAAGACTTCTGGATATTTTTTTCTTGTGTCTGGGTGAGCTCATTTATCCGGATGACCAGACAGGGAAAGATATAACTGTTAAATAATATAAATGGATTAAGATTTGTAACTGACTCCAAGGGAATAATTATAAATATATAAATTTACTTATGTTAAATTTTTTTTTGTATTTGTTAAGTACTTGTGCTGATAAGTTAATACATATTATATTCAGTGTTAATATGGTTTTTCAATTTGTATTGTTTGCAGATATCTAATTCTGATTCTTTTCAGGCATCTGAGACTTCAATTAGTATGTATGGAATCCAGACGTGGAGAATGATTGACGTTGAATGATATGTAAGAAAGTAGTAGCCTGTTTGTAGTCAATAGATTTAGTTATCCTAACTCAGATGTTGGAAATTCTTCAAATCTTTTGTTATCTTTAGTTGGATATTAAGTTTATATCTCAAGGAGTCAAGTTATTATTTGAAATTTTTTTTGAATCTTTCAAGTTAAAAATTGTTTGCTGTTGATGTTATAAATAAAGAACTTTCTTCTGGTTAAATATGTGTATGTTTTTATTGCAATTGGAAAACAAATTATCATCATTCTTTAATGTGTTAGAATTTAAAATTTTTCCTGGTACGTATTTGCATCATTTATTTTTGTTAATTGTTTAAATTTCTGTGTTAAAGAATTGTAATGTACTAAGCTGCATTTAACTTAATTTTTTTTTTGCAACGGTTTTTCTACTAGTTTTTGAGTCCATGATAGGAAGTTTTTCGGAGGGAAATTTTTTTTGGACTTTGTGTTAAAATTTAATTTGGAGTGGATAGTTAAATTTGTGGAGATATTAGTGTAAATGGGAAAGGCTTGCTTTGAATTGAATTGTTTACTTGTTAAAATTTAAAAGTTTGTAATTTTTCTTGAACATTGTTTTAAATTAGAATTGGAATAAATTTGGAGTGATGGTCGGTGTTTGAGGTTTTTGCTAATGATGTTGAAGTGTTGATATACAAAATTTTGATCAAGAATCCAAATACATTTTTAATATTTTTTTTAACATTGTTTTTAACTATATGAAAAAAAATGGGCACTGATTTTAACTGTTTAGGTGTTTAGTTAAGGTGTGTGTAGTGAATTTCTGATTGGATTTTTTTTATCCAATTTTTCTCAGCTTTTTTTTCAAATATTTGCCATATTCTTTGAGCAATAGGCTGTTAGTTGCATTGAGACAATAAGAGGGGGGGGCACATGTTAGGAAAATCACATGCCTCCATTATGCTTGTTAGTCTTATTGACTCAAGCAACTCATTAACTTAAATACTTATTATAAAGTATTTCATAATACTATCAGTCATTAACATTCATGCATCCTTAACACTCATCATATTTGACAATAAACATTAAAGCACCATCTTTATTAAATACAAAACACATCTCATAAATATATCTTACTTTTATAAATATATCGTTTTTACTCACCCTTTGCACTTTAATATTTTAATGTTTTTAGCCATCCTTTATGAATAAATGCGTTTTAATGAATCCAGTCTTAGAAACGTAAATACAGAAACACAAACATATTTTTTCACTTTGCAAGAAACAACGACACACGGCATACATCGTAAGTTCATCTGAATAGTGCCTTGGCTACTCACCAGATGGCGGCACACGTTCGATCCGATTGGAAGATTGGACATCAAATCAACAACGGCACGTGTATGCTAATTACGGTAGATTGTTCTGGAAGTGGGTTTTTCTGGAAGTTAATGGTCTTCTTTGCTAGTATATATAGGAGTTAGACCTTTGTTCAAGCGTTCTTGTGTATTGGATTCTATCGTGAGTCAAGACAACGACGATATTGTTAAGTTATGTCGTTGTGGCTATACGTCTAGGTTGTTCTAGGATTATTAAATAATAGATGGCGTTTTTCTATAATCAATAGTTACTTAATATGTGCAGCTTGGTGCAACGTGGTGAAATATAATGTATTGTGTCTGGTAAAGTTACAAGTGATATTGTTTAAATGCTTATCTGTTATACTACTACTTTATACCTAAAGATGATATGTTATCTGGAACTGATTGGACTGTGTTTATTACGATGCTATTTATCAAGTCTTGTAAGTATTCTTCCTGTGCTATAATAAACTATTAGTGCCTGAATAAGTATCGTCTTTAATTAAAAGAACTTTGTCATTATTCATATTCATTACTCTAACTTAATGAGTCTATTCCTTAAACCAGCTAAGCTCCTATCTGCGTAATATGCTCTGCTTACTTCAATTACATCAATAACCTTTATATTAAAATTACAAAAGCTACCTTTTCCTCCCGGTACAGACTGGAAGGACTTTTTTAGATTTCAGTGACAATCGTTAAGTTATTTTGAAGCATTGATGCCAAAATATAAAGTTATTTGTTGATAATTGTGTAGTACTTATTATACTTAATATAGTACTTAACAGCATTTATAGTCATTTAAATGTCTTAACTTTTATAAGAAATATTCTCTTATGTAAATTTTAAGATCACACTTGAATGAATTGTTTTAATGTGGTCTATTTTTTAATGTTAGTTGAAATATTTCTTTCCTTTTAACTTATTTAAAGTGTTGCTCTAAAATGTATAAAGTCTACTACATGCTGTATATATTATATTTTAACAGAAGAAAATTTAGGTATTGAAGTAAAACATACCTTCTTTATTGGATTCTCTGGTCAATATGAGTATGTAATTTTGAGTATTAGTATATAACCTGTACTTTCTCACAGTTTAACTGTAGTTCGGAAATAAGGTTGTTGAATTGGCATAAACTTGTAAAATGTTCACTCATTTCCTTGGAAAAAGTTAATGCATTATTTTTATTTTCAGATATAACAGGATCCCAAAGGTTTTCAGTAATCAAACTCTTGCTACTATTTCTTATTTGATGAAAATTTTCCAGTATAATCCAGCTTCCAGGTTTGTTGTATTCCTTTCAAGCATATGTAAAATATTTATGGTTAAAACAAAAGTGTGGTGAGATGAAAATTTATTTAATGTACTTTTTTGGACAATAACTGAGAATCATATCAAAATTTATATTTCACATATTATATATTTAATAACAAATGATTTAGGAAATAGCTATTCAGAAATGATAAGAGAATATTCCAATTGTGCAGAACCTTTTCAACAGTAGACCAAAATTCATGCCAAGAATATCATCAAGGTGCCAGGAAGCTTCATTCTGTAAACACTATTATCATTGATATGAATATGATTAGTGTTCCCTCTAAGCCATTTTTTAAAAGTGCAGCACTCTATTTTTTAAATTGACAAAATGCACCTTGCCTTTTTTAGGTAGCTTTCAATACAAAAAAGTATAAAGCTACCTATTGCAGCCGTTCGGTGGACAGCAGTTCCGGAAAATTTCGATATATTTTCACCGATCATGACCCCCAGACCCCAAAACCACCCTCCGTTCAAATGTTGATTTATATATATATATCCATATATATGTATATCTGACCTATGTCATGCGATAACGTTCATTTTTATAAATCAATTTTGATGAAACCAATTGTGTGTATTAAGCTCACCAATGTCTCGACCGAGTTCGTTGGCCAGCTTGGTCTGCCATTTTGTTTCAAGATGGCGGCCATTTAAAAATTTAAAACTAAAATAAATATACAAAAAAGTTAAAAATTCAAATTTATTTATTAATTACGTGTTAGGCCTTAATACAAGGATTCCAGAGCATTTTTTGGTTTACCTCTATCTTAAAAAATGGCTGAGATAGAGCAGTTTGAAATTCTAGGGTGGCTGACATTTTGAAACAAAACAGCACATTAACACGATTACTCGCAAATTATTTTCTTTCATTGTTGTAATAATTTTCCCAATCATACACATAAAACTATATATTCATATCCGTTAGTGCCAAATTCTAGCCAAAATTGGTGACATTTGCCGAAATATTGCCAAATTTGGCCACCAAAATAAGTCTTTATAAATGAAGCCAATTTGGCTATTGCTCAATAATTTGGCGAATTTCTTATTCAAATTCAGTATTAACAAATATTTTGTAAACGCCTCTTTGCATTTTAACTTGCTGTTTTCGTGTAACATTAGCTAAAATTTTAAAATGAAGATATAGGAAAGCTACCTTTTCCTCCCGGTACTGGCCGGAAGGACTTTTTTAAAGTCAATAAATACTCTCCTAATTCTATCCTGAGATTTCATGTAAAAATCTTTCCTGTACCACAGTAATTCTAAATCTGTGCTTGCAAATATTAGAGAAACTTCCTCATTGCTTTAGGAAAAACACATTATTAAATCATGTTGTAATTTAATTGTATTTCTTAAATTAAAATGATCCATAAAATCATTCATAATTAATGTGGCTTTATTTATTATACCTAAAAATTTCATCTATAATCAATCATTAGTAAACATAATACATTTTATCTTGCAATACTGCACTTTTGTATTGAATTATTGCCTATTTTCTACTTCAGTAGTGTTTTTTTCCTTTCTAGAGTAAATACTAAATATGATAATATATGAGAAATACAAATTATAGCATTTCTAGAATTTTGAAAGTGTTAATTACCTGAATGACTGTACTTAAAAGATTGAGTAAGAGACATAACATTTGACCTACTAAAATGATCTCAATTTGTGTTTGACATACAACAGCATCTGATTTCTCATATAAATAGCTTATAATATATTAAAGTTTTGCCAACTATTTTGGAAGTATGTGGAAAATCTATATATTGTATTAATTGTTCTGTAAAACTGTATCCATAAAAAATACATTTTTCCATATGAAATGAGAAGTATGAAGGTTATTTGGGAAGTAAGTTCTGGAATGAAATAACTTCTGTACCCGACAGATGGCACTAATCTGCCTATAGTGTATGACTGAAGAATGCGTCAACAAAAAATTTGTATGGTGAAATTCTGATGCCTTAAAATCTTGTGCCAAATCTATTTAAGACTATAGAAAGTCCAGCCAACTGAAGGACTCGAAGATCTTAGCCATACAAGTGGCCTGGCATTGTTGTGCAACAAAATGACACCATCACTACTCGTCTCTTGTGTTAAAAAAGCAAGTTGAAGCTTTTTTAATGTTGCATTGTAAGCAGTGGCATTGACTGTTTTGTTTCTAAGTATGAAATCCAATCGGACTCCTTTTCTGACCCAGGAAGTGGTGTACATGATTTTGCATGTGGAAGTGGTGTATTTGAAATTTTGCTGTGTTGGCAAGGTGGTGTGCTTCCATACATTCAAAAAGTTAATTGCAGAAAGAATTTCACTGTCGGTGGGACCTTTAATAGTCTTCAACATCTTTAGCACAAAATTTGGTACTTACGCATTATCCGTGCCAGGAGACTAATCGCCAAAAATAGTTGTCAAGTACCAATCTTGTTTATCGTTGCTAATCATGTTTTCAAATGCAGTAATTTAACATTATCAAATAACGTTGTTAAAAATGGTAATTAATATAAAATGAATAAAATGTAATATATGTTTATTAAATTTATAACATTGTTAAAAATAGTAAATAACATTATCTTAGTAAAATTAATAAATGATAAATAGCATAGTAAATAAGAAAGAATAATATAATAGATTATTCCCAGGCATGTACCATGCAGCAAGAAAACAAAATATAAGGGTTACTATAATTAGTAATATTGGCTCCATGTCTGGCGCAGTTGGCTTAAAACTGACAAGGATAATACGTAAGTACCCAAAATTTATACGTATCAGCGTTTCACTATACGAACTTTTTTGTTATAATGCACTCTTCAATCATTGAGGACATGATATTGCATAGGCAGATTAGTGCCATCTGTTGGGTGCAGAAATAATTACATTCTGGAACTTACTTCCTAAACAACTTTCACTAGAGGAAAATCTTTCATATGATATACTTCAATGTTCATCTTATTTCCCCCTCTTAATATTTTAAAGTTAAATTTGCTTATGAAAACAGGTTTTCTGTTGCCAGTGCCAATAAAATAAATCTGTTCACTTTACTAGTTGTGGAATAAAATTCCTGCAATACCTTATATTTATTTCCACCTTTCATAAGGAGAAATCTCTCCTTCCTGATGCACATATCTGATGCACATATTTCAGCATATAAAAAAAAAAGAGCAACTGACGTAATTTTCAGACCATTTCAAATGATATAAATTCCAGAACAAAATAAAAAGGCCAATGACATTGATTTAAACACATAGGTGTTTCCATTGTATGGCCACTTATGTTTTTGTAAAACTGAACTTCTGTTTTACATTTTAGATACTTGTTTCTCCTCATAAGATTCCAAATTTTCTCTCTCTATATATATATATTATGTATGGGATTAGGGCAGTAAGTTACTTAAATCTTGATTTCTTAACTAGAAGAAATATGTCTTATTTTAAAACTATTTTTTAAGTAGATTTGTTATGCTGAATTTTTTTCGATCTTACCTAAAACTGCTATTGAGCTTATTGTCCTTAAACTTGCAACCTCACCATTTTAACTAACCTCCTTAGTTCTTGAATTTCTAAAATACCTATTTTCTTAGTAGATTTGTTTTGCTGAATTTCACCCTCTTACCTAAAACTACTACTGAGATATAGCGAAATGACATAAAACTTTCGTCCAGTTAACCCCCTAATGGGAAGAATTTTTTTTTTTTTTAAATGTCTTATAGTGCGCCAACCTTGTGTAAGAAACATTTCTTCCAAATTTCATTGTCCTAGGAGCAACAGTTGAGGCTCAGCATTTGAATTATGAGTCCGTCAGGACCATGTTCTTTTATATAAGTAAAGATTTGGGATGCTAATTATTAAAATAGTATTTGAATGTCAAAACTAGTTTTATAGGAATGAAACATATTTGAAATGATTGTATTTTCATTTGCCTGGAAAAATTGTTAAGTGGTATTGTAAGAAATACATTTTCAGAGATTCCCCATTACTTTATCTAATAACATGCTTTCAACTTTTTGTTAGAAAATTGATGTTTATTTACTCAATTAAGTAGTTGACCTTATTAATTTACTAGCTGACCTGCCCGGCATTGCCAGGACCTGTGATAACCTTAAATAAGCTTCATATTTTTAACCCGATTTTGTAAGAATTTACACTTTTAAACAAAAATTTTTCCAAACAAATCTGATATTGGGAGCTCCGCAATATTTATATTTTTTAAAACCAAATGCATCCTTTTAAATTAAAATGTATGCCTTTTTAAGTAGGTGTTGTATGCTTTTCTGTAATTCAACAAAAAAATAGCAGATTCAGAATTTTAAAGTGTGTGGATTTTTTTCTCTAATCGTGATTTAATATATTTTTTTTAAGTTCTTATTGTCCAAACTCTTCAAAAATTTTGAGTCATGAATATATTGTATAAAAATTTGGGAAAAAAATATTGAGTTGTAAAAGAGCTGTTTTCTTCTGTACCTTTTTTTTCGTGTGGTTGTGTAATATTAAAAACAAAATAGTCCTTATCATCTGAACTCTTTGAAATTTTTATTAGTTATAAATGTCTTTTGGAAAACTGTGTATAATTTTCGTGCGAAAATATGGATATTTAGTTGTAAAAACATGAGCAAAAGCCATCCACGTATTGACATTCTGACAGAAAATTCTGCAATTTTATTTTCTAAATACTTCTAATCATCAGAATGTTTGGAGAGTTTTATACACAATATAAATCAAATGTACAAAGAACATGTAAAAATATTGTGTAAAATACAAAGTTTTAGTTACTGTTAGTGCAGAAAAGTGTGTCTGGGAGGTGCAAAGTGACTTCCAGCCATGAATTTCTTTGAAAGGGTTAATATTAGTATTTTTGAAAACAAATATCATTGTTGTAGAAAAGAAAATATCCGAATTAAGCGGGTATGTTTTGTTTTCCATATCTTTAAACTTGAGCCAGATACAAGCTTAGGAAAAAGTATGAAAAATCTCCGCGAAATCTAATTTTTTTGAAAATTTTTTGAAGAGGGTTAAAATTAAAAAAAATTTTATGCGGTTTGTGGCATTTGAAAGTAAAAAGTATGAAATTTAAGAATTTTTAGTTTGTCCATATTTCAAACGGTTCAGCCTATGCGTGTTTACAAAGACAGTGCAAAAAAAAAGAAGAAAAACACTCAGCCCTTCCTTTCTTTTCTGCTGCGAGATTCGTGGAACATCTTAACTGTATAGGCATGTGTGTACCCAAAAAAACAATGCCTTTTAGAGTAACTTTTGTTTTGGTTTTTAATTAATATCTTGGCTAATTATCAAAAAATGAAAAATCTGAGCCTCGTGTGCATCAGGACCTGCCTTCGACCATCCAGATTTTCAGACTTCTGTATGTGGTAGATTTTGCTAGTCATTGCTGACAGTTAAACATACAAACATCTTTCTTGTATTAATGTAGATAAAAGACACTCTTTATTAACTGCCTCTCATATACTCATTAAAGTTAACCAACTAAATAAATATTGTCATTTGCAAGTTATATTGCTAGTTGTGGTTAGGATCTTGATATCAAAGTCATGTCATAATTTGCATGAACATGAACTAAGATATGTTCAGCAAATAATGTCATAATTAAGTATTCATATTCAGCATATCTAGACAAATTAAAATTATTTTAAATATAGTTTTTAATTATTTAACTGTTGTTTAGTGTAAACTATTCTAAAAGTAAATTGTAAAAGACATTAAATTTATTCTCCTATAATATATTTGTAATCAATTTTACATATTAATTTTTGACACTTTTTTTTTTTTTTTTTTTGTTATCTAATCCAAATTAAGATAATAAAAATTCAAAGTGCAAAGGAAAAAAAATGTGTTGGGGTTTTAGTTCATTAATTAGTAAATTAATCTGTATGTGGAGAGTGTAAAAAATAAATGAATAAAATTAAATCTGAACACAAGTCATAACTTCTCTTCTGAAATTCGTAGGATAAAGCTTTCTCAACTAAGTTCCTTGTTTGATTTTCTATACTACTGTTATAATTGAATTTTCTTGAAGGACCATTACATATTTATTTGTATATGAACTTAAAAATCTCAATGTGATTATGAATTGTAATGTAAATTTTAACAGAAATCTATTTCTAGATACTTTAAATATGTGAATCCGAAATTATAGCTGTTTTTAAAAAAAGAAGGAAAATTCAAAAATATTACAGAACTATGCTGTTTTGCAAGGCACATTGCTGAAGTGCTTTTGAGTTATGCTTTAAAAACTGCTCAAATTGTATCTGTTTTGCAACAATTGCAAATGAATTTAACATTAGAAGTTCCGAACTTTAAACCTTCATAATTCCTAAACTACTTGACTGAATGACTTTATGTTTGGTATCCTGAGGTAAACTTTGCCGTAAAAGCGAAGTATGATGTTTAAATTAGGTGTTCATATTGAAAATTTCAGAGTTTGGTACAATTTCTCTATGAAGATGACCCCTAAACCTGTTTTTTAACATAAGTTGATGCATAATAACATAATGTGTGCTTATTTATTTAATTCAATTTGTTATGCTGCATTTACTCTAAATGATATTGTTATTCTAGTTAAGCACCTCCATAAGTGACTATTCATTATTTTATTATTATTTTTTAAATAATATTGTTTTTTTTTTTTTTTTTTTTTGCCTTTCATTTTTCTATTTAGATAAATGCTGTTCAAATTTTTTTTTCCAACTGTTCACTTTAACATTATTAAAAAATTGCAAGCAAGCTTTTTTTTTATGTAAATGTAATAATTTTTTTTTATTATTTTTACTATCATTTTAGGCCAACTGTTGAAGAAATTATGGAAGATCCATACTATCAAGAACATCCTCATGGTGAGTATCTCATTTTTTAATAAATAATAATAATAATAAAAAGTACAATAGTAACACTGAAATTTTATTTCAGATTGTCAAAATGCAATTCTTGCCGTGACCTTAAGGATGTCTAGAAAATCCTAAAAGTGTTGCTCCTCTGGTTCAGTCAATAATTATCTCATCATGCTTCATCAATATCTTTTTATCTGTTTTATTCATGACTATCATCAAATGCTTCAATAATTTGTTGTCATCTCATGAGTTATTGATGATCAACGTCATATTTCATCATTAACAATTTTCATGTCTTTTTATATTGCACAAATTCATCATGTTTGCATGATTAAATGATAAATTTGAAGTCTTTTGATAAATTTTTTGAGCAATTGTTTGAGAAATCCATATATTTTTCATACAGTATGAAAAAAAAAAAAAAACTTTTGTAAAAGCATGCCTTTTTTACTGTATTTTCAATAAACATTTTTAAACATAAGTTTCTTTTTTTATTATTATTCTGCTTTATTTGTTATAATTTTAACAGCAATTTTATTTATTGTTCAATGTACAGTCAACCAAAAAATAACAGAACATCCCATACATTTTAATCACCAAATTCTCCCAGGAAAAAACATGAAGTAGTCATTTGACTGGAAATTATGTCTTCTTTCAACTTATGTTAAAAAACAGGTTTAGGGGTCATCTTCATAGAGAAATTGTACCTAACTCTGAAATTTTCAATATGAACACCTAATTTAAACATCATACTTCGCTTTTACGGCAAAGTTTACCTCAGGATACCAAACAGAAAGTCATTCAGTCAAGTAATTTAGGAATTATGAAGGTTTAAAGTTCGGAACTTCTAATGTTAAATTCATTTGCAATTGTTGCAAAACAGATACAATTTGAGCAGTTTTTTAAGCATAACTCAAAAGCACTTCAGCAATGTGCCTTGCAAAACAGCATAGTTGTGTAATATTTTTGAATTTTCCTTCTTTTTTTTAAGAACAGCTATAATTTTGGATTCACATATTTAAAGCATCTAGAAATAGATTTCTGTTAAAATTTACATTACAATTCATTGTTTTTTCTTTCTTTTTTTAAATAATTTTTAAAAAATAGATAGTTTTGAATTATATTAAAAATATATTAATTGTAGCATATATTTTTTTAAGTTTTTACGATTACAAATGAATTTAACTTTAGGATTTAACATTATCAGGGAAATTAGGATTTTTTTTTTAATTGATTTTCATTACTTACAAATCATGGTAATCTAGAAAAAAAAATTGTAAAATGCTAAATTCATTCGAAAATATGACTGATCCATGAGTGTTTATAATTTTATTCAGTGACTCATTGAATTCTCAAACCATTTCAAAGTTTAAAACATTTCTGCCCCCCCCCCCCCCCCACCAAAAAAAGAAAATCTTCAATTTTAGGAAATTTTCACTATATTAAATAAATTGTTTTAAGTTTATTATAGTACTGTGAACATAGTGCATTACTAATAATAAATACTATATTCACTATATTGAATATGATACAATAAAATTGAACTCTTGAATAAACTGGATATGTACCAATGTGTAAAGTTTGAATTTGTTAATATAGTATAAATTTTTCTTTTTGTATGTTCTTCAAAATTGAAAATATATATATATATATGTTTATATATTTAATGTATTTTGTGTAAAAAAAATTAATGCAGAAAATTTCCTAGCATTTTACATGGCTATATATCAAAAGGCATTGCTATATATCAAAAATGTTTCTATATAATATTTTATAATGAATACATTAAAAAAAATAAACTTCAGCAATGTGTCTTTCAAAACAGCATAGCTGTATAGTATTTTTGAGTTTTCCTCTTTTTTTTTCTTTTTTTTAAATATATCAATTTTAAATATATATATTCTTAAATATATCACTAATAAAAGTGTAAACTAACTGATGATAGACTACTTGATGTTATACATTGGTACATGTTACATGACTTATTTAATAATAGGAATATTTATTAAGTGATTAAGCTTGCAGTTATTTATTTTGATATGCTTACTTAGCAAATTCTTTTTCTCTTCCTTATTTTGACAAAATGAGCACTTCTTAATGAGAGATATATACGAAACATCATGGTAGAATCTGAAAATGGTCAGATTATGTGTCATGCCAAGTATACACTGTTAATAATGACTGTAAATAAATAATCGGATGACGATTATGTTGAGAAAGCTAGATTGATGCATTTTAATGCCAGAAAGACAACAAGAATTTTTTTCAACAAAGCTAAACAATTTTCTTATTTCTTTGTAACATGCAAAGTTTTATTAATACATAATTTTGTAATTTCAAAAATTAAATAATTTATGTATTACTCTCATACAATTCTGTTTACTTTGTGAAGACTTTTTTAAATATCCATTTTACTAAATTATGATTGTATGCATAGGAGTGATGTTATTTCTAACAAAAGACTTATGGACATTTTAGTACTAACAGGACATTATCAGCAAATTTGGATGTGTAAAGTATTTGTGAACACTGAATAATACCTGTACGTATCAAAGTAGTGTTGAGAAAGGTTATTTTGATGCTGACCTGGAAATATCAGGGGAAATTTAACAAAATATTTGTGACCACCCTGCATGATGAAGCTTTTCAGGGTAGTTCACACTAAGTTAATTTCAGGACATAATTACTTGGTATATTAATCGAAATACAAGAAAAGTAAAATAAATTTTATTTAAGCCAGTAAAGAGAGCCAGTTAAGAAAGTAAAATACCAATAAATTTCTGTACGCATAAATTCAAAAAAATTGGTAGATTTTATTTTAAGGATTGAATATAAAACTGAATAAACATTGTTTAATAATCTACATTAGAGTCGCATATATATATATATATATATAATTATAATATCTTTGAATTTCAAAAAACATATCAAGTTCTTGTAACATTCTAATTAAATCTCCTAAGAGATAATTAGTAATAAAGTGTAGACAGAATACCACATAGTTAATAAATTAACAAATGCAATCATAATTTTACCATAGCATATGCTTCAATGGTAATTGGCCAAAAATACTGAAAATATGAAGAATATTTAAAAAGAGAGACAGAAAAAAATATATATATTGTAAAGAATTGACCTTCGACATCCAGCTGCACTATGTGTCATTCTAGCATTTCCTGTGAGTACACTTAACTGCATACCTTCCCTCGCTATTTTTGCCTTGAAGACTAGCAGACGCCGAATTCTATTGTACTGTGAGCGGAAAGTTCGGACAGTGATGAAGTGGTAAGGCGTTACCCAAAGAGGGGTCTTATGCTTTGATCCTTGCCGAGTTCGTGGGAAAGAGTTCATCTGCGAGAGAAGCGATCTCTGCACACGATTTTTAGGTTTGCGCCCGAAACTTTGCCCTTTGTCTTAGAACGTCCAATGACGGACTTAGTGAAAACGAAACAGAGGGATCTCAAGGCTGCTAAGAGGCTGGAGAGTTTCGAGGGGCCCGCCTCGACAAAGCCCCCGCCCCTAGAAGGAGTTCTCCTGCGAGAATGAAAAAGTGAGAGAAGACAGTTTTTGGAGAGATCGAAAAGGAGAGTGTTGACTCTCTGGAGAAGGGAAAAGGAAACGTCAGTTTCGAACTCAGCGTGGTGTAAGCGCTAGTGAGGTCCGACCTCTAGAATTGATACAGCAGGTATCCGGTGAAAATCCCAGCGAAGTGAAAAAGCACACCAAGTGCGAGAGTGAGAGTTCTTAGACTCAGAATTAACGAGTATTAGTAGATCTTCCGAAGAGAAGGAACGGACGAGCCTTGGTCCGAATGAACTTTGTTTTGTAGTCACGACTGTCTGTAATGATCAGAGACTTTTGTTTGTTTCAGTTACACTTGGAGTCAAAAGGTCATTAATTTATAAGCGATTGACTCACGAAAAATAATTAAATGCTGTATTGACGTCTTGTATATATTTTTCATTAGAATTAACATTGTTATACAATAAAATTCTATTTTCTAATTTATGCGAGAAATTCTCTGTGCCAACGATCCGATCTCGCTACCACTCACCATCTTTTATCGGGTCGGTATAGAGGAGTTACTACAATATAATAAACTATAAAATGTTAATAATTTGAAGTTGATATCAAGTGAATACAAATGGATTTTGAAATGAAATATGAACTAAATATAATGGAAAATTGGATAACAAGAGATTTAAATTAGAATTGGAAATATATATATATATATATATATATATATTACTACTCTTCCAATATCAGTTTTTTAAAGTGATATCCAATTATCAGCATCTTTGCACATTAAAGAGACCTTTCTGTCTAACAATGTCAGATTAAAAAGAGCTAAGCATTAGGTTTCTAATAAGTTCATTTTGCTTAGTATAAAAATGACTCAGTTTAAAATATATTTAAATGTGAAGAACAGATGTTTAATGATGTTACAAGAAAACAAAATAATTAATTGAATCTCAAAAAACTAGAAATACTATTATTTTTCACTTAATTCCATGTTTGTTTCAGGTAATATATATATATATATATATATATATATATATATATAATATATATTCTTTCAGGACTTCAAATCAATTTAACTTACTTTCACATAGAGAGGGTGTAGAATTAATCATCTATTTTCTACATTCAGTAAAAATGAATAAATGCTTACACTTTCAAGATGTGTCACTTGAATTTCATGATAATTTTCTCTCCTGGCAGCAGACATTTTAAACCATTGACATATAACTAACATAAAGCATTCAACACAACTGTTTAGTTCATGAATTTCACCTTTTCAGCACATTTCAGACTACATGCAAGCTGCATGTTCCAATGTCTAGCAAATTTTCAATATGAAGTGTAGTTAAAACTAAATTAAACTTCTCTTGGGGGGGGGGGGGGCATCTATTGAGCACTGAAGACTATCTAATTTCAATTCATTTTCAGAGATAAAACTGAATTTTACCAGCATTGGCAGCACCAAAAAAAAAAAAAAAAAAAAATCATCTCAATGTTATATATAACTTTCTCATTTTTCAGAACAGTATCTAATAATTAGATCTAATATTATCTATTTGTTTTTTTACTTGTTTCATCAAAATATAATAAAACTAGCATCTGCACCCATCAAAAATGACAGAAAAGGGATATTTTAAGTTTAGAACGTTAAGTCATATTACTGCCCTATTATGTCATTTAAACAAATGATATAAAATGAAATATTGCATGTGTTTTAATTAGATATCCAATATGGGATTTCTGTAATGTTATCTTACTGTAATCTTGTGTTATGCGTGATACTTCCGATAGTGGCAAGTCATCAAAATTACCTCAAAAACTGTGTTTGCAAAAGTCAACCTCCAGAGGAAAAAAAAAATAATAATATACTTCTTATGTTTTTAACTGTAATTTGAACATGAATTTTTGCTTAAAATGCATAAAAATTTAAGAATAGTTAAAAATTTTAGGAATATAAAAATCTATATTTTTTCTATATTAATGCTAATTTTCAATTATAAAAAGTGAAAAAAAAAATTACTTTGAATCAAGAGTCTTTTTGAAAACAGCTTAATCAACTGATTTTTTTTTTCTTTTTTAGAAATCTACTGAATTTTCTTTTGCATAAGTTGACAGCTAGTAGCCAGAAAAAAAAAATGTGTAGGTTAAATTAAAAGAAAAAAAAAAGCTTTTGTATTTTTTAAACAATAGACTATAAGTCGCAGAAATATATTAAATTCAGCTTAAAATATGCATAAGTTATAAGAAAAAAAACCCTGTTGCAAATCTTATTATAACTATTTTATTAATAATTAGAACTATTACCAATAAAAGCAGTAAAAAGCAAGTTAATTATGTATAATAATTAACACACCTCATATTTGAGGTCGATCCTAATAAAAAGAGCCTTTTCACGAAATTTAAATTAATGAAAAGAGACTATCCTCAAAGTTTTATTTCACAAAAAGAATCCTTAAAGCAAAATTCAATTCCAAAAAAGTAAACTCATCATAAACTTATCTTGGTAAAATTTCACAGGCATACTTTATAAACGATAAATTTGCTCAAAGAAAGAAAAATGTTAGGAACAGGCTTTTAAAAATGCTAATAATAAATTCTTAATTTGCAGCATTCGATCTTTCATTGTAAAATTTTATTTGTCATAAAAGAAAAAAAAAATCTTGCATCACTTTTTACATCTTAAAATATCTAGACACACGGCAGTGTGTCAGACAAGTTCCCAAAGCAAAAAAGTTGATATTATATTTCACGCTAGGTAGATGGTGCCACCATATTGATGCAAGAATGATTTTTCGAACATTTCGTTAAAAAATTAACAGTTGGGAATTAAAAAGGCCTAAAGAGGGAACTAATCGCAGCTATCTATACAGATGTCATATATATAAACACAGAACACTAATTTCACATGAAATCTGAAACTGTGCAAAAAAAAAAAAAAAAAATACTTATGAACAAATTAAAAATACATATAAACATAGAGTTCAGAGAATAGAAAAGTTACAATCAGCTGATTAACCATTGTACTTCACTTGGAGGTCAGAGTACTTCCACCAGTCAGAACTGCCGATTTGTAGTGTGTGACCTCCAACATGACATCAATTGCAACTGTCCTTTTGCCATGACGCTGAAACCCTATAGTCGGATGACTTGTATTTTAGCTGTATTTTTTTAATGAATCATCAAAGAGTCGTTTATATGATAGTTCTTTGATTTGGAACATGTGTCTCTGAATGGCAACGGTGTTCATTTGTTTATATCGCTAATCTGCTGTTGATAGCTGCTTATTTTTAATTTAGAACTAAAACATTACAATTGTTTAGTTTTTGAAGGTTTTAGAGAAAATGAAGAAGAAAAGATGTGATAGAATGTAGATTAAATAACACAATTGTTCGATTTATAATATGACATCGAAATGCTTAAGCCTAACATGGCTGCAATGTTTTTTTTTTCCTTTTTCGAGGATGAGTGCGATCCGGCATCGTCACATTACCGTATGATATAAATAGATGCTCGGCTACAGAAATTGTGAAAAAAGTTATTTTTCCCTTAATATCATTATCAGATATCCCTGATTTAAATTATTAACAATACACATACAGCCATTTTTAGGTAGATTTTGTAAGACATAATACCTATTACATTCTCCCTTATGTTGGAAATTTCTAGAAAATTTTTGCAGATCTACAGTGACAACCAAACTGATACATAAAATCAAGAGGTATAAAATCTCGGTCAAGTTTGTTAATGGACAAAATCAAACTGGGGGGGGGGGGGGGTAAATTGGAAGGCTTTTTGTGAAAAGAGAAGAAACCCCATAACTTCTTAATTATGATATGTATCGAATCTGTTTAAAGTTATTATTACTTCTAGGAAAAGGGCTAAAAATTTATGTATGACAGATTTTTGATATCATTAAAAATGGCCTCAAGAGGGGGGGGGGGGAGAATAGGGTTTTAAGAAGAAAAAAATTCATAACTTTGTCAATTCACAAGCTTTCAAATCCACTTTAATTTATTATAAATCCTCTTAATAGTATCTACAACTTTTATATTAACAAGTTTTTTATAGGAACCAACCCTTACAGCAAAAAAAAATTAAAACAAAAAATCCCTGCCGGCTCTGCCTACAGACACAGGTAGATTTAGAAGTGGGCAGTCCCAACTGCCGCATCATGGCAAAAAGGTCATTTCTTCTGCAATTCCCAATAAACATGTGCCCCACGGTCTGCGTCTTTGAAATCTACCTGTGCCTGTAGGCCGAGCCATCAGGGATTTTTTTAAATATATACTGCTTTTTCATATAACATACTTATTCAGCTTGCTAATATCTCATTTGGGAGAAAAACATAAAAATTGCACAATATTGATGAAGTAATCTGTCACAGTTTCGTAAATCCAAACTTAAAATTTAGTCCAACAACTTCAGGCAGTGGCTAATTGATATATGGTAACCAGAAATTTTTCTCATTTTCTGAAGATTGTTCAATTCTAAGCCATATATATATCTGACTGGATTGCTAATTGGATAGAGCTGGCCATCAAATGCTAATGTATTATTTAAAATTTAAAAAAATAGATAAATTGCCTTTAATATAAGTGCTATCCATAGAAAATGAGGACATCTGATGACCTTAATTTGTGTTAAATACCAAAAATTCATGTCATGTGCATCTTTTTAAAAATATTTATGAAAACTAATCAGCACATGAAAATATAGAGTATATAATATATTGAAAGTATTTTCATCTTTAATAGTTATTGAAATTGAACTCTGAAAATATTCTTAGTTACGGAAATAAATAAAATAAAATGTATTCACAGTAATTAACCGATAAATAACCCTATACACTCCAGGACTGTGGAGTAAGTGAGAAAAATGACCAATACCAACTCAGACTCCTGAAATTTTAAAGAAACAGACTCTGACTGTGGGATGGCTAATGTACTAATATTGCCTGTTGGGTGCATTCCTATTATTCAGTTTGCATCATTATTAATGTTTGTTTTGAAGTAGTAATAGTCGCTTTATTAAATTTTTCATTAAATAAAAGAAATATTACTATTTAAACAAGTGGGAAAGTGTGATCAAAGATCGCACAAAAGGTTTCGTTTAATATTCCTTTCAAAACCCTTTATCCTCTAATAAATATATCCAAATGAAAATTTTTTAATTATAATTATCAATATACTATCTCAATAAGAACAGAGATCGCAGCACAATAAATAATCCCAGTTTCAACGAATTTTCTAATTTGAAAAAACTGTGAATCAGTACTGCCATCTATTAGTCTAAGAGCTGGCAACGCCAGGAAACACATTATTTTAGCAAGGCTCATTTTTTATATATATTCTCCCTCTTTATTGTGGAATACGAATGCAGCTGGTCACGTTGCATTTACCTGTGAGGGGAGGGGCAATTCAGGTTAAAAAGTGACAAAATAACGTCATTTTAGCATGAATTTTGTTTGTAGCACTTGTTTCTGCTAACTATTAGTGATATTAATCCATTATTGCCAGACCGTTTCAACGTTGCTAAGACCGTGCCAGACCCTGATTTGTAGGTAAAATGAAGTGTCAAATTTATGTCATTTTAGAAAAGCTGAAATTTTAGTATGTTATGCTGTGGCTATCAGATAAGCCATAATTAATTTACCAGACCGAATTTCCATTGCTAAATTACTGCCAGACGCAGATTTATTAGAAAAGTCGGCAACTTTTGTAGTGCTTTGGCTATTGTCAAAACACTGCAAAGCCGTGATTGTTGCCAAAGCAACTATTGTTACTTTCTATAGAATTATATATATATTATTTGTCAAAATAAAGGCTTAATTTATGTAATTAATGTATCAATCAATTGTAATTGTTATTTTGCTTAGTTAAATTTTGAAAATAAAATATGCATCCACAAATTTTTCTATTTTTTTTAAAACAAACATTTATTAACTAACCGGTCTTCACCCGTCTAGTCGGTCACTTCCATGTGGGGCCAAGTTACCTTCTGCAGCGTTTAGCCCGGACTTTGATTGGGAACCAGAAAGTGCATTTTACATGCAAACAGAAAAATATAAATAAAATATTTTAAACTATACGAAAATAACTAATAAGTATATCAATAAAGCACGTAAATAAAGGTTTCACGACATAAATAACACGTTTTTTTCCATCAGTCCCCTGAAAAAGACACGCTGTCCATGGGAATGGAAGAGCTTTCAGATAAAATATACAAAAATGAGATAGCATAAGATACGACGATTGTTGTAAATATTTCACTCCCGTAAATTGTTAATACGGTGATACAAATAACGGGCCCTGTGTGCTTCTCAGCCATATATTGTTAACTAGCCGGTCACTTCCGAGTGCACAGGGATTACAAGATACCTTTTGTAGCGTATAGCGCTGACTTTGTTTGGATCCCAGAAACTCCATTTTACATGCAAAAAGAAAAATATAAATAAAATACTTTATTTTACACTATATGAAAATAACTAATAAGAATATCAAATAATCACGTAAATAAAGATTTCGTGACATGAATAATATATATATATATATATATATATATATTTTCATGAGTCCCCTGACAAATTACTGCTTGCTTCTAACTGTGATTATCTAAGGGGAAGGGAGAGCTTTTAGATAAAATAAAGAAAAATGAGATTGCCTAAAATACACGGCAGTTTGGTTTCACGCCCATAAATTGTTAATGATGTGGTCAAAATAACAGGGACCTGTGTGTTTCTCTGCAGTATATCGTTAATTACAGCAATCATTATAACGGGGTTCAGTTATTATACGTGCATAAATCGTTAAAGTGAAATTACTTTAACAGAGCCCTTTGGGTTGCATGCCTGTAAACTGATTATACGACAATCACTGTAACACAGCCTTGTGCATACCCGAGTACATAAATATGGCGATTAGTATTTAAATAGCAAATATTTAAATCCAAAAATTGTATTTTGAACCGAGGAGGAAATGTATTTTATTTTGCATAAAAGATTAAATCTGATTGCTAGAAAACAAAAAGCAGAAAAACAATTTATAAAATATGAAATTAAAAAAAAACTTTTCCTTTGAAAAATGTAACGCAAAATATTTGTAGGATTTAATTCTTTATTTCCCATCCCTTTCCACCCTATTATTATATTTATTATCTTTTGTTAATCTATGTTCCAGCACATTTGTTTCTTCTACTTACTGTTTTTACCGCCGCCGCGATGTTTTGTTTACTTCCTTTCGTTCGACTCACGGAGTTGAATGCCGGTGGTTCTTCTCTTTACATTCTGCATCGAGATTTGCGATCGCAGTCGTAATCTCTCTATTTTTAGTTCATCATTTAATTTTACTGTCAGGATTATTCTAGCCTTATTTCATGTTTTAAGTTAATTTTTATGTCATTTTAATAAGTTATCTTTTTTTTTTATATAAAAGTAATTTTTCTTGTGCGATGTCAGGAAGGGCTGTGAATATGCAAATGTCCTGCTCGTTTCTGATTGGCCGTTGGCACGCCGCTTGCATTTAAAGGGCTAGAATGTTTTTTTCAGTGTGTTGTCTGCAGCATCTAGTGCATACTAGTGGTTCTAAAATGATGTTTCAAGAGAGAATTATGTTGTTGAGTAGAAATATGAAGTATTTAGGAAATGTTCGAAGACAATACGATAAGTTTATGCTGTAAAGTTTCGGTAATTTTGAAGTATATTTTGTTGTGCTCTCGTGTTTGCTATTTTTCAATGTTAATGTTCGTAAAAGGTCTTCAAAAAGTTTTTTCATCAAGTGAAATTGGGTTTGTGCTGGAATATAGTTCTTCTTTATATGTACCTTTTAAATGAAAGCTGCAGCCAAGAAGGCTCTGTGTGTATACAACCATTTTCAACATTAAAAGTTTTAATGAACAACCTGTTGGAGTCAACTTATCTTACATTTTACACACTCTATTGTAAGTACTTTCTCATTTTTATTTTTAAGAAGATATTTAATGTGTAAGGATTACCAACCTATTAGAAACTCTGCTATACATACAAGTTTAAATAAGGACTCAGTAAATATACTTGTATGTTTATATCAAAGTAAAGCAATGTACAGATGGTTATGGGCCCAGCACGCTTCCACTGCACGAAATACAAGGTTGGAAATTGATAAAGACGATGTTGCATGCTATTGAAAGTCTAGTGTTGATATTTAATAAAAGTGAATTAATTTTTGAATTTGTATATGTATATTTAGCGTTTAAAAGTATTGAATTTGTATTTTATATTGAAATATGTAATGGCTTCTGCAATTAAATCAATAATTTTAGAACGGCATAACTACTGTGAATGGACAAGGTATATAAAATGTATTTTGCAGACAGAAGGATTATATACTTGGGTGGATAAGAAAAATTGGCCTGAACTAAAAGATTTAGGTGCTCTTGACCAGTTTAAATTGAACCAGTCTAAGCAAAGGGCTGCTGGTATTATTAAAACATATGTTTGTCCCGAAATATTGTTAACTATTGGTCATTTAGACGATCCCTCAGAAATATGGGAAACATTAAAATCTACGTTAGAGATAGAAGGGAGAGCTTTGAAATATTTTCAAGTAAATGAGTTTAGGAATCTCAGAATGAATCCGGAAGAGGATATCCCCTCTTATATCACAAGATTTGAGGAGGTTTATCGTCTTGTGGTTGACTCAGGGGAGGAAGTTACTGAGAAACACAGGTGCTATCAGTTAATTGAGAGTTTGCCAGAAACGTATGACTATTTAATAAGGGAATTAGATAGAATGCCGGAAGCTGATTTTAAGTTTAAAGATGTAAAGGAAGAAATTTTAAAAGAACATTCTAGAAGAAACTTAAGGGAAAGGCAACGGAATGAAACATTTTTCGCTTCTAAAGCAAGCTTCGTCAGTGAAAGAAGTTTAAATTATGACCAAATTGATTTTTCAAATGAACCGTATTCCAAAAGCAATTTTAGTGTCAAACCAAATGCTAGAGATAGGAATTGTAGAGATAATTTTCAAAGAGGTATAGATAAAGAAATAAATTTGAATTCCTATGTCACTGAACTAACGGAGACAGAAAAAGGTACTTGTAGTGTTCCCCCTCCTAGCTGGGAATGGACTCTGGACTCCGCCTCAACCTCTCATATTTGTCAGAATAAGAAATTTTTTACTAGTTTGGAGAAACCTCCAGAGGGTACGGTAGTCAAAATGGGAATGACAGCACATATAGTTAGAGGAGTTGGGAAAGTTAGCTTTAGAATAAAAGAGAATAAAAATGTTTCAAGAATAAATTTGCATGATGTACTTTATGTACCTGATATTCATAAAAATTTGATATCTATGTCCAAAATGGACCAGGCAAGTATGCATGCAAAATTAGATAATGGTTTTAAGATTTTTAGCCAGATATATAAGATATTTGTATACTGCTAGGCTCAAAAACAAATTTTATGTGTTGAATGCACTTAAGGACTTTTCTTCTAATTCCTTACAGGAAACTGAAGTTGATGCTATTGAATCTCATAAGAAAACCCCTAAAATACGACAATCGAAAACCATTAAACAAAGTGATTTATATAATTGTGAAGTGAAACCATATAGTCCGAAAATACAAAAGTTGGAAAGGGAAAATAAAAATAAGATTATTTCAGGTGAAAATTTGACCTATCAAAGTATGACAAATGAGTTAGATTCAGAAAGTAAGGTTATAAAAGAAAATAGTCAATATAATGCTACTTATAAAAATGCACGTAATCACATTATGCTTTGTCATGCGAATGTCAATATAATTAAAAGAATGGTAAGGGAAAATTTGGTACAAAATTATGGACCATTAGTGGGAAAAGAAGTAACATGTGAATATTGCAAATTAGCTAAGAGTACTAGAGCAACCCATCCAAAGCTAGAGAGAATTAGGTCAAAAGACATTCTTGAGTTAATTCATAGTGACCTTTGGGGTCCTGCTCCAGTTACGTCCAGAAATGGTTACTGCTACATACTTACTTTTATAGATGATTTTAGCCGAAGGTCATTTTGTTATCCCTTACGCTCAAAGGATGAAGTTTTTCCTAAGATGAAACATTTTATCACATTTGTAGAGCGTCAGACAAATAAAAGGGTTAAAGTAATGAGAAGTGATAATGGGCTTGAGTACTGTAATGAGCAAATAAAACAGATGCTTGAAAGTATAGGAATAAAGCATGAAAAAACGACGGTGTACAGTCCTCAAATGAACGGGGCAGCCGAGAGATATAATAGAGTACTACTAGAAGGTGTAAGAGTGTTATCATTTACAGCAAATCTACCTGCCTCATTATGGGTAGAAGCAGTCATGACTATGAATTATGTTCGAAATTTTCTACTACATACGGGCATAAATGCCATTCCTTTCCAAAGATGATATGGTACAAAGCCATCTATAAGGCACTTAAAACGCTTTGGCTGTATAGCCTATGTACATCAGCCAAAAGTTAAAAGAAGTAAATTTGCCCCAAGAGCGAAATGTGGAATTTTTATTGGCTATGGCCCAGGATCCAGTGGGATATTATTTCCTGAAGAAAATAAAATTATTGAATCTAAACATGTCTCCTTCGATGAAGCAGAAATAGGAAGACCAACAGATCAAGAGGTTACACATCGCCCATTCATAGACTTTTTAAGTGATGATGATATTTTTACAGGTATCCCAGAAAAACCGAAAGAAGAGGTGGAGGAACCTGAAGGCAGTAAGAGCATCACCAAAGATACTCCTGAGGATATAAGCAAAGTTTGAGGAATCAGCAGAAGAGAAGGACGAAAGCTCAGATGACGACTTGCCAGAAGATTTATTACAGGAGGAAGAAGACCCTATTAAAGTAACTTTTATACGTTCTATGAAGAAAAGAAAGAAGGGAAGAACTGCAGGTAAAACTGATATTTATTTATTAGCTCCATATGGCACTCAGTTGTGCTCATCTCATGATTTAAAGATCTATTGCAATAGGAATAATTTAATTTATGATGACAGTGTTGCTAATTTTTCAAGTATGAATACTTATCAAGGAAAAATATAGTTAGATAAAATGCAGGAAACTTTACAACCAGAAGAGGCACTTTTGACTGACATAGTCATACCTCAAACACCCCATCAAGCTAGAACTCTTCCTGAATCCGAGAAATGGAAAGAAGCCATGGACAGAGAGATTCAGATGATGTTAGACCGAAAAAGTATGGACTCCTGTTCCAAAAGTAGACCAAAAGGTTATAGGAACAAAATGGGTATACACAGTTAAGGAAAGTAATGAAGGGAAGCAAGAAATATACGAAGCAAGATTGGTAGCCCTTGGTAATAACCAAATAGGGGGTTTAGATTATATTGAGACTTTTAGTCCTGTCATAAATTTTACACTAATCAGTCTTTTCATTGCATTTTTAATTCAAATATTGAATTGGGCACATTCTTTACTTGACGTCAAATGTGCTTATCTATATGGGAATATAGACAAAGATATCTACATAAAGCATCCAGAGGATTATGTTATACCAGGCAAAGAATCTTATGTTTTAAAATTACAGAAGGCAATCTATGGGTTACATCAGGCAGGAAGGTGTTGGTATAATGATTTACATACTAAATTGCTTGCAAATGGGTTTAAAGAAGTACCAGGTTTAACATGTGTATATGCATATAATAGTGAAGCTATAATAATTGTTTATGTAGATGACTTGCCTATATTTGCTAAAAATGAAGAAGTTTTGCAAAGGATAATCAATTTAATAGAATCAATTTATGAAGTGAAAAATTTAGGTCCTCTTTCAACATTCTTGGGAATAAATTTTAAAGTAGAAGATAAGAAACTAGTTTATATTAATTGTATGAGTTACATTGAAAAATGTTTAAAGAAGTTTAATGTTTCTAATTTCTCTATAGTATCTTTGCCAGCCACACCAGGTTTTAATCCAGTTCCAGCAAATGAAGAAGAGGAAGTTCCAGAACATCTGCCATATCGAAACCTGTTGGGATGTCTGCAGTACATTGCCCAGAAGTGCCGCCCGGACACATCATGGACTGTAGCAACTCTATCCCAGTTCACCGAAAGACATAACTTAGTTCACTATAAAGCTCTTGTAAGAACTTTGATGTACCTGGCGACGACTCGATCTCTTGAAATAAAACTACCTTGTTCCAGTCCTCCAACTCAGCTAATAGTCTACGTTGACGCCTCGTGGGCTAGCGATTCTATAGATAGAAAATCTTGGAGTGGTTATACAGCATTCCTGAATGGCATTCCTGTGACATGCGTGTAGTCAAGCAGTCTTGTGTAGCATTAAGTCCAATGGAGGCTGAATTGATCGCCGCATCCGAAGCTGTAAAAGATCTAAAGATTTTACACACCTCCTTATCCGAAATAAAGAAAATTCTTGAGCTTGATGATGCATTGATAGAACGACCAATATTACTATGCGACAATACAGCAGCTATTGCCTTTACAAAAGAAAAAGCAGATAATATCCGTAATCGACATGTGGACTTGAAATACAAGTTCATCAGAGACTGGTATCAACAAGGTCTATTCGATATACGCCACGTAAAGTCGAAAGAGAACTATGCTGACCTGCTGACCAAAGCTCTCAATAAGGACAGTTTTATTACTCAACGTCAAACTTTCTTGTGGTAAGAAGAAAGATGATGAAAAAAAAAAACCTTCTCATGAACTGATTTATGTTAAAGAACTTTTTCCTTTTTGTGAAATTTTTTTTTTATGGAAATGGATGGGAAAGAGGGGCGTTTTGTAGGATTTAATTCTTTATTTCCCATCCTTTTCCACCCTATTATTATATTTATTATCTTTTGTTAATCTATGTTCCAGCACATTTGTTTCTTCTACTTACTGTTTTTACCGCCGCCGCGATGTTTTGTTTACTTCCTTTCGTTCGACTCGCGGAGTTGAGTGCCGGTGGTTCTTCTTCTCTTTGCATTCTGCATCGAGATTTGCGATCGCAGTCGTAATCTCTCTATTTTTAGTTCATCATTAAAATTTACTGTCAGGATTATTCTAGCCTTATTTCATGTTTTAAGTTAATTTTTATGGCATTTTAATAAGTTATCTTTTTTTTTATATAAAAGTAATTTTTCTTGCGCGATGTCAGGAAGGGCTGTGAATATGCAAATGTCCTGCTCGTTTCTGATTGGCCGTTGGCACGCCGCTGGCATTTAAAGGGCTAGAATGTTTTTTTCAGTGTGTTGTCTGCAGCATCTAGTGCACACTAGTGGTTCTAAAATGATGTTTCGAGAGAGAATTACGTTGTTGAGTAGAAATATGAAGTATTTAGGAAATGTTCGAAGACAATATGATAAGTTTATGCCGTAAAGTTTCGGTAATTTTGAAGTATATTTTGTTGTGCTCTCGTGTATGCTATTTTTCAATGTTAATGTTCGTAAAAGGTCTTCAAAAAGTTTTTTCATCAAGTGAAATTGGGTTTGTGCTGGAATATAGTTCTTCTTTATATGTACCTGTTAAATGAAAGCTGCAGCCAAGAAGGCTCTGTGTGTATACAACCATTTTCAACATTAAAAGTTTTAATGAACAACCTGTTGGAGTCAACTTATCTTACATTTTACACACTCTATTGTAAGTACTTTCTCATTTTTATTTTTAAGAAGATATTTAATGTGTAAGGATTACCAACCTATTAGAAACTCTGCTATACATACAAGTTTAAATAAGGACTCAGTAAATATACTTGTATGTTTATATCAAAGTAAAGCAATGTACAATATTAAATAAAAAATCAGCTATAGTTGTCTTGTTAGACTAATCTTCCATGATCGGGTTCATAGCCGATGTTGGCGACATACTCGCTTCAGCTTAAATAGCTGAATTATGTGTTTAACTATTTTTTAGTAGATTTGTAATGCTGAATTTCACACTTGTAATTAAAACTACTGCTGAGAAATGGCAAAATGACCTGAAACGTTCGACCCCCGTTCAACACCCTTGGTGGATGAATATCTGAAATCGCTGTAATACCTATTTAAAAATTTTAGTACATTTGTTATCCTTAATTTCACGCTCCTACCTATAACTTCTACTGAGATATGGTAAAATGACTTAAAATATTCGACCTCCATTTAACCCACCTCAGTGGCTGAATTTCTAAAATCGCTGAAATATGTGTTTAACTATTTTTTTAGTAGATTTTTTATCCTGAATTTCATGCTTCTACCTAAAACTGCTCTTATGACAAAAGGCTGAAATGACCTAAAACTTTCAACATCCAAATTAAACCCCCTTATTGGATGAATTTCTAAAATCGCTGACATATATGTTTAACTATTTTTTAGTAGATTTATTATCCTGAATTTCACGCTCCTACCGAAAACTGCTGCTGAGATATGGCAAAAAGGCGCAATGACCTAAAACTTTCAACCCCCCATTTAACCCCCTTAGTGGTTGAACTTCTAAAATCGCTGAAATACGTGTTAACTAGTTTTTAGTAGATTAGGTAACCTGAATTTTGCGCTCCTACCTAAAACTGCCACTGAGATATGGCGAAAAGGCATCATCACCTAAAACCTTTGACCACCCATTTAACCCCCTTAGTGGTTAAATTTCTAAAATCACTGAAATACGTGTTTAACTATTTTTTTAGTAGATTTGTTATCATGAATTTCTTGCTTCTACCTAAAACTACTTCTGAGATATGGCGAAAAGGTGAAATGACCTAAGAATTTCGACCTCCTATTTAACTCCCTTAGGGCAGAATTTTCAAAAGTCCTTTCTTAGTCTGTGCCTACATTGTGTAAGGAACATATCTTCCAAATTTCATAGTCCTAGGAGAAGCAGTTGAAACTTGGCGTTGATTCTGAGTCATCAGGACATGTTCTTTTATAAGTATAGAAATTTGTGAAATCGACAAAGAAGTGAAAAAAGACCAAAACTGAAACTCCATGGTGTAACTTGTCAACTGTTATTTTTATTTACATTCTCTCTTAATTTTTAAGTAATATTATAGTTAGTGATTATTAATATTCACTTTTAATTTTAAATAATACAATATATAATATTTTTTCTTAATTTCTGAATAAACTTATAGCGGCTAGCAAGAAATAGGCAATGTCAACTGCTACTTTTCAAGGTCAGACGATCATTTGTGGTTTAGAATAATATCATTTGTAGCACGTTCTCTGTGTTTTCGAAATGAAATTTAATTGATTTGGCTAGTAATGGAAAAACGTGTGATTTTTGTAGCGATAAGCAAGGAAGAAAAATTTTTTCATTGAAGACACATTAAATAAGTGTAAGAAATATTTTTAACTAAGCATTTACTTCGACAAATCATGTATATATATATATATATATATATATATACTTTTATAGAAAGCAAGGATCGTTGCTTTGGCAACAATCATGGCTTGGCTGTGTATTGAAAGTGGCCCAAACACTACAAAAGCTGCCAACTCTTCTAATAAATCGGCATCTGGCAGTAATTTAGCAATGGAATTTCGGTCTGGCAAATTAATTATGACTTATCTGATAGCCAAAGTATAACACACTAAAATTTCAGCTTTGCTAAAACGACGTGAATTTGACACCTCATTTTACCTACAAATCAGGATCTGGCACGGTCTTAGCAACGTTGAAACGGTCTGGTAATAATGGATTAATATCATTAATAGTTAGCAAAAACAAGTGCTACAAACAAAATTCATGCTAAAATGACGTTATTTTGTCACTTTTTAACCTGAATTGCCCCTCCTCTCACAGCTAAACGCAACATCTCCCACCAGCCAGACCAGCCGTATTCGTATAAAGACATATATATTCCACAATAAAGAGGGAGAATATATAGAAAAATGAGCCTTGCTAAAATCAGGTGACGAAAACGTTGCTAGCTCTTAGACCATATGGATGTAATGGTAAACAAATAGTACAGAATATTGAGAAATCAATAACTTTGGATTATGAGAGCATTATTCAATGCTGCAATAATGGAATCCAATACGGAAGATATTAATAATATGCATTATTGGATTCTCCATATTATTAGTGCATTAATATGCAGTCAAATAAATAAATAATAAATAGAAAGCTAATCGAATGACAAATTCAACAAGAGCGACCAGAGTTATGATTATTTCTAATGAATATCACTGAATTAGGAAAAAAATATTAATGGAAAATATTTTTATTGAGTGGCATGCAGTATCGCCATCTAGGGATGTAAAGATTAACAAATAGTAAAGAATATTAAGCTTTAGCGATGCATTTTATTTGAACTGTTAAAACCGCATAAAGGAACTATTTATGCATTTATAAAAATATTTAATTATGCATGTATGAGCCATGAACACATTTTTGTGATTTAAATTTTTACATCTTAGTTTAAAATCTCATTGTAAAATGTATGTTGGTTAGCAACTTATTGTTTTGTTTATATATTTGAGTATACAACGTAAAGTCCTAGAAGAAATAAAAAAGAAAATAATTTGAAAATAGCTTCAATAAGGAAACATTTAAATAATTTTTTCCCTTTTGTATTTAAGAAAATTAATGCCTGAAAATGGTTTTAAAGATAAACTGAAACATCGAGAATAATTTATGTTTTTGTGATAAATCCATCAGACAATGAAATGTAAAATCTCAGATCCACGCAAAGGAATTATTTACGCATTATAAACATTTTTAATTACGAATCTATGAGAGCTGAGCAGATATGAAAAAAATATTTAATTACATAATTTAATGTTACCCCTAAAAAAAATGACAACAAAATAAGAAATTTCTTTTAATTAAATCCACCAGATAATTAGATGAAAAAAAAATTAAAAATTTCAGCTTCTGCCAAAGAGAATTGAACCTGGGACGTTTGGGTCAGAAAGAACACACTTTATCACTGGACCATCGGGTCTACAATGAAAAGGTTGAAATTAAGATTCTGTTTTGAAATCGCAGAAATGTTTGCGTGTCATTTAATTAAAATAATATGACTTTTTCAAAATTTTATGATTTTCAGCATGACAGTAGGTATTCAGCTGCAAGTACACAAGATTTCAAATCTCTAACATATACAGTTTCTGAGAATGGACTCTGTGAAGGACAGACAGAGAAGCAAGACGAATAGGGTTTCGTTTCGTGAGATGAACAAAACCCTAAAAAGTGGTAGCAATCAAGCAATCTGAATTAAAAAATTATTCAATTGGCAACACTGCAACCTACTGAGACATTGCTGTTTGGCCTTGAAGGATGTGATGTGCATATCGACAGATATATTTTTTTCCCTTTCATTTCTTTGCATGAATCATGGGTGTAAGCTGTCATAGGTAGTCAAGACCAGGACCCATTTACTGCAGTGACAAATTTCCAACAGTATTTTAGTAGAAAATATTTCACCTGTTTTTAAATGAAAATTTTTTGTTTTAAACAGGACAAAAATATGCTTATAAAATATCGGTGGAACTTTTTCTCAGCATTAAATGGCTGAGGAAAAGTTCCTCAAGAAAAGTTACTCAAAGACTGAAAATATCTTGAACCGATAGAGATAAGATTTAGATTTTTTTTTCTGTTAGAAACGGCTTGTGTTTGTTGTAATATATTCTTATTAACTTCACCAGGATCCAAAAATGTTATGTTTGTCTTCTTGGACTTTCCAAGTAGTAACTTTAGTATACATTTGGCAATCTCTATGAAATTTCAATATTGTTAAGGTTCACACTACTTCTTTGTTTTAAAATAATTGTCATATTCTGCATAGTTTTACATAGACTGTCAAAAAGTTTTATATAGGATCATGTACTGCATGTCAAAATGAGTGATATTGGCAACAATGCGATTTAAAATTAATGTGGATAACAGTAAAGTGTTGCCACAAAAAACACTATTGTGCCAGATCATTCTCACAAAATTGTGCCACCTGGCATGCATTAAGTAAATATTAGAGCAATAAAATATGACATGATCCACTAAAGTCTATTTTATTTTATTCTTAAAAACTCTTTGTTGATGGTTCTTTTATTGTTTCATTTGTTCAAGAAGAAATTATTACTTTTCTCATTTATGTAAAATATTTAAACATCAAATATAAGAAATTCTGCATGAATATATTTTTAATTTCTCAATTTTAGAGCAGTATTTAAATTAATAATAATCAAAATGAAATTAATAAATTTTGATGTATTTATGTAAAAATATAAAATATTTTAAATTAATGTAGTAGATTTTACATTTAGTTTTTAATATGTATATTACGTTTCACAGAAATAAAATATTAAAATCCCAAATAAATTGAAATAAATATCATTTGTATAAAGCATCATTTCACATATATTTTCTCAAACAATGCTTCTTCAATACAATGAATAGCTATAGCTTTAAAAGGTTGCACTCCAAAAAAAGGGTAAAGCGAATGATTTTCATTGCAATGGAAGAACTCTGATCACAAATTTAAGACCATTTTATCAAGTGAAATTTGACTCACAATTACAAAAACAGTGAATGAATGAAAAAATAAATGAGAAAAAAAGTGAGTAAAAGAAAAAAAAAATCATTAATTTACAAATGAAAAATAAAGTTGAGAGCAAATTGTTGATGTACATTTTTTTTCCAGCTTTTCTTCTTTTTGTACATAAATTTATTAACTAGGGGCAGACAATAATGATAGGTGCAGTTCATGTTACTACTAGTAAATATTATTTTAAAGGTTCATAATCGCTCTTGTCCTGAATGACTGTAGACAGAACAGCAAGGGAAGAGCTCCTATAATACAAGCTGAATCATTCCTACCATTCAATAACCTGAGACAAAAAAAAACAATTAACGTTACTGCACTGGTGGACAGCAAGTGACAGTGACAGGGCCTTTTAAATACAGCAAACCCCAGTTCTGGTAGTAGATTAATGCTGAGCTTGGTTACAACATGGCGATTATTTTGGGCAACAAGATGGATATGCCTCAGCTCCCCTTATAGGAGTCTTAAGCAAGGGTGGTGCCAGGGGTGATTCTGTTCCGAATTTTCCGAAAAATTAAGGCAGTCATTTCCGAAAAAAAAAATCGGTCATAAATCCGAAAATTCGGACATAAAATATATTGCGTTTTACCGTCAAATGGTCGCCGAAAAAAATCAATTTCGTCAATCGTTCGAAGAGAAAAGGCCAATTTCGTCAAAGGATCGCGAAAAAACGTGAATTTTGTCCAGGAATTACAAAAAAAACGTGAATTTCGTCAAAGAATCGCCGAAAAAACGCAAATTTCTTCAAAGGATCGCGAGAAAAACGTATATTTCGTCAAAAGATCGTAAAAAAACGGCAAATTTCGCACAGAAAAAAAAAAACACAGAAAAGCAAGATATCAATATTTTGAAAAAAAAAAAATCCTACGTATTTCACTAGAAAAGTATCAAGTTGGTTGATTAAAAGTTGGCAGAGCTAGAAAGCCCACCACTTTTGAAAATGTTATTCTAAAAAAACATGATTAAAGTTTTTTTTTCTGTTTACCTGCTGTGGCCAAATTTCGTTGCTGTTTTCTGCTCTATTTTTCTGGTCTCAGAATTGCCCTTTCACTTCAGATATTTATTTCTATCTAATAGAATAGGATTTACATGTGTATAAACTAAGCTGCACCGAGTGGCGCCTGTCAGGCACGTCAACCGCCGCACCCAAGTCCTGAGGGACTTATAACGCGAGAGTCCTCCTGTAAGCGCTGCGGCTGGTAGGAGCACCGCCACCTGCGCATCACGTCTACAATTATATCTCTAATATCACTTTTATCTGTTTTATATAAAAATGAACACATATACACTCAATAATATTCAAATAATATAGATTTTTTTCATTTCAAAATACATATTTTCTTTTGAAAAATCAGGTCAACAAGACCTGAAAAAGAAAAAGCGAAACTGAACCATTGGGTTGGGTAAAATCTGGTTACTTGACCTAATGAAGTACTCGATTTCAGACCTACATCTTCACGTTGGGGAAAAAAAAAAAAAAAAAAACTAAGGTGAGATTTTCAATATTCTAACCAAAATTTTCAGTGGAATGTTCAAAAAGTGGGGTGGGATTATTTTAAGTGTTGTTCTTAAAAAAATAATAAATCATGTGATCCCATGTTCTAGTGCAAATCCAGCAAAAAATACAGCCATGCACCCTTGTATGTGTAATCTCTCCCTGTATGTCAATGTAAATTTATTTTCTCATACAATCACAGGTATAGTATTTGAGTGATTATATGAGAGATTTTGCAGTTAATAGTCAAAAAACTTATTTCAACCGTTAATTAGCCCTAGGGTCGTACTGGCCCACCGGGCAACGAGGCAAATGCCGGTGCGCCCTCGTTTTTTTTTTTTTTTTTTGGAAGCATGTTTAAAGTTGTGCATTCTAAAAGGCATAAAATTTCAAAGATTTTCATATGGCAAATTAAAAAGTAATACTTTTTATTTTTAAAAGTATAGCATAAGCAAACTGTGTATGATCAAAGACAATTAGATAACCCAATTTCGAGATACATAAGTTATCGACAATCAGATGTGCTATTGTTACACATGGTATCCTGGAACATCGTGTTTTTGTAATCCTGGCGTCCTTGGACAGATTTTTTTCAACGCCTCTGCAAAAATAGCTTTCAAAAAAAAATAATATTGTGTTCGTGTTTTTACTATTATGGCGCCCATAGTCAGATTTTTTCCAGCGCCTCTGTAAAAAAAAAAAACTTTAAAAAAACTAATATCGTATTTATGTTTTTGTTATTATGGCGCTCTTAGTCAGACTTTTTCAGCGTCTTTCTAAAAATAACTTTAAAAAAATTAACTTTTCTGTCAAATATTTAGTACCCTGGGTGATCAAATATTTCTGCTTTTTGTAAAAGTACAAACGACGGGGAAAAAAAAAAATGGAATGCAATTTAAGAGAAGAGATTTTCATTTTAATTGGTCCCATTTTCAGAGGCGGCTTTGGTAATCATGTCGCCCCTAGTCTGATTTTTTCAACGCCTCTGTAAAAATAACAAAAAAAAAAAAAAAAAAAAAAAAAAAAAACTAATATCGTGTTTTTGTAATCCTAGCGCCCTTGGTCAGAATTTTTCAGCGCCTCTGTAAAAATAGCTATTTAAAAATTAATATCGTGTTTCTGTAATTATGGCGCCCTTCTGTAATTATGGACAATCAGATGTGCTATTGTTACACATGGTATCCTGGAACATCGTGTTTTTGTAATCCTGGCGTCCTTGGACAGATTTTTTTCAACGCCTCTGCAAAAATAGCTTTCAAAAAACTAATATAGTGTTCGTGTTTTTGTAATTATGGCCCCCTTGGTCAGATTTGTTCAGCGCCTCTGTAAAAATAACTTTCAAAAAATTAATATCTTTTTTTTTTTTTAAATCATGGCGCCTTTGGTCAGATTTTTTTTCAGCGCCTCTGTAAAAATAACTTTAAAAAAACTAACACCGGGTTTTGTAATCCTGGCTTCTTTGATCAGATTTTTTTTTCAGCGCCTCTGTAAAGCTAACTTTTAAAAAACTAATATCGTGTTTTTGTAATCATGCGCCCTTGGTCAGACTTTTTCAGCGCCTTTGTAAAAATAACTTTAAAAAAAATAATAACGTGTTTTTGTAATCCTGGCAGCCTTGGTTAGATTTTTCCAGGGCCTGTTTAAAAATAACTCTAAAAAATCTAATATCGTGTATTTGTAATCATAGCGCCCTTGGTCACATTTTTTCAGCGTCACTGTAAAAATAACTTTCAACAAATTAATATAGTGTTTTTGTAATTACGGCACCCTTGGTCAGATTTTTCAGCGTCTGTGTAAAAATAACTTCAGCTCCTGTATAAAAATGACTGTAAAAAAACTATTATCGTGTTTTTGTAATAGCTCTTCCCCCACCTACCCACCTACTTACACACACGTACAATCCCCACAAGCACACACACAGTGTTGAATTCAGACACTTTTCTCCGGGAGGGACTTCTGTGGCACCGGGGGGGGGGCATTGTAGAGTTCAGGGGTGGATATTGTACTTTTTGACCATTCAAAACACAAAATCTCACATTTTCCGCAGGGGATATTTTATTGTTTGGGGGGTCCCCCCCCCCGGGTCACCGCCTGAATTCAACACTGCACACACATAAATCGATGCTCTTAGTTCTAATAAACTGGAACATTCCATAATTTCTTAATGATAATATAGGTTACACCGCCAAGACTAATTTTTCACAAGTTTTTGGGCAATGGAAACTTTAGTAAATTTTGCTTTTCAAAGAATAAAAGGTTAATTTTTCATATCTATTTGAAAAAATTTTACAATTTTTTAGCATTTGAAAATGCCAATAGTATCTAAAAACCTTTTTTTAAAAACTGTATCTGCTTAACCACTCTAAACTTCAAACACCACCCCGATTTACAAATTGAAAAATACACATGACATGTAATCGAAATAAATATATAAACCACTGAAACTTGTAAAAGTCGTTTCACAAAAGAATGGATGAAAGAGAAGCGCAGATACGCGCAAATGTGTTTTTGTTTAGTTTTCAGTGCTGTTAGTTAATAACGTGGGAGTTCCTAAGAAGACATTTCGGTGGAGTTTCCCCTGGAACAGATGTGTTGTTGGTCTGCATGATAAATTTGGCGATTTTTTTTTTCGCGCCAAAATGCCGTTTCCGAAAATGATCGCCAAACTGAAACCGCGCGAAAAACCCGTTTCCAAAATAGAGTGACCACTTGTCAATAAAAACTGCGTTTATTTTTAAGAACGAAAAAAAAAATTAATAATTTTAAAACCTTTAATTCTATGTCAGGGGGGCTCTGCCCCCTTGAACCTCCCTTAAACATCGTAATTTGAACTGAAATTTATAAAAATTTAAAATTTAAACGGAGTTAAAAATCGTAATTTCAACAGAAATTTGTAAAAATTAAAGATTTAAACTTTTAAAAATGATCACTAGATTGGAAAGAGAATTTCATTGGTGCTTCAGAATTGCGATCAATTTTGAAAACGCATTTTCAGCACGAAAAAATACAAATAAAAAGCAAAATTGTACTTACATTTTGAAGACAATTTCTTGAACTTTCAGGAAAACACAAATAAAAGAGTGCAGAAACAAAAAAAAAAAGAGCGGAAAAATTTAGAATCCAAAGAAAAAAATTTAAAAAAAATCTATATACAGGGGGCATTCGTTTAAAAAACAATTACAAAAAGATAATAAAAAATTTGAAAGCCCAAAATAAACATAAAATAGGCAACAAAAAGTAAAAAAAAACGCAGCAAAAAAAAAAAAAAAAAAGTGGGGGGGGGGGGGGGTGGAGAATTAATCAGAATCCGAAAATTCTGAAGAATCAGACGACGATTTCGAAGATCGATTAACCGGCCCTCCCTGAACAATATGCCAGTCCCTCCAATCAATATCTCGAATAATTTCGAGAAAACGCGTGAAAGGATCCACGTTTTGTGAATCACAAATACACCTAAACATGAACCATGCGATGTACCCTCCAAAATCTCCTTGAGGATTGTATGCCGGCAAAGAGGCCTTGAAGTGAAGCCAGGTTGACTCAATCAAGTTTGTATGTGCACCGGTCTTTGGATCTTTGAAATTCACCGAATGATTTACCCTTAAGTGATCATAATTATTTTTTGACAACCGGTCGTAACCCTTCCAGCAATCAGAAATAACAGTTGTTCCAGGCTTGATCCATTGCTTAATAAGACCTAAGAGAGTATCCGCTGTTCTGTCGTGCACAGCAACCATGAAACAGCGCCCCGAACCGCGCTCTATAGGGCAGTTGCAATGAGCTGATCAACCATTGTATTCACTTGGAGGTAAGGGTAATTCCACAAATCAGAACTGCCTATTTTTACTGTTTACCTCCAAGGTGACGTCAATTGCAACTGCCCTATACCGCCAAAAACCCACTGACCCTCAACGAAATGACCACGGTTATATTTCCGTTTCCCAATTTTGGGCTCATCCACTTCAATAATTTTACCCACTCCCCCAATCTCTTCCGTATTATCGCGTATATAATCGATTAATACGTCGGTGCAATACCTTCGCCAATCGGCCATAGCATGTTCATAAACACCGAGGTCTCTATGAATGTTTTCAACACTGGAACACATGAAAAATTCAAAAACCAGTTGAAGAATGATGGGAATGGGAAGATTGCTGCCAGTAAAAAAAGAATTATATCTAATAGACTTAGCGGCATTACAACGGCCAGATCCAAGATCAACGCCGCAATACCACTGCCGCTTGTCTACAAGTCGCTTTCGCTTGATCAAATGCATGTCCTAATCACACTTGTGGCATTTCATTTGATCATGAAGCAAAGAGGACTCAAATAAAAAAAAAATAAAAAAGTTCCATGCACCCTACCATCATATAAAAAAAAGCCCTATTAGGCAAAGGGGATTTCCCAAGACGATCCTTATAAGGAAAGGGCACCTGACGTCACGGTTGGTCAAATTACTGTTGGTTCGTAAAAAAAACCTGTTCGTTCGTTACGACTCCTACTGTACACATGAGATGGGGAGATTTGATTGGTCTATGTTAAACTGGTCTATAATATGATTGGCGTACTTCTCCATGATGATTCCTGCAATGATAGCTACGACAAAAATTTAGTGGTCGATTGGTTGATGGAACTGTTTGTTTGTAAACATGCCCTTTCCTTATAGGGGCTGTCATCATCCGCTCGAATCTTCAACTCTTTCTTATATTCTTGAATCACGTAAGCCATCGGCACTTTTTGAATATCCTTCCTTTTCGCAGAATTAGAAGCAGAAGCCATAATTAAAAAAAAAAATGAAATCGAACTTAGAAAATATCCAAAAAAATCAAATAACGATGCTTGGATGCTCGCAAAAGTAGGTCAACGGCAAGTGACGTCGCAAAAAGAAATGACAGACGCTGACCCAACGCGGAAAAAAGCTACCGTTATAATTTCAAGAAACAGGTTTTAGAAATGCGCAAAAGTCAAAAAGTGCACACTGCGCAAGTCCGTTAAAAAAACGACATCCAAGGCGCAAAAGATGACTCTCCCCCTTCTCCCTACCCACAAAGCCAGAAGAGCGGCTAGGGTTGCCATTAAATAGGGGTTTGGCAGGGTTCAGAATAGGGTTGCCAGAAATGCAAGTTTATCGCCAAAGTTGGCGAGATTTTTTTGCGCGTATATTTTGAAGACCAACGAGACATCTATACCTTTCCCCTTAGATACCCAGTGGCCTAAGAGGACTACCCAGTGGTATCTATAGTAATACCAGATGTGACACTTTTTATTGATTATACCATATTGTGGGATTTTTGGATCTCTGTAACTTTCTGAAGAAAATAGATATCGGATGTGGAGGTATTTTTCCATGAAATACTAATTAACACACGCTCGGCGTACAAACATCAGCAAAGAAAGAAACATTAAAAACGAAAAAATAAAATATCGAATTAAGTACCTGTTATAGGAGTTTTATAATGTTTTGAGTAATAACATAAGTATTACCTCAGAAAATTCCTCCTCAGTCTGAATTTTTAGATATTCCCATTAAAGTGAAAACGAAAAATAAGTTTGCCAATAAACCTTATCATTTCGTAGATACTTTTTTTTTCAAGATATCGAGTAAGGAATAACTGCAAAATAATGAACTCATATAAGCTTATTGTGGTAGAAAAAAAACGTGTTATTCTTCCTCTTTTCTATATTTTACCCCCCATTACGTGTTGAGTTTTAAATATCAGCTAAGTGACTATATAAGAATAAAATAGTTTATTTACAAAAGAAGAACAGCTAGGTAAAATTTCTGGACTAATATACTACAGAACATCTTAACCGAAAACACCGGCACAGCAAGCACACATTGTTTCTTTGAACTTTGAAGGGGGGGGGGGGGGGCTTTGAGACCTATAGCGGCTTGGCTGTCGTCTCGAGTGATCCATCAAAACAATCTTCAAAACAATTGTCAAAATCCATGAAGGGACACTATTAAAACCGATTTATGCGGTGTAAGAAATTTATAGTTGACGCTCGGAAGTCACCAGATGAAATAAATTTATCCAAACAGTTCGGAAAGCACCGAAAACAATCACTGTTTAGATTTGTGGCGTTCCAGGATAAAGCGCGCTGTTGCTGATATTTGGTACAAGAAAAAAGGATGTGCTCCAACGAGTCTGGGACATGGCATGCACTGCAGTTACCATCTTCCGCTATATTAAAGCGAGCCAACATAGCCGGGGTGATTACCATCTTACATAGAAGCCGAGAAATAAGTACGTCCTCACGTCTGTTCAAAGCCCATGAATGGGACTGTGTAATGTTGGGAATATTGCCATGTGACTGTCGGTATTTACTAGCGAAGAAAATCTGATCACATTGCCGCCGTATGTTTGATTTGCACGAGCGAGCCAAGTCCTCTGGAGAAACCCAGTCCAGCAAGGCATCCGCGTCGGTAACACTCCTGGCCAGGCAGTCAGCTTTTTCGTTGAGGGGAATCCCTCGGTGACCCGGGACCCAATAAATATTAATGTTTGATACATGTTCAGCCAGTCTCTGAATTTTGTTATGCAGCCATATTATTACTTTAGGAGAACGCCAATTGACACACTGAAGGGCCGATAGTACCGAAAGGCTATCTGTAAGAATGATGATGGAAGAAGTCGTGGATGTAAGCCGTTCCAATGGCTAGAGCCTCAGCCGTGAAAATAGAATTTGTTTCATTGACTCTGTATCTAAATTGGTTGTTTGAGGAGCAGCCGGCAATCGAAGTAGCACACGTCGACTTTGAAGCGTCTGTAGCTATGATTTCCCAAGGACTCGTGAACTCTTGGATGAAGTCTGCGAAGAAAGAAGATACTGCATAAGCTGCAAGGTCTGTTCTTTGGAAAGGGAAGTCCGATAAGTGATATTGCACTACTCTCCTATTAAAAGGCAATGGAAATTGGAATCGTATCAAACACTCTGGCCGGCAATGAAATTCCTCGAACACATTCAAAACGCATGGGTGACAGCTTGCAGCCCGTTGTCCCAGAGCGGGGACCACTTTCTTAAAGCCAGGTGCTTAATCCAGAATCCGCTCGCGAGGCCTTTGAGCCTGTCGCCGATCGGAACAACACCAGCATGTTTCCGGAGTATGATGTTCGGGGTCCACTTTGAAGCCCCAAAGCTACCCTAATGGCACTTGTTTGCAGGACATCAAGCTTTTTCAGAACAGAAACGCTTGCCATGTTAAGTACCGCGGCCCCATACTCAATGCAGCTATAAACTGAGGCGGACGCCAGCGTCAGCAGGTGTCTAGATCTTGCACCATAGCTCTTGCAGGCCAGTGATTTTAACATGCCGATGCGGCCAAATACTTTTCTTCTCAGATAATTGACATGGCTGTTGAAACCTCCCCGGCGAGCCACATGAAAGCCCAGGAATTTAATTTCGTCGCTCCATTCAATAAGGCCCCCGTTGATGCTGAGGTCAAAGTCACATAGTGCATTTCTTCGAGAAAGGTTAATCGCGTGACACTTATCAGAGCGGATGGACAGTTTCCAATAATTGCACCACTGGGTGATGAGACGTAGGGCTTCTTGTAACTTTGCCTGGCAGGTGACTAAGGAAGAGTTTATGCAGTAAATAAATATATCGTCAGCATATATCAGAAACTTGATGCCAAGACCTTCTAGCACCTCGAAAAAGTCATACAAAAAGATAGTGAAAAGAATCGGGCTTAATACTGCACCCTGGGGAACTCCTCGACCAGTAGTGCGAGGGGACGACTGAGAACCCCTCCAGAGCACCTTGATACACCGACTGGACAGGAAGCGGTGGAGCCATTGGAGTATTGGGTCCACAATTCCAATCTCAGCACACTTGAGTATCAGGCCATCGATATATACAGAGTCGTAGGCTGCTTGGATGTCCAGCGAAATTCCCAACACAAATTTTTTGTCCAGTTTAGCCTGCATGATGTAAAGGTGAAGTATTATGATTGCAGTTTGGCTGTCACGGAACGATTGAAACCCAAGGTGGCGCGAGTCGAGGATATTATTTTCGAGGAGGTGATTGGAAATTCTGTTAGCGATCATTCTCTCGCAGATCTTGCACATGACAGATGTAAGAGCAATGGGGCGATAAGAAGTGATATCAGATTTAGGTTTGTTTGGTTTGAGTATCGGTATGATCAGGGAGGAGGTCCACTCGAGAGGGATATCTCCGGTAGTCCAGATTGAGTTGTAAATACGAAGTAGGCAGTCCAAAGCGTGGTCGGAGAGTCCCTTAAAGAATGCTGCGCTAATTTTATCCTCACCAGGGGCTGTGATTTTCGTTCGTCGAATGGAGTCTTTAAGTTCTGTCCTTGTAAAAAGGCGATTTAGCTTTTCAGATACATCAGCACCGAAGGTTAGAGGGATCGGGTCATGAGAAGCAGGCTCGCTAAAATGGTCTGCAAAGAACTCCGCTTGAGTAATCGCCTCAGAGCTAATGGAGTCAGCATGTCTCAGGCAGAGGTGTGATCAGGAGGCGAGGACTGCCGGCTCTTAACTTTTCGGAAGACTTTATAAAGGGTACCCGGGTCTTTAGCGTTACGGCACACAGAATCCCAGTAACATCGTTTAGCATCTCGTGTCGCTTGCCGAAGTTTGGCTGCAGTCTCTTTGAATTTTGTCCAGAACTCCGTGGACACAAGCTGGCGGGCTTTCTTAAGGAGATATCTCTTCTGTCTCAATAAACCGCTGCATTTGGTTGACCACCACACTGGGAGGCCTTTTGTAGAGTACTTCCTTGAAAGACTGTGGTTATGCATAGCCCGGCGAACCAGATTAAGAAAAGAGTTATAATTTAAATCAGGTGAGTGCAATAGGTAGTCATTTACCATCCGGCAGATTAGAGGCCATTTGTAAAGAGTGGATCCTGGGTGTAAAGGTGTCCTAATTTCCACCTGAATATTGATAGGAAAGTGGTCGCTATCATACGTGTCCTCTTCTACATGGTAAGTTGTGCCAGCGAACAGATCAGCTGAACATAGAGAGAGGTCAATCAAGGAGCACGTCCCACTCGGGGCAACATGTGTTGGATCGGAAGAGTTAATGAGACAAAAAGAGCTGTCACAGAGCCAGTCCACAAAGACTTCAGCAGTACGGGACGATACCTGGGAGCCCCAGAGCTGATGATGAAGGTTAAAGTCACCTAGGATTAGAGTCGGGCCATTAATTTCACGGCAGATCTTGATTATGTCAGTAACAACCAGTCCGGAGCCAGAATAAATATTGATAATGTTTAAATGAGAAGAGTCAAAGTGACAGCGGACTCCCATCAATTCATTCGCCGAACTATGATCAGAAAGATTGATACGAGCAGAAGATCATTTATTATTTACTGCAATGGCCAGTCCACCACCTGGGCGGCCCAGCCTGTCAGACCTATACAAAATTTTTCCAGGAAGGGAGACATATTTATCCGGGGATAGAAAGGATTCTTGGATCGCCAAAACATCAGCCTTAAAAAATGGAGGGCAGCTTAGCCAAGGAAGTTTATTCATAAGACTGCGACAGTTCCATTGTATAATACTTATCCCCATATATGAAGGAAGAACCAATAAAATAAGAATGACAACACAGGCCATAATATAAAAGTTACCCAGGCAAGTTGCAACTCGCAATCGCCAGCCAACAAAACGAAAAAAAAAAACATGTTCGTAATGGTAGGTGCTACCTCGTTTGAGAGCCGCTGCCTTGGTTCAGGCGTTTACGTCTCTCAGGTGAAAAGTCATTCCATTTTGCCAAGCAATTGACCAACATATTACTAAGATCAGTGATGGCTTCCATAACCTTCTCCGACTGTTTGGAGAACAGATCCACTATAATTTTCAACATAGTATTAGTGCGTACTTCTATAAATTTTTGGAATTCTTCCACTTCCGTTTTTTGTACACTTGCTATTTTAGCATAAGATTTGGCTTCAGTTTTGGGAGAGAATTGCCTACGGGCCTCTATAAAAGACAGAAAGTTCTTACATTTGAATTTTAGTAAATCGATTTCCTTAAGACGGAGAGAGCATTGATTATAGTCAGCCCTGTGTTCTTCTCCACAGTTCGTGCAAGATATTGGGTCTTCGCAAATTCCATTATGATGTTTACCACAAGTGGCGCATAACTGCTCGGATTTGCAGCGAACTGTGCTGTGATTAAATTTGTAACATTTTGAGCATTGGCGTGGGCGGTCAATGAATTGTTGAATACGTTGGATTGAGAACCAGAGTTTTATATTTGGGGGGAGGGAGGTACCCAAGATTGTAATAAGAATCGGTGACATTTCGTTTTTACTACCCTTCTTCAGAAAACGCCGTAGTTCGAGAATGTGCACTTTATTTGTTTCCTCAATCTCCCGGGCAATATCCGCTAATTGTATGTCGACCGGCATGTTAAACAGGAGAAATCTATTGGAAATATTATCCCATATTATTCTGGATGATACTTGGACTCCAAGAAATGAAGTGATTTTGCTAATGTTTATGGCACACATTTTGTCCTTTGTTGAGAGTATTATGCTTCCGGACCGGGTAAATTTTACATTGTCAATTTTCTCAGCATTTTCAATTTTTGATCTTATTTCCGTTTGTACATCCCGAGGATTACGTTTGGGGATTGCCGCTGATTCTTTACTTGTTAAAAAATATTAAAGGCCTTACCTCCATTTTCTGCCGCCTTTTCCAACAATGTTTCAACTGGTGCTGAAGACCGAGCAAAGAAAGGAGTAATTTCGGCAAACTGTGATCCGCCGTCTTCCACATCGCTCATTTCCATGTTTACCATCGGAACTACCGAGCTGGGGTTAAATGCTGCGTTGAATACAGAACTGTCCGTTTCCGAGCTGGAGTCAGAGACTACATTGAAGGTGGAATTTGCCATGCCGGCACGTAGACCAGCTATGCAACACTAATTGTCCAGTGCAAAGTCCACTATTATGTTATAAATCGGCACAGAAATATGAATAAATACGCTTACCCTAGTTAAATACTCAATATAGCACCAAAATAAATACCAGCAGTAGTAAACTGCCGCTGGGAATACAGAAGCAAACTTATCACCACAAACCAGCCGCCACGTTGGTAAACGCCCCCCACAACAAAGCGAAGAGCTCACCACCAACCGTCATGGTCAGTGTGAACCCAAGACAGCAAGACACATTGTTTCTTCTTTTTACATTCCAAGTGACAACAGAACATAACGTTGCCAAACTGGCAAGACAAACTTGGTGTTGCCACAGACGTTAATAATTATTTCCCAACACACTCCCTTAATTATTAATTCAATTAAAAAACACTCCCTTAAAATCATACACATTTACAGACATAAAGTATTACATTCAAATCAAAAGAAATTTTTTTCCTCCCCTCTTATTACATGCAAAATAATCAAATCAATTTAAGTACAGTACAATAACATATATATACAAACCTAGTAAATTTTAAATTCAAACAAACATATTACATTACCAATTTAGCTTTAAATTTTTCAAACTTGTTTGGTCCCAGTGCCTTAGTAAATACATCAGCAATTTGAATATCGGTTGGGCAATATTTTATATTAATTAAACCCTCATCCACTTTCTCTTTTATAAAGTAAAATCGTACATCTATATGTTTACTTCTTTTACTTACAACCCCATTTTTAATTATATTTATGGCACTCTGATTATCTATATTTAAAGTTATAGAAATTTTATCATTTGTAATTTCCTCAATTAAAGTTTTGAGATAAATTAGTTCTTTACAACATTCAGCCGCTGCAATATACTCTGCTTCAGTACTTGATGTAGCCACTATAGGCTGTTTTCTCGAGCTCCAACTTACTGGACCTCCACAAAAATATATTATATATCCAGTGGTACTTCTACGAGTGTCAGGATCACCAGCATAGTCTGCATCACAATAGGCAATCAACTTTGTGTCGCTGCCACTTGTCGTATACACTACACCTAAGTCCTTGTTTCCCTTTAAATATCTTAAAGTTCTTTTGACGAGATTAGAAATATCACAGACAGATGGATTTTCTACATGGCGACTTCCATAAGCAACAGCGAAGGACAAATCAGGTCTTGTTCTACATGATAAATAAAGAAGACTACCAATAGCTTCTCGATAAGGGAACTCACTTTCTTTATCTTGAACACAGTTCACTGTTCCATTTTGTAACAGAGGTGTACTTGTTGCCTTTCCATCCAACATTCGAAATCTCTCTAACACTTGTTTTGAATACGGTTCTTGATGGATTTTTAGTGTGTCATTATTTAGTTCTAAATTCATACCCAGAAATGAATGTGGTTCTTCATAAGTTACATCAAATTCCTTTTTTAATTTCTCTAGAAAATCAATCAATCTTGTATGATCACATCCAATTAAAATTCCGTCATCTACATAAATAGCTAATATTATGCCCTTGTCTTCAGTTATGAAAATGCACTGTTCACATTTAATTTGTACAAAACCACTTTCCCTCAAAAAATCTGTTAATCTTTTGTTCCATTCTACAGGTGCTTGTTTTAAACCATACAATGATTTTTGAAGTTTACACACCTTAGACCTGTCATCATATTCTTCTGGCATACTCATGTAAATCTCCTCGTCCAATTTCCCATACAAAAAAGCTGTTTTAATGTCAAATTTCATCATTTTATATTGTTTCTTCAATGCCAGTCCAAAAATAGTTCTCAATGGAATAATGCTTACTACTGGACTATAAGTTTCTTCATAATCAAGACAATATTTTTGTTCACAACCTCTCACAACCAAACGGGCTTTGTACTTGCCACTATCTTTAATTTTAAATGTCCATTTGTTACTCAATATCCTCTTAGTTTTTACCGCATTTCTGTCAACCACTTGCCAAGTTTCATTTTTTTCTAAGGATTTCTTTTCATCCTCTATAGCTTCTTTCCACAATTCTTTATCATCTCCATTAATGACCTCTTCATATGTTAGCAAAGCATAATCACCAAGGTAAACAGGAGGTTTCTTTATTCTTTTCCCTCGTCCAAATTCTTCAATGTTTTGATCTTCTGATGTCGTTTGTTTTATGTTGTCAGGATTTTCCTCATCTTCACTACCGTCATCTTGAAAATCAAAGTAGTTGAATGGTGATATCAAATCATTCAGTTTATCAACTTTAGGCTCAATGAATATCACATCCCTTGAAGACTGTATTTTCTTAGTTCTTGGATCCCATAATCTGTAACCATTTTCAGCATATCCAACAAAGATGAGCCTATTACTTCGACTATCCAATTTCTTCAGCCGGCCAAGTATTTTAGCATAAGCTACACTACCAAATATTTGTAATCTTGACAAATCTGGTTTCTTTTGGAACCACATTTCAGCGGGAGTAACACTTATAGACTCTGTTGGGCTTCTGTTAAGGAGGTAGGCTGCAGTTCGCAATGCTTCACCCCACATTTCTTTCTCGACTCCTGAATCAAAAATTAGAGCTCTGACTTTTTCAAAGAGTGTTCGATTCAGTCGTTCCGCTTTTCCATTAAGCTGTGGTGTATGTGGAATGTTATAATCCAAAACAATCCCTTTATATTTGCACCAGTTAACTAGCTTATGAGAAACATATTCTCCTCCATTGTCACAGCGTAATTTAGAGACACGAAGTGACCACTTAGCTTCGACTTCTTCAATATATTGTTTAAGAACATCTGCAACTTCAAATTCGTTCTCTAATAGAAAGACCATGGCAAAATGAGTAAATCATCCAAACATGTTAAGAAATACCTTTTTCTGTCCCATGTACTCACTTCTATTGGGCCACAAATATCGGTATGGATCAGCTCTAATGGTCTAGTTGCTCTTGTTCTTTGCGATTTAAATGGAAATCTAGTCTGTTTGGCTTTAAGACAAATATCACATGGATTTTCTATCATTTTAATGTCATCATATTTTAGATCTATGCCATTTGAATTTTTCAATAATATTTTTATATATTTACTACTTAAGTGTCCAAGTTTTCGATGCCACAAAGTTGGATTTTTCTGCTCACAAATCAAAGCCTCATTTTGTTGATTTAAATCTATTTCGTACAGTCCTTTATTGTTTTTATATCCCTCCAAAACAATTTCTCCATCTTTTGAAATTTCTACTTTATCTTCAATAAATTTTACCTCTCCATCATTTTCTGTAATTGCATTATCAGATAATAAGGTTTTACTCAGCTGTGGAACATAGAGTACATTTTGTAATGTGCAACTATCAGTTTCTGTTGTACCAAAACACTCAGCTTTCATTACTTCAGATTTCTTTGCTAATCCAATTTCAGTAGAAATCTTCACAGGATTTTTCAGCATTATTTTATTATTTACCATATGGGAAGAGGATCCTGAATCTACCACAAATTTATTAACTAAAGACGTATCTCTAGATTCTTGAGCAAGAAAGGAAACTGCTGGTTTTCCATTTTTACGAAAATAACAGTCTTTTTCAGAATGATTATCTTTCTTACAAATGCTGCACCGAGGATGATTATTTTTACCTTTATTACAATCTCTAGCCAAATGAAATTTGCTGTCACATTTAAAACATCTCTGTTCTTTAACACTTTTTATTGGATTTTTACTTTTACCACATGATCTTGCCAAATGATCAGAACTGTTACACTTGAAACATCTTCTCTCCAATATTTTGAAAGCAACTGGCTCCTCATTCTTTTTTACATTTTTTATACATGACTCTTCATTCAATAATCTTGCTGTTAAATTCTCTAAGTTTTTTTCTTTTGTGTTAGTAGAGTCCCAAGCACTTCTAAAATGCTTATACTGTTCTGGAAGTGTGGATAAAATTTTAGATATAACCATTTCATTATCAATTTGTTTATTCAGGGCCTTCAGTTTAAAAGCAATGTTTTCTAATCTGCTTATGTGTGTAGCGATATCGGTTTCTGTACTAAAGCTGTAGTTAAAAAAAATCTTGTAATAAAGTACACTTTTGTTGTTCTGTATCTCTTTCAAAAATACTGCATAACTTCCTGTACATGTCATGTGAATTTTTGCAATTCAAAATATGCATCATTACTTTCTTATCTATAGTTGTTACAATTATCTGTTGAGCTTTAGCGTCTTTCTTTTCCCACAACTTAACATCTGCCGGTTGGCCTTCTTTTTTTTCAATTCCATTTACAACGTCGAGCAAAGAGTTTGATTTTAATATTATGCTTACTTGAAATTTCCAGAGCGCGAATGAACTTGAGTCACGAAGCCTTTCAACGTGAGAAACATCTTCATACATATTAGTCATTTTGTTTTCTTTTTCAGCGGTTCGAATTTTACAACAGAACCTTCCTTTTCACGTTACTTCTATTTGTTATTAGTCACTAGCCCGATTCGCAACCGCACTTGGCTACCATGTTGAGTTTTAAATATCAGCTAAGTGACTATATAAGAATAAAATAGTTTATTTACAAAAGAAGAACAGCTAGGTAAAATTTCTGGACTAATATACTACAGAACATCTTAACCGAAAACACCGGCACAGCAAGCACACATCGTTTCTTGAACTTTGAAGGGGGGGGGGGGGGCATGAGACCTATAGCTACTTGGCTGTTGTCCCTAATTATCCAAATTCAAGAACCAAACAACACAACGAACAAAACACCCACTTAAAAGCGATCAATACTATGGAAAAAGTGCAGAGTGTCTGCGCGAAAGTCTTTAGAAGAACAGAAATCGTTAATAAAGCACACCATCGAACGAAAAGACCCACTATTCCAACAACAACTACGCTGGGACTGATATTTAGTACACCAAAACAAAATATGCTCCAAGGAGTCAGCTACTCCACAGGTGCGGCAACTGCCGTCCGCTAACAGATTAAAACGAGCCAACATCGCAGGGGTTATCAGCATACCACACAGAAACCTGGAGATTAAAACATCCTCCTGTCTATTGCGAGACCAACTGAACGTCTGTTTAGCACTGGGAATATTCCCTTGCGAGTACTGATACTTGCAGGAGCTATAGGTGAGCCCAAACTGACTCTTAATCTTTTTCTTTTGAGCGCAGATTAAATCTTCTGAAGAGATCCATTCGATCATGGTGTCAAAATCAGATACACTCTTGGCCAGGTTGTCTGCTTTTTCATTTAAGGGGATCCCCGGTACCCAGTACAAGAAGAGTTTCGGAATATGGGCTGAAACCCGAAGAATTTTATTATAGAGCCATATAACAACCTTAGGTGACTTCAAGTGCGTAGATTGGAGTGCTGATAAAACAGACAGGCTATCAGTGAGTATTACAACTGGAAGCGACGCTGATACCAGCTCATCCAAAGCCATGCCCATCGCCAGAGCCTCTGCTGAAAAAATATTGACCTGTTGGATTCTATAGCCAAACTGACCTGTTCGTGAGCAGCCAGCGATCGACGTAAGAGAGGGCGACTTCGATGCATCGGTGGCAATGATGTTCCAGGTGTTCCAGGATCCTGCAAACTCTTGGATAAAATCTGCAAAAAGGGGAGCTATAATACTCGATTCCAGCTCTGTACTCTGAAAAGGAAGGCCGGAGGAAAAAAATTGTACTTTATCTGTATTCATAGTCAGAGGAACTTGGAAACGCAGCAGATGATCCAGCCTGCAGCCGAACTCATTCATATTCTCAGAAACACATGGTAAACTTTCCACAAAAGAGACCAAACCATCCGTGCGTAATTCCCAGAAAGATGACCAGCTGCCCAAAGAAACCTGTTTAATCCAGAACCAGAAAGCTAGATCCCTGATCCTGTCTACAATAGGGAGAGCATCAGCATGTTTACGCAAGAGCAAAATCGGGGTCCACCCCGGAAGTCCCAGAGCCACCCTTATTGCACAATTCTGCAGAACCTTCAACTTTAGAAAAATGGTCTTGCATGCTGAGACTAAGATGGCTGCCCCATATTCAAGGACGCTTCGAAATGCAGAGGAGGCTAACGTCAGGAGGTGGTAAGATCTTGCCCCATAACTCCTCTGGGCCAGGGCCTTAAGAATGTTGATTCTTTTAAAAACTTTTTCCCGAAGGTACTCTGCATGTCTGCGAAATCCACCCCGGCGAGCAAAGATGATACCAAGAAACTTAATTTCCGAGCACCAGTCAATCAGACCGCCGTTAATAGTAAATTGAAACTCGCATTCCTCCAACCTTCTTGATAGATTTATGGCATGGCATTTGTCTGCTCTGATCGATAGCTTCCAGTAGGAGCACCATTGCACTATGAGACTGAGCGCATCTTGGATTTTTTCTCTGCAGGACTCCAAAGAGGAAGCCGCGCAATATATAAATATGTCATCAGCATATATGAGAAACTTAATGTCGAGACCCTCCAACACTTCATAAAAATCCGCAAATTGATTGTGAACAGAATCGGACTCAAAACAGAGCCCTGGGGCACTCCTTTACCGATACCACGGGATGTCGAAAGAACACCTCTCCAGGAGACCTTGATCCTTCTAGCGGAAAGAAAGCGATGCAGCCATCGAAGGATCGAGCCCGTAATGCCCAGTTGTGCACATTTATACATAAGACCATCTATATAAACAGAGTCATACGCAGCCTGAATATCTAAGGATACACCCAATATGAATTTTCTCTCCTTCTTTGCCAGTAAGAGATCCTGATGGAGAATGGCAAGGGCAGCATGGCAGTCACGGAACGGTTGGAAACCCAACTGTCTTCTGTCAATTATTTTATTTCTAAGCAGGTAAAGATTAATACGGGAAGAGATAATTCTCTCACAGATTTTGCACATAACAGAGGTCAGAGCAATCGGACGGTAGGAGGAGACATGGGATTTAGGTTTACCAGGCTTTAAGATAGGAAGGATAACCGCAGAGGACCAAGCATCCGGGATATCACCTGAGATCCAGCTGTTGTTAAAAATCTGCAGCAGACATTGGAGAGAATGGTCATTTAAGGTCTTAAAAAAGGCAGCGCTCACTTTGTCCTCACCCGGAGTGGTAATTCTTGTCCGATTGATGGCATCTTTCAATTCTTGCATAGTAAAAGGAGAGTTAAGCTGGCTGTTTACTTCATTACCATAGGTGAAAGGGAGAGGTTGATGGTCACATTCCTGACTAAACTGGTTAGCAAAGGCTTCGGCTTGCGCCGCTGCATCAGGGTTGAAAGAATCGGCAATTTGGATACAAAAATGTGACTCTGGGGACGGGCTTGATCGATTTCTGATTTTGCGGAAAATCTTGAATAAAATATGCGGGTCATTCGCTTTGCGGCACTCCGCATCCCAGAAACTTCGCTTCGCCGTTCTCACCACCTGACGGAGCTTTGCAGCAGTCCGTTTGTACTTAACCCAGTATTCCGTAGACACCAGGCGACGGGCTCTTTTAAGAAGGAATTGTTTCTGCTTGCTCAGGTTGCTGCACCTTGCCGTCCACCAAGCTGGGAGGCACTTCGCTGGCATGGACCTAGAGAAACTGTGTTTATTCATGGGCAGGAGAACTAACGTATGAAAGGACTGATAATCGATGTCAGGAATCGTCTGCAGATTTGCATTGACCTCTTTACCTATGCGCGACCAGTTGAAAAGGGTGAAGCCCGACTGAACTGGAGTGCAGAGATCCACTGCAATAGTAATTGGGAAGTGATCACTATCATATAATTCTTCTTCGACATGGATCGTAGAACGGGCAAGGAGATCCGGGGTGCACAGCGAGAGATCTATCAGTGAGCATGTTCCATTTGGAGCCACATGGGTAGGAACAGTAGAGTTCATTAGGCAAAACGTACTTGCCGACATCCACTCAACGAGGCTATCACTAGCCCGCGAAGACACCGGGGAACCCCAAAGACGGTGGTGAAGGTTAAAATCACCAAGAATGAGAGATGAGCCAGCAAGCCCATCACAGATCTTAGTGAGGTCGGCCACAATCAGGCCAGAGGAAGAGTAAACGTTGATAATATTTAGGTGCACCGATCCGTTTTCAAGATGAATTCCCATGATCTCATTTGCAAATCCAAGGTTGTTAAAATTAAGTTGACGGGACGACCAAGCAGAGTTAACGGCAATAGCCAGGCCACCACCTGGACGGTCAATCCTATCCAGACGATAGACGATTTTACCTGGGATGACCAAAGATTTTTCTGGCGTGAGAAACGTTTCCTGCAACACAAGAACATCCGCTATAGTAAACAGAGGACACTTGAGCCAGGATTGTTTGTTTAATATGCTCCTATAGTTCTATTGAAGCACACTTAACCCCATTAAAAGTGAATAAAAAAGTCCCAAAACAAATAGCGGAGCAAAGCTGGGTTAGTAAAATACTGGGAAACTGACACTTGCAGACACCCAAAAACAAAGTATTTTTTTTTTAATGACTCCCACCAGATTTATATGCTCGCTTACGCTCAGGAGAAGCCTCACTCAGCTTAGCTAAGCAGTTCATCAACATGACGCTGAGGGCATTAATCGCTTCGATGATTTTTTCCGAGTGTTTTGAAGAGAAATCAATCAATACTTTGAGCATATTGTTGGTCCTGGCCTCGATGAATTTTCGCATTTCTTCAAAGTCCGATGTCTTAACACTGGCCACCTCAGCATACCTGACTGGATTAGCCTTTATGGAATATTTTCTGCGCGCGTCAACGAAAGATAGAAAATTGCTACTTTTGAATTTTAAGAAATCAACTTCAGAGATCCGGGAAGGACACTGATTAAAGTCTGACCGGTGTTCCCCCTCACAATTTACACATTTTACAGGTGTAGAGCACTGGCCAGTATGTTGAAAACCGCAGGTGACGCAGAGCTGTGGTGATTTACATTTCCCCGAAGGGTGGTTGAATTTAAAACAGACCGAACATTGGCGAGGTCTGTCGATGAAGTGACGTATTTTCTGTATCGTGAACCACATTTTTATCTCTGACGGGATGGATGTGCCAATAACCGTCACAAGAACCGGAGACACTGAATTTTTTGAGTCCTTACGGAGTAACCGGCGGAGTTCCAAAATTTGAACGTTATTACTTTCAGTGATTTGTGGCCGACCTCATTCAGCGGAATATCCACCAGAATGTTAAACAGCAGGAATCTGTTGGATATGTTTTCCCAGACAACACGAATTTTAACTGCCACACCCAAAAACTCAGCCAGGTTGCAAACCTCCTTAGCACAAACCACTTGTCTAGTACTTATAATTATACAACCGGCCCTAGTATACCGTATATTATCTATGTCAGCCGCATGAGTCACTTTAGCCTTAATTTCAGCCTGCACGACACGAGGGTCACGAGTAGGTATAGCGCGAGAGTCCATACTTTGTAAAAAAATATTAAAGAACTTTCCATCATTCTCCGCAGCCATATCTAATAGAGAGGACACCGGTGCAGATGACCGAGCAACATTTGGATAGTTAGAGTCACTAATTAAGACACAGTTGTCAACATCCCCCATTTCTATGCTAATTGCCGGTACTTGTTCAGCAATATCATCATTAACAAAATTAAAAGCCGAGTTGGCCATACCTGACATGCAAACCACAAGTTACATAGTTAAAACAAGAAAAATAAAACACTACTTACAGCTACGGCACAAAAATATAGACAAACACCCAGTAAATATGCGACCAAAACCGAGAAAAAGCAGAAACGATACTTACTTTATTACAATAACCACACGCCAAAATAATACACACGAGAAGGCAGAGTACAACAGCCAGTCGCTACAAACCGGTCAACGCCCCCCAATACCTTCGGAGAGCTAACACAACCTTCACCTACAACATATCCCACATCGTTTCTTCTTTTTACATTCCAAGTGACAACAGAACATAACGTTGCCAAACTGGCAAGACAAACTTAGTGTTGCCACAGACGTTAATAATTATTTCCCAACATTACGCAATTATTTCTATTTTCTTTGACTTTGTTTTGTAATATAATGCTTAAATATAATTTTCCCAGTACATAGTATTTTTAAAAAATGTAAATATATTTGAAGCTATTGCTGCTCTTCTGGTGTATTTATTTATTTATTTTTTGTCTGTGTGTGTGAGTTGCGGCGACAATTAAAATTAAATTTGGCTTCTGTAATTAAAATAAACAGCAATTTAAAATTAAATATGATTTATTTTAGTGACTAGGCGAGGAAAAAGGTGGAAATTACGGAAAGCTTTTTTTTTTTTCAAAATGCCGACTGTTTTGAAGAGATTATTCAACTTTTATCGAAGAAAAATAAGGATTTTTGATGATAAAAAAAATCCTTAATGCTCTGCATAATTATATAAGAAAAAAAGCTGACAAAATTAGAAGTAAAGCAATTCAGTATTATTAAAGTAATCGTGTCGTGGTCATCTATTTAAAAATGCAATTTTGAGAAAAACTAGTTTCAATTTTATGTTATAATTATTGTAGAATGCTTATTATATATATATATATATATATATATATATATATATATATATATATATATAGAATCGTCTATTCCAGATTCTGGCCATATAAAGAAGTCTTGATTCCGTTGATAAAGGCCCCACCAGTGGCTGAGAGGTTCTGCTCTCAAAGCTGGTAGACGGGAGGTGCTGGGTTCAAACCCCTGTCGCGCTCGTCGACCTAACCGTTCGGAGTTTTCCGTGGTTTTCTTCGAACCTTGCCGTAAATACGGGTTAGGATCCCTTAGAAAGACCCACACGGAGGGCACTCTTCCCTAGGGCCTATATCCCTCGTGTTGATAATTGGCCGTCAAAAATCAACCCAACCCAACCCGTTGATAACGTCGCTAAAATAAAAACTCGATTTTTCGAAATTTATAAGTTATGATTACGTGCAAATCCTTAAGGCGATTTTCGAAAAAAATATTTTTTAACGTTCAGTAATGCAAAAATTTCTGCTCATTTACAAACATAAAAATAGTGTTCGACAGGAACTGAATTTCGGTTACCTTTCTAGTTTCGACAGAAAACGAAAACGAAATTGTCTTAAAAATAAATTCAAAGTAATTAACATAAACATGCATGTTATCTGAATAATGTTTTGCGTAGAAACGGAAGTACATAATTATTAATTAAAAATTAATTTTATTGAAATAAAATTAATTAAATATGAGGTGCTATAAACATAAAAAATGATTCAAAAATAATTTATTTAAAAAATAACGAATTTAATCAATATTATTAATACCTTCTAGATTTATCCCCTTTTATGTGAATACATAGTATGTGCGGCTCTTTGGATGGTAGTGCCGTTTGGGAGAGGATAGGGAGGGGCAGTTATAGTAATACCGAATATTCGGCAGTATTTTCGCCGAAACTAAGATTTTACGCTGAAAACGAAAATGAAACTGAATATTCGGCCAAACTCTACATAAATGAATGAGACTTGCAGTCTTGATCATTAAAATGATTTGTAATACAACAGATTCTTTTCTTTAAATTAATCACATCTTGAGTTAAAATTGATTGTTGTCTTGTGACAGCAGTATTTTTTCCTCTTCCCGCACTGTCGCGTCCGGAAATTAGGTTCAAAACGGCACCTTTGACAGCATTTTCTGAAAGATCTTTTGCTTTTCCCAAAAATATATAAAAGACAGTTCTATTACAAAGTTTCTGATGGGAAATAAAAAATAGCTGGTATTTTCGGCCACTTAAAGCAGACAGACTCCCCCCCTGCCCTGCGTATACACATGAATTGCTGTACAAAAGAACAAGATATTTGAAAAACAGAAACAATCCCAGTAGCCCAATAGCTTTTGTAAATGTAAGTTTGCTCATTTGAAAGGAAACCGAAATGCATTATGTGCGAATGAGACCGAGACCGAAATACATTATGTCCGGGAAAAGAGAGTACTGAAACCAGCCATCTATTGTCCACCCCACAGAAACTGGAAATGCATGTGTTTTCAATTTTCAACCGATAGTCGGTATAAATAAAGTGCTCTTGATGTGAAATCTGCTTCGTTTGTCTTGTTCTATCCAGTGTCAAAGAACTATTCCGTCTTTATATTATTTGCCGGTGACCTGAGTTATTTACTTATTTTAGTGTAATCTTAAACATTTTTTTTTATAATAAGCTTGTACTTCAACCTTTTAAAAAAAAAATAGTGTACAGTGTTATAAAATATCATCACCACAGCTCAGATATGCTGATGTTGCATTTTGCATAACAAGAACTGTGACTTGTCCATCGAAAAACAATATAAGGTATAAGACTACATATTAATTATTTTTTTTATTGTATCTCTTTCACAAGAATGTTTATTAGTTTGAATTTTTGCGAAATCTGCAAAATTTGCCTAATGTATTTCTTTATTTTCTCTTTGTAACTGTTGCGAGAAAAAAAAAAATCCCTGTCGGCTTGGCCAACAGGCGGGGTTAGATTTCGAAGTTAGCTACTAATTTCATCAATAAAAACTTAAATCAAGATTAGAGATAAGCCCAGTTCTTCACTAAGAATGAGCTCTAGAGACCTAAAATTTCTTGAGAAGTTTGTTTTGTTTATACTGTCTTTATACCTCACATTTTCAACAAATTTATGAACCTATTGTCGTTTTTGTTATTTTTGAAGAATTCTAGTTCTATTATAAAAACAAAATTCCTAGCTTGAAAACAATGTCCTGACGTATTCAACATTTGAAAGGGGGGGGTTAATTTTCGTATTTTTCGAAACAGATTGATAAGTTATAAAGCGTAAAGAACATAGATGGGATTTGGTGTTTTCCGTTTTATGTATCTCGAACGGTTCAGCCGATGCATGTTTCGAAAGACGGGCTAAAAAAAGCCGCTTTTGGCTTGTATCTGCCTCCACACTGTGGAACGTGGTTTCTGGCACTCGTCGGTGCAACATTTTTCGGTCAACCTTTTAACCCCTTCGCGACGAGAGCACTTTCCTTAATTTTTAATCTTTTACCACCGGTTTTTCACAACAGAAAAATTTCTGTAATTGAATCGCGAAAATGCTCTGACTAAGTAAGGTAAACTTTACAATAAAAAGTAACTGGGAAGAATAATGAAGGATCCTGAGCACCTTAAGTGGCATGTATACCGGTCGCTCGTCTCCAAGGGGTTAAATTGCGGGGTTTAATTAATATCTCGGCCAATTATATAAAAAAAACAACAAAATTGAAACTCAGGAGTATTAAGACCTGCCTTGGACCATTATCATCCAAATTTACAGACCTTTCGCGCAGTAAATTTTCCTAGCCATTTCTTTCTTTTTTTCCGCACACACACAAACACATACTCAGAGAGAGAAACGCCGTTCTTTTATTAGTATAGATATCCTTCAAATAAATTACAATAACAAACTTATTTCTGACAGAATTGTGATACATATGGGATACATATGGCTATTAGTATAAAGTTGTAGTTGGCATTAAAAAAAAAAAAAATCTGTTAAGGGGACTCGGTACCCTTGATTCAGTGAAAAATGACATAAAAATATCGATTTTTTTAATTTTTGCTTAAATTATACTTTATTACCCTTAGTACATTCTCGTGAAGTTTTGTAAAGATTCGAGTATTATAAGTACAGTTTAAAGCAAGAGTGGCCGAGAGGTTGTACCCTCGAAGCTGGTAGACGGGAGGTGCTGTGTACGAACTCAATCGCGCCGGTCGGATTAACTGTTGGGAGTTTTCCGTGGTTTTCTTCCAACCTTTGATTTCCTTGCGTTATTACGTGTTAGGTTCCCTTAGAAAGCCCCCCCCCCCACGGATGGCACCTCCCCCTTTAGGGCCTATATCCCCCGTGTTGATAATTGGTCGTCATGAACACAATCAACCAACCTTATGGTCTGTTTGATAAAACTAAGTATCGGATTTACAAGAAAGTAATTTTTTTTTTTTTTTTTTTTTTACACATAAAAATGTAAAATAAATTCAGTTTTTCACAGTAATTTTACTACAACATTTTATTTTTTTTTCACCCAAACTAATTAACTTAGGAAAAATCCGATACTTAAAATTGTAGAGTAAACTTCTACGAATACTTTTTAAAAAATTAGCTGAAAATGTTCAAAATAGTAGGAGAAGATACATTTTAAAATTTACTTAAAATTTTCAAAAAAAAAAAAATAATAAATTTTTCGAATGTTGCCTGGAAAATTGAATAATTTCTTATTAGAATCATTTTTCTTCATTGAGTCCTTTATTATTATTATGCCAAAAATGTACCTTAAAATACTTAAATAAAAAAATGTTCAAAAGGTACCTAGTCCCCTTAAAATAAAATTTATGGCCAACCTTCTTGGGACTTAAATTACATATGAAAGGAGGGGGAGGGGGGTTAAAAGGTATTTCACAGCGAAACTTACAATTCCATAAGTCCTACTCCATTTAAGTTGGATTTCTAATGCATTTAATTTTCAAATAAAGGACACTCCATTGAAGAATAAGAATTATCTCATTCAAAATATATAAAATAATCCTGTAGCCGTTACGTATGTTAACTTAAAAAAAAAAAAATGTTTTAGATACTTTTAAATAGTAGTTGGCGCCCTTTTGATTAGAATTTGGCGCCCTTTTTATCCAAGTTGCCACCGCCCTTTTTGTCATGCCAGTACGACCCTAGCCCTTTATGGCACATTGTTTTAGATATGCAGCATACAAAATCAATTTATTTCAACAATTAAAAATATCGAAATATCAAAATATTAAAAAATCGAATTGTTTCAGAAATTGAAAATTAGAACATTATTCTTTGTCATGTTTCTTGCAATAATCCTTGCAGTTGTTACAATTCACAAGAAATAGCATAATTGTTTAGTTATGTATGGTAATTGCTGAGAACATCGCTTCATGTTTAGATCAATTAAACAAGAACAAAAAATCATGTATCAAGCATAGATTATGAAACACTTTCCAACATAGGCAGAAAACTGTAATGAAACTTCACCGTTAAATAAGGTGAAAGAAGATACGTAAGTAAACAGTTTAGAAAACATATAACACGTTGAAAAATACAGTTTTCAAAATTACCCTTCAGTGTCAAAAAAGCAGTCAAATTATTTTGTGAAACCCTGTGTATATGATTAAATGATTTGGATATATTGTATGATAAAATTTAGTTCAGTTAGAATATTCACATTTAGCAATTTTCGCCATTGGATGGAAATGCACTCGAAATCTTTTGTACCGCCCTGTATATTATCTGAAGACTTTTCTACTCACCACATATTAAGCAGAAAGGCAACTTAAAACTCACTCGCAGCAATTATCAACCGTAAACGACAATGTATCTTTTTCTTTGTGTATGCTCTGTATATGAATTTATTTATAATCCACAAACTTCTATTAGTCTACTAAATATAGTTCATCAGGAAAATGTGTAACACAAGTAAAAATGACCCTTAAGCAATTCACGCCCATAGTCTGTAATACTTACGGATTCCCTTGTATAGCCCTGTATATGAACAACTGAGTTTATAAACACACACGTACTATGAAAAAATTTAGTTAAACTTAAAAACGCAAACCACTGTTGAAAACACACTTATCACACATAGACTGTAAATATCGCACATGTACTGTAACCAATATCTTTTGTGTGTCCCTGTAAATAAACGCAATGCACACATCACACTTTCAAGAGAGCAATTTATAGTGCACCTCAGTAATGTATATAATTTTCATTATGTTTGAAATAGTGAAATATTAAATAACACTGCAAACGATTTTTCACCATAGAACAATGTATAACAGAATTCTTTTGTTTGACCCTGTAAATGAATAATTAATGCTTTGCACCCCATATTCTACAAAAAGCATGTTTTAATGTGCTTCATAATTATATATCAATTTTATCCTGTTTTAAATGACGTAGCATCATCAAAATGCACTTGAAGCGATTATTTCCCATTGACTGTTATGTAATAGAATATTTTGACTTCCCCTGTAAGAATACTATAAGTGCTACATACTTCAGTTGAAATAGGGAACATGCTATAGTAAACGACAATAACATACAAAATTTTCTGGGCGATCCGAGTATATTTACGCGCGTTAGAGCACGGACAGACGGCCAGACAAACCAAAGTCATAAACACTTTTCAACTAGGTTGGAAAGTGTTAAAAATTGATGGCATCCATCAAAAGTTTTTTTCGTCTAAGAAATTCATAATATTTGTCGAAAATATTTAATTTTGGTACATATTTTTTAGTTAAAGCAAATTAAATATAATTTTTTTAATTAAAAGAGAAAAAGTGATGATCAAAGTAATATTTCAAGAGTTTTTTTTTTTTTTTTTTTTTTTTTTTTTTTTGTCAAATTAGTGACAATGACAATTTGACAACATAAAATTTAATTGTAGCTTTTTTTTTTAGAAAATGTTTTAGCGCAGATTATATTTAAACATAAAAAATAATTACTTAAATATCATTTTTGTAGTGTTTAAGTAAATATTTAAATTATATGTTCAGTGGAATTAGTACCGTATTTTCGGGCATATGAGCCGTGGCACATACGTTAAAGTATAAAATATTCTAAGTGTGGCTCTTAAGCGGCAGGAACAAGGATTTTTTCCTCCTCATAGGGATGTTTTATAGCACCTTTTTAAATCATTCCCCTTTGACATTGATCTTTTTAAATCATTCGGAGGAATGGAGAGTGAATGGGGAAAAATTTGCGTTCTGATACATAAATCATTAAACCTTAAAATCTACCTAGAAATTTTCCTTCTTCTTCAGAGGAAATTTTCATAAGGATTCATTCTTTTTCTTCTTTTCCAGATATTATTCGCATAAATAGTCTCTTTATCTACCAGAAAATAAAAAGAAGATTAACACTTTTTTTGCAGAGCTTACATTTACCAAGAGCCTAGCACCTTTACCTTTCATTTTCGATCAGGCATTCTTTAAAGTAAAATGTTTGTCGTGTTGTAGTCGCCTTTTAGTAGCATTTCAGATGTTATTAGATCAACTGGTGCAGAAAGTTGTGAACTTTTTTTCTGGTTCACAATCATTTCATTAAAGCTCTTAGCAAATTAGTACATCAGCGTTATGTCCAGTCGTCCAGTGATCTGGCAGGTTTGGCAGTGAGACCTTTTTTTTTTTTTTTTCAATGTTACAACTTCCTGGAAAAGATATTTGCAGAACCTCTAATGCTGCGCATATTGAACTTCATTAATCTTCAATGGAACTTGAGCAATTGCTCTTTTAAATGCAACTAAAATTTATAAATAATCATGTGTGATGCTCTTAGTACAAACAATTACTTTTGGATACCTTTAGCCCGGACACCCTGTATATATTAAAGTAGAATTTTTTTTAAACGACACAATATTTTTAACAGTGACATATGTTAAAGCATACTTTTCTTTTTATGTTTCAGCAATTATTTTTTAAAAATATGATAATAGTTTATTTTTAGACAAAATTAAGTTCAAAAAGGGCAAGTTCTCTTATAGTCAGCATGTGAAAATCTAATGTTCGGCCGTCACTGAACCAGTTGAGTTGTTGGAAGGTATATATTGTAAGGTCTGTATATTGTAAGGTCTATGGTTGTTGGCCACTTCAGAATTTTGTTTTACCTGAAAAACGACTCTAGCGATTTTGCCAAAATTTTGTTTTCTACCATTTTGGGTTATGAGAAGATGGTTGGGCTATGTTACATGTTCTAGAAATTTCAATTAGTGGGTCATTTTTGGGTCAAGCTAATTTTATCTTATCTAAAAAATGGCTTCAATGATTTGGATTAAGTTTTGTATCCTATTGTTTTGGGATACAAGAAGACCATTGGGTTGGGTTACATGTTCAAGAAAATTTGATTAGTGGGTCATTTGGGGGTCACTAAGGGCCAAGCTAATTTTACCTAAAAAATGGCTCTAACGATTTTGACTAAATTTTGCATCCTACCGTTTTGGGGTACGAAAAGACCAGCGGGATGGGTCACTGTTTGGGAAAATTTGATTAGTGGGTCATTTTGGGGTCACTACAGGTCAAGCTAATTTTATCTAAATAACAGCTCAAACGATTTTAACTAAATTTTCTATCGTACCGTTTTGGGGTATAAGAAGACCATTGGGCTGGGTCACATGTTCAAGAAAATTCGATTAGTGGGTCACTATGGGACAAGTTAATTTTATCTATAAAACGGCTATAACGGTTTTGTCTAAATTTTGTATCCTACCGTTTTGAGGTACGAAAAGACCATTAGGCTGGGTCACATGTTTGAGAAAATTCGATCAGTGGGTCATTTTGGGGTCAATGCATTTCATTGTGAATGAAGGTTGAGACAGTTGTTGAATAGTTGGCAGTAAACGAAGTTGCAAAGTTAGCAGTATTTCGCCAACTATCGCTAAATTAGGCGAAAGTTTTGCGACATTGGCGAGATTTGGCGGGAAAATCGACTTTCAAGATTACTAATGCGAAAGCACATGCTTGCCGCCAAATGAAAGAATGTGCCAAGTTTCCGAATTTTCAAAAAATTTTGGCGATATTTGGCAAACAAATTGGCTTTCAGAATCTGAAGGAATTTTCTAGAAATTCTCATTAGAAGCCAAAATACAGGATTCAACCAATCAAAGCCCATAGAACGTTAAAAAAAAAAAAAAAAAAAAAAAAAAAAAAAAAAAAAAAAAAAAAAACAGAGTTTAACCAATTAGGATACAAAGAACTGATTGTTATATGTTGTACATATAATTTATTGTTACATTGTGTTGAACACAGATAGTTTTAACGAGCATAGCTCGGTCTTCCCAGCTGGTTGTAATTAACTTAAAGTAGAACTTTTTAAAACAGCAAAACATTTTTAACAGCGTCATGTATTAATGCAGCAGTTCATTTAAAAGTGACACATGTAGAAAGCTTCATTATTTTATTTTATTTTACTATTTAAGTTTAATAGAGACTACGAAAAGGATTCTAAAGCGCAGTAGTTAACCTCTTATTAATAGGGTGGCTAACTATTGGATAAAACAACCAGGTAACAAGTGTTTCATTTATCAAAACCAGCGGCTTTGCACGCATGGTTGAAATATGGCAAGTGGTATTTGTGTGCTAATTAACATTAGGAGAAATTATACTTTTGCAGATAATTGAAATATTACTAAATTTAGTCACAATTTGAATAAACGTCATTTTTGTTCCGCTTTAGGAAAGTGTGAGACTTGAAATAATGTGAAAATCGTCATTGTGATGCATTTGAATCCACATCCTTTGAAGAAAACAGATACAATGCAGTCTATTTGGGAGCTCTGTTTATAAGCTATCGTTTAGTGGAAGAATTTTTTTAATCAGTTCAATAGTCTCAGAATTCATTTTCTATAAAAATCAAACATTTCTTTTTACAATATTAATATATCTTTATGCACCATAAAAATCAAAACACCGTAAAATAATAAGTTAGAAAACATTAGTTTACCATATTTAATTGTCATTTGTGTATGGCTAAAGGCTGAATATGAAATACTTCCTTACCTTATTGGAAATCATGTTTCTTTATTACTATTACTATCATTTGAATTAATTATAACGTTTGTTCATACCCACTGCTCAGAAAAGTTGTTCCTAACATAGTATGAAAAAATATTTAATTTTACTTTTTTTTAAAATTTTTAAAAATTGAAATTAAAAATACAAATACTGTTCTCGCGCATCTATGCCTTAGTTATCTCTATGCCAAATTAGTTTCTAGGCTGACCATTTTTTAAGAAATCATAATAAAAATATAACTGTAGAACATTTTCTTCCCATTTCATTTATTTGAAAATCTTTAAAAAAGAAGCATTATTAGGAGCATCACGTGCCATAGAAACTTGCATGTCTAATTTAAAATTTCTAGCCTCGAAAGTTTGGGAGTAAAATCATAATTATAGAGCACTTTCCAATAGTTTCTTTCTTTTAAATATCAAATGCTTGAACGAACGTTCTTAATGAGCATTTACGTCTTAAAATCCATCACCATAAGGAATTTCTTGCTCTTAGTCTCAACAGATTCAAAGTAAACAGAATTTTCGAACATTTTTCGTTTTTGCACCCTTATGAGGTCAGTTTGTACAGAGATAAAATATAGCCTATTTTTAAGTAGAGAACGTCATTATTATCCTAAGAGAAGATTTGATATCGTTTCACAGTAGTACAAAAGTAATCGTAATTTTAAAACATATTCTATTCATTTCACTCTTTTAAATTTCGAATATGTTAGAACGTGTTCTGTCGGCGCATTTACATCTTAAAAATAAAAGCCATGCCAAATTTCAAGCGTCTAGCAATCGCCCTATCAACTCCAAATACAAATAATAATTTAGAACATGTGTTTTATGTTCCTGAGTGCCAGTGTTATCTTGAAAGAAATTTCCGATTCGGTTCAGCGGGTCAAAAGTAATTTGGATTTTTAGAAAGTTTTCTATTCATTTCCCCATTTTAAATTATGTGGTAAAATTTAATTAAACTGTGCAAAAACTGCATGTACAATATTTATATGATTGCAAATTGCAATCAAAAAGTTAAATTTGAAGCTATTAGACAACAGTTGAAATCTAATAAATCTCCAAAACTTACTTTGAACAACACACACAAAGATATATCAGTTGAATCCAAACAACATATATTATGTTGCTATGTCATTTTAAGACAATAACCAAAATATTTTATGCCAAATATGGGAGGCAATATCAAACATATATTATACCAAAATATCTACTAAAGGATATTTAATTTTGGTTTTATATCCATTTCCACAAACCCAAACAATAGAAGGAAAAAATTTTACAATATAAGTATCATTTGGGGTCTCCAGAACTCGAAAAATTATGAGGGAACGCAAGAAAAATAAAAGCGGAAATTTTACTATTTTGGCATTAATTCTCTTGTCATGGCTTCATAAGAAAAGGGCAAAAATTTTATATTTTCAGCATTACTAATTGTACAATTTTGGGTCCTGCAGACCCAAAAAATCCAAATATTGAAATTTAAAGAAGTAAATAAAATGGAAATCTTATTATTTCAGATCCCACTGACTTGGAAAAGAAAATGCAAAAAGTTGCAATTTTGGAGTTATTTTGTGTTTTCTAGACCCGAAAAATTCTGATGTAAGCAAAGAAAACTAAAGATGCAAATTTTACTATTTTGGAAATAATTCGGGTTCTGCAGATTCAAAAGAAAAGGTGAAAATTTTATAGTTCTGGCATTAATTTTATAATTTGGCTTTATTTCGGGTCCGCAAGATTCGAATGGAGAAAGATAACGGATATTTCAGAATTACATCATTATTTTGGGTGCTGCAGACTCAGGAAAAAAAAAATTACAATTTCACTTTTTTTTTCTTTCTTGGGGGGGGGGGGGGGTTCTGTGCACATGAAAAAAGAAAGAGGAAATTTAGAATTTCTGTATTACTCCTGGTCCCACAAACCTGAAGGAGACAGAGGGAAAACAAGAAAAAAAAGGGAAAAAGGTTTCTATTACAATGATATTTCAGGTTCTATAGACTTAAAAAAACCAAAAAAAAAAAAAACCCAGAAATTTGCAATTTTTGCATTACCCTGGGTTCCGCATACCCCCCCCCCCCTTCAAACCAAGAGAAATGACTATATACTAAATATAAATTAGAGTTTTCAATTAAAAACATTTTTCATTATATGATGTACACTGGATAGTATATTGGGCCTGTTTAACCTGGATTGCCTGGTATATATTTTCCAAAAATAAAAATAATAATTCAGTTTATAAATTTAAAATTACATAAAATTGGTTTAATTTCACTTCAAACTGTCTAAAAAACAAGTCGGAGTCGGCCTGTTTTTTAGCAACTCCGACTCTTTTCCCCAAAAATGGGCTTGACTCAAACTGATGAGCAATATGAGGATTTTTCCCATCTATATTTAATTTAAGAATTATTAAGAGATATTTATCCAGGTATATACCCTGGGTATTTAACATCACTGTGTGGGACCTGGTGCACACTGGTCATGTAGGGGCCCTCTTTCTCAAGAAAATTGCATTATAAATATGACAAACAGCTTTATGTGCAGTTTAAAATTTGAACCATAGTTTTATGAAAAAAGAATATATTATAGACACATGTAAAAATGCATTATAAAAATGTGAAAGTAAAATTTTTTGCACTATATGCTATTTAGAGTAAGTAAAATGGCTAAACCTAAGGGATTGACTGAAACATGTTTGATGTAATATCCATTCTTCTTGGAATTTCAAAGTTTACATTACATTTCATTGTCATTAGTGAAGAACATTGAGATAGTTTAGTGTACACCAGGGATGGGTTTTTGACATGACAGTGGTAAAAACTGTATTTTTACCGGTTTATTCTGTCAAAAACCTATAATTTTTTATTGTCTTCCAATTTATGGTGCAAGTGTAGCATACAATACATTTCTAGATTGATTTTACCTTGTTGTTCTTGTTATTATTATTTACAGTTATATTTGTTAAATTTATTTAAAAGAAGATCATTTCCTAATATGGGAAAGATTTAAAAATACAAGAGTAAAAGAAAAGAACAATATTTGTCATAATCTTTACTAATATAGATTCTACTAACTGCAATTAACATTAATATTAAATGATAATAAAAGGTTATTATAATTATTAAATAACATTCAATATACATTTTTAATAAAGTACATTAAAATTATTTTAGAGATGCAAAAATGCTGTTACATTGTATGACAATAGATGTTTGTAGAAAATGACAACCTGTTTGTTTATGAATTATGGTACAAAGTTTTGCAGTCCATCTAAATATGCTGTGAAATCAATTTTACAGCAATTCGACTTAGATCTTTTTATTTACAAAATTTCAATTGATTATAACAAACATATTGAATATTTTTGTGACTGGAAATAAAATGTTTTAAATAAATTTAGAGCTTTACAAATATTTGCTTAGTAATCATGGCATAAATGTAAAACAATTAAAAATTCATATTCAAAATTTGCAAAATAAATTCATTATTATTTATGTTGAAAAATAGGCTAATAATTATGCCATTATTTGCAAGTATTTTTATAGAAAAAACTAATTTGTAATGTGATTAATAGCAATACTATTTTTAAAAATCTTGTCTCATTATGGGAATAAATAATAGACACATCCATCATTTTTATAAATTATTAAAAATGAAATCTTGCAATTGTACTTATCTGTATATTGTAGTTATAACAAAATTTCATAAGCATCCGATTCCATTTTGCACTGTTACTACTGCTTGTAACACTTATAACAACAAAGCAAGTAATTTACCACTGACTATATTTACTAAATATAAAAATACTCAAAATGATCACAAAAGGTACATAAAATCAGTTTTCAAGTTGTAAATAATATTAAAACTTTAAATAAAAAATATTACATTAAAACTTTTGATTTTAATGATTTGTTTGATAATATTGATGTAAAAAATTTCTTTAGAATTATTAATTTGTTATTTAAAGGAAATAAGCATCTTCTAAAATAAGACAATTCAAAAGTAGTATTTTAAAACTTTAACTACTAGATTCATACTACATCATAATTACATAATATTTAATAACACTATTTATAAACAATGTACAGGTTTGGAAAAGGTGAAAAAGCATCTAGTATTTTGGCTGATTTATATCTTTATTATTACAAAAGAAATAATTCAGTAACTGATAATTTTCTCTACTGGTACATAGATGACATTGTCTTTGTATGAAACATCAACCTTCTTATTTATTGCCTTTAAATTATCACAAAAATCTACAATTAAGTAAAAATAATTTTGTTGATGATGCCTTTAACTTCCTTGATTTAAATATAACTATAAATGAACACTCTTACCTTTAATATTTACAATAAGTGTAATTTTCCCTTCAATGTAAATTTATACACACATTATAATTCCTGTTTACATAAATATATCTATGTTAATATTTTACTTAACTTTGCACATAGAATTAAACATCTGTGTTCAAATAAATATAAATTTCAAAATTTAAAATTTGTTCCTAAACAAACTATAAACTACCGATAGCCTACTCATCTCCAGGGCTGTGCAAAGAGGGGGACGAAAGGGGCCTTTGCCCCGGGCGCGGGAATTGGGGGGGCGGGGGCAAATTTATACTACCAACCATGGTTTTATTTATTTTTTATTTATTCATTTTTTGGTCGTCGATCATTTTCCGGGGAATTTCTTTTTCCTTCTGTCGCAAAGCATTTAATTTCTTTACCAAATAAACAAGCAATTTCCTCTTATGTTATCTAACTGTTCAGAATTTTTTAATTAAAATTAAATCTTTTAAAGTACCAAAATAAATGTGAAATATTCATTCAACAGAATTTATTTTTGTTTCTGCACTTTATAAATTTTGTGACATCTGTCACAAAGAGAAAGAGTTGGGGAGGGGGGTGCCAAATTGACACTTTGCCCCGGGTGCAGATTTCTTTTCGCACGGTCCTGCTCATCTCATTAAAACAATATTATGCATTTACTTTTATTATTATAAATATATATTTAAAAAAAGGTTTGTAGAGTGGATTGATGCTTTGGTATAGAGGTAGGGTGGTGTCAGGTTTTATTATATGGTTGGTAGGGTGAGTAGTTGAATGGTGATTAGTTTAGTTTTACACAATGGTCTTGTGCTGAATGGCTACTTGAAATGAGTATAAATACATTAGACATTTTTTTCTTTGCTCATTTCAAACCATTGGTTGAAATAGCACCTGTAAAAGAGCTGGATTTGAAAACCAGAGAAGTGCTTATTAAGCTACTAAAGCAAAAAAAAAATCACAGAGTGATGAAGCAAAGGCATTCTCATGCTCACAATTTACTTTTTCAAAAATTTCAAGAAATCATCATTGTTACAAAGTCAAGGCAAAACCCAAGTTGATAGTACAAAACAAACAAGCCAGAATTTGGGGGGGGGGGGGGGGCAAAAAACACCAGAACTGGTCTGTTGATCACTGGTGTAAAGTGGTGTTTAGCGATGAATCGAAAATTTGTATTGTTGTAGGTGATGATAGAAGAAAATTCATTTGAAGGTTGCAAAATGAAAGAGGGAATGAAAACTGTTAAAATTTAGTATAAAGGGATATCTAATGATGAATCAAAAATTTGTATCTGCGCAGATGATGATAGAGGAAAATTCATTTGGAGGGGTCGAACTGAAAAGGGGCTGAATGTTCCAGTTTTCATCTTAAATTACCTAAATTCAATCATGATTTTGGAATGCATGTCTTCTAAGAGGGCTGGAATATCGTGTTGTGAATGATAATTTGAATTCAGAGAAATATTTTTCAATTTTAGGTGATTTTTTGATTCCTAGTTTAGATGAGCAATTTAGAGACACTGATGTTATAATTATGGATGACAATGCTTCATTCAATATGTTCTAGATAGTGACAAAAAAATCTGAAAATAATGTTCCTTAAATGGAGTGGCTGTCCAGCATGTAATCCAGATATCAATCCTATTGAAAATATATGGTATTTTTCGAAAAACATGGTATTTAAGTTACAATTAAAATCAACACAGAAACTAAAATACTTCATGCCAAAAAGCATGGGCTACTATTGATCCCAAAAAGTACAAAGACCTTGTTAAGTCTATGCCTGACAGAATCATCAAAGTGATCATCAAGGCAAAGGATGGAAATATATTAACCATGTATTTTCAGGGTCTGATTATCATAGAGGCACACGTGCCCCAGGCCCACATTTTCAGGGGGTCCCATAATGTATTTTGTCCACTTTCTGAAGATACAAATTAATGCAAATTTCCTTTATAATTTATAGAAAAATGAATTTTCCCCATTCGTGTACACCAGGGTTGGCAAGTTTTTGACGCATGGCGGTTTTTACCGTCATGTCAAAAACCCATTTTTTAGTAGTTTGTTTTTACATTTTATTTTCATTCTATCTTTAATATTAAATTGTTTTACATAAAATATTCAGTATCAAAAAGACTCTAAAGTATATTTATGCATCCAAGAAAAACAAAAAAGAATTGCATTAGAATAATACGTGTACATCTCTATTAGAAGATCTCTACAATAATCTTAAGCTACACTGGCGAGAAAAATTAAAGGAACAACTATAAAAACTCATCAAGCTTTAATAATTTTGCAGATAAGAACATGAAACTTGCACAAGATCTTTATTTTGTCATGCTTGACATATATTCAAAATGCAGAACTGCCTATTTCTGTAAAAAATAAATTTACATAAAAACATAGGACTGTGCGAAATAAGAGGGGATAAGAAAATTATATTGTTACAATATTTTAGAGACACATAGGAAAAATTAATAAGGTATGTGGTCACTCCTGACCGAAATGGAAGTTTTACAGCGATTTTCCATACTGTGGATTTGATTAACCAGAAGTGCTTGTGGTAACGATGTGTATTCGAGATGAATAGTTCTCCGAAGCTCCTGGAGAGTGCTAATTGGGGGTTGCCGAGATGCAAGTCAGCGTACTGATACGTACCAAACATATTCTATCGGATTTAAATCCAGAGAATATGCAAGCCTTTAAATTCGCTGGATTCCTTCACCCTCAAGATAATCAGTCACTAGTGCAGCATGATGAGGTCGTGTATTATCACCCATTAAAACGAAGTTACTACCGATTGCACCCCTAAGCAACTTGTCATGATAATCAAGAACCTCATTTCTGTATATTTCAGTATTTACAGTTTCACTGGTAAAAATGTGTAGGTCAGTGCGGCCATTCAAAATGATGCCCGCCCATACCATGATTCCAGGACCTTTGTACCGATGCCTTTCACAGGTGTTTGCAACCTTATTGCGTGTGATTGTTTCCCTCTATATTGTAACACGTCTGAAATCACTCTCCAAACAAAATCGGAATTCATCAGTACAGAGAACTCGGCTCCAGTCTGTGGTACTCCAATGACTATGACCTCTGCGCTACTTTACCCCGGCGCATTTCGTTGCCGGAATTAGTGGAATACAAATCATGAGTTTTCTTGCATACAGCCATTAATTATGCAGACTGTCACTCACAGTAAATCTGGATAATCGAGTTCCTGTTGCTGCAGTGAACTCCCTTGCAATCTGAACTGACGTCAGTTGCCTGTTTCTTTTAGCAATCGTTGCCAAATAGCGGTCCTGATAGTCTGTTGTGGCACGTTTTTGACCTTGACCTGGTTGTCTCTGCATATTACCAGTGTTTTTAAACAGTTTCCAGATTATTGACATAGCGCTTTTGGTTATTTTTAAGTCTTTACAGACCCCTGTATTTGTCTGACCTGCTTCCATTCTCCCTATCGCACGCCATTTCTCACAATCGGTCAAATGTCTTCTGGATGTCATATTCCACCTACTACAAGTGAAAATTTTATGCAAATATATGTAAAATCCTTGAAATTAGACTTCAAATCAGCCACTTGTACTCCTTTTCAAACGCGCCGAAAGAACAGGCTCAAAAATTTGCACATTTTTCTGTAGCAAAGGTTAATCCCATTAGACTACATGATTACTTTAACATTGAGTTACCAAACAATCACCTTTCATTGAAGTTCCCGCAATAGAATTCACATAAAGCATCTTTTTATGGTTGTTCCTTTAATTTTTCTCGCCAGTGTATTTGGCAAAGTCTAAAAAAATTAGATTTTTTGAAGAAATCCAGTAACTTATAAGTATTAGATTAAACAATGTGTATAATTTCAGTACAATTTATTACATTGTTGAAAACAAAACTTTAAGATTCTACTTATTGAAGTGCAAATGAAAATCACCATAAGTGCATTTATGAAATACATAAGATATGCCTTTTAAAATATTATATCAAAGAATATTCAAATTTATTCACTGCCAGTCTATGCTTAACATCTATTGTCATACAATGTAACAGCATTTTTGCATCTCTAAAATAATTTTAATGTACTTTATTAAAAATGTATATTAAATGTTATTTAATAATTATAATAACCTTTTATTATCATTTAATATTAATGTTAATTGCAGTTAGTAGAATCTATATTAGTGAAGATTATGACAAATATTGTTCTTTCCTTTTACTCTTGTATTTTTAAATCTTTCCCATATTAGGAAATGATCTTCTTTTAAATAAATTTAACAAATATAACTGTAAATAATAATAACAAGAACAACAAGGTAAAATCACCATAATTGCATTTATGAAATACATAAGATATGCATTTTAAAATATTATATCAAAGAATATTCAAATTTATTCACTGCCAGTCTATGCTTAAAATCACCAGTAATAATATGACTATGAGTAGAGTTAACATTACATGCTATTTGCAAAAACACTGTGGATTATCGTTAGAAGATAAAGATTTGGCAGAGTTAACATACATGCTATACATTGGATCATTAAAAAAAAATGCGGATTATTGTTAGAAGATAAAGATTTGGCAAAATTGTTGTAATTAAATATACATCGTCCTAGTGTAACACTGTATTTGCAAGTTATATATGGTATATATCAGGGTTCGTACGGATCAAGGAATTTTCCAGGAGTGTTACCAGTATTTCTTTTATAGAAAAAGAAATCTAGGTTAAACTCGAGAAACTTCACCTTCTTTTAAGGAGAGATTTTCTGTAAGAAAATACTGGTACTGAATAATTCCCTGGTCGCAAAATTCCAGGAGCCGTACGAACCCTGATATATTCAAGTTTTTAATATGAAAAAAGTTACTATCATTGTTTATAATATTCTGAAGATTAATTTTATTAAGTATAGGATTGGAAAAATTGATAATTGAGTATTCTTAGTTTCTTTTTTTTAAGTTTTACATTATGACGAGTAGTCCTATAATGGCATAAATCAAAGAAAACATAATTGAAATGCGATGAAAACTAACAAGAATTGAAAATTTAATCACTTTAATAGTAAACTTTTACACAAAAACATATTGCAACATTTGCTGCTTTTACGAAACTACGGTTAATAAAATTCAGTCATTTTCATGCATTAAATAACTAAGAACAAAAATCAAAAGGCAATTTTTCTGTATATTGAAATGGGTCATTAATTTAATTAAATTTTAATTATTGATTTTATTACTCATTTAAGTGAGACATACTGTAATAAAGAAAGAAATGTTATGAACTTTTATTTTAATTAGTTTTTAACTTATCCACTTACCAGTGGTGAGTAAAAAGATGCAATTCTCCACCCCTAGTAATAACTAAGATAACTTATTTTCTTTAATGTTTATTATTATTTCAAATAATTAGAATGTACAAACTAAAAATATGAAACATTATGGAGAATTGTGAAACTCCACCTGAGACACATTTCAATTATAAAAGACCAGTAAAAATATCTTCTATATAAAACAGCAGCAATGTTGAGGTTTGCCTCATGATTTTTCTTGGTGAAATTTCAATATATGTTCCATGTCAAAGACGTTGATAAGACAAACACATTAACCTCAGAAACATAAAATATTAAGTTATTATTGTGTATTCCTCGAAATCTTAATGACCTCGTTTTAAATGCTTATTAAGATAACACTTTTTCGTAAATTTTTTTTCACAAATATTACATGAAAAGGGTTTTTCTGAAGAATGAGTAATTAGATGTGATTTCAATGACACTGAAGAAAAAAATGCTTTATCACATTTGTCACATTTGAAAGATTTTATGCCACGGTGATGCTGAACATGCAAATCGAAAGCAGATTTCTGAGAAAAACCTTTCCCACAGACTTCACATAGGAAAGGTCGTTCACCAGTATGCACTCGAAGATGTATTTCTAACTGAGCCTGGTAACGAAAACCTTTATCACACTTAGTACATGGATAAGGTTTATCATCTGAGTGAAGAATGAGATGTTCTTTTAAATAATATTGTGTGGAAAATCCTTTCCCACATACTTCACACTTATAGGGCTTTATATCTTTATGAAGAAGACAATGACGTCTTAAATTACATGCTTTATTAAATTGTTTATGACAAATATCACAAACATAGGGTTTTACATCTGTGTGAATAGAATGATGTGATTTCAAACTGCTTTTGGCAAGAAAGGTTTTTTGACATATCTCACACGCATAAGGTTTTTCTCCTTTATGAATAAGTAAATGTGCTCGCAAACCATTTTTACGAGGAAATCTTTTTTCACATACTTGACATACAAATGGCTTTTCTCCATTGTGACTAATTGCATGTTCTCGTAACATACTTCGAGTACGAAAGCTTTTTTGACATAATTCACATACAAATCTTTTCTGGTGTGTAAGAAAATGCTTATCTAACAAATCTTTCTCTGAAAATGTTAAAGAACAAATGTCACATGCAAATGATTTTACAACAGCATGAATGTGTATATGCTTAAATAAGTGGTCTTTAGTGCTGAATTTTTTCTGACAAATATCACATGCAAACTTTTTATCAAAATGAATATGAACATGCTTTTTCAAAAGAAGTCTTTGAGTAAACTGCTTTTCACAGAAACCACACAAAAAAGATTCTTCATCATCTTCATGTGTGCGGAGATGTTTCTTTAATTGATATTCTCGAATAAATCTTTTGGGGCACATTTTACAATCAAAAGGATATCCATCAGTTTGAGTTTTAGACTGTTCTATTAAAGAGGATTTTTCAATAGTATTTGAGGGCATTTCACTGTTAAAGTAATTGTTAGTTTCTATTTCAAAACTGGTACAGTTATCTGATGGTACTTCATAACTTTTATTATCACTAAGTTCATGGTTCTGAAGATGCTCATTTAAGGTAGTTTTTTCAAAAACTGTTTTCTGATAAAAATTACAAATATAAATCTGTTTTTTCTTCAATTCAGTTGACTGAGATATCTCTTTTTCGTTATTATGTATTTGAAGATGCTTATCTAAATCAGATGATTCCACAAATATTTGAAGACATATGTTACATATCATTTTGGTGTTATGCATTTCAAGATGATTATCAAAAGCAATTTTTTCTACAAAGTTTTTGGCACACATACTACATTTAAATACATTTTCTTTGTTATGAATTACAAAATGTTCGTTTAGGGCATTCAAATCAACAACCTCTTTTTTACAAATATCACACACACACAGTGTAGGAGTTGTATTACAGTCTATCGTGGATAGATAGTTATGAATTTTTAAATGTTCATTTAATGAAGCTTTTCCAGCAAATTCTAACTGGCATACACCACATATAAAAAATGTTTGACTATTATGAGATAGTAGATGCTCCTCTAATAAAGTTTTTTCAACAAATTCTAACTGGCATATAACACATAGAAACACTGTTTCATTGTTGTGAGTTTTTAAGTGTTCATCAAAGGAAGCTTTTTCAGAAAACTCTTCATGGCATGCACCACAAACAAAACCTATTTCACTATTGTGAATTTGAGAATGTACATCAAGATCTTCTTTTTCAGTAAAGTGCTCCTGACAGACACCACATAAAAAGACAGTTCCATTACTATGCGTTTTGAGATGATCATCTAATGTATCTTTTCCAGAAATTTCTTTGTTACACACTTCACAAACAAATACATCATTTTTATGAGTTTGAACATGCTTATCCAACTCAAGTTCATCAACAAACATTATTTGACAAATATCACAGAAATAGATAATTTCAAAAGCAGACTGTTTATTTTGTATAAAAGTGTCAGTTTTTAATTCTAAAGAAATAATAAAAGAATTTTCATCACATCTTTGAGGAGTCTCGCTGTTTTTCTCAACAATTTTTTCCTTTACAACATCTAAAATAGATTCTTGAATGTTATGTGTTTCAGAGTGTTTATTTTGTATAAAAGTTTCAGCTTTTTCTTCTAAAGAAATATTCATAAAATAATTTTCATCACATTTTTGAGGAGTCTCGCTGCTTTTCTCAGCAATTTTTTCTTTACAAACATCTAAAATAGATTCTTGAATGTTATGTGTTTCAAAATGTTTATTTTGTATAAAAGTTTCAGCTTTTTCTTCTAAAGAAATATTCATAAAAGAATTTTCATCATGTCTTTGAGGAATCTCGCTGCTTTTCTCAGCAATTTTTTCCTTACCAACATCTAAAATAGATTCTTGAATGTTATGAGTTTCAAAATGTTCATCTAAGTTGAAAATATGTTTGAATCCTATCTCACATGCATCACAATCAAAATTATTTTGCGTCATATGTGTAACAGAGTGAACCTGGATGTGATTTTTTGAAATGAACTTCCTTGGACATGAGTCACAGCAATATGTTGCAGAATTTCTACTAGAAAAAAATGATCTTTCTTCAGACATTCTGTCAGGCTTTCGTTCTTTGTAATACTCTGAATTTTAAAAAATCTGATAAAAGTTTTAAGTATTGAAGAAAAATTTTCATACAAAAAGCATACTATTTCTGAAGAGCTAACTTTTTTTTTTTTTTTTTTTTTTTTTTTTAACATGTAACAATACTTAATATTTTTTCTTTAATGAATACAGTACATATATTATCTTAAATATTTAAGGAGTCTCTAACAACTGAATAAGAAATAAGTTTAGATCTCTCCATTAAGCTGATCCTCTTTAATTATCTGAAAGAGAAATAAAAAAAAACATTAAAATTTTATAAGTTTAATATGTGTATGTTTCTGAAACAAAATAAGCATATATTCATAGAACCACATTGATCAGCAACATGAATAAAGAAAAAAGGACTTAAATAAATTTTATCAACATTTAGTCATCAATCTATTATTCTAAATCAGCATGGCTCAATGAACTTTCATGCTTTGTTCAACTCTTGAAATACATTGTAAGTTTTTGGACAATGGTTTTCAAACTTTTATGCTTTGCATTCTACCAGAGGAAAAACATGTACCGGCATAGTCCCCCCCCCCTCCCCACCTCCCTTTTCTTTCTCTCATAAGAGTGATGAATAGAAAAATAGAAAACAAATGACTACAAATAATAACTTTACATATTTAATGTAAGCTTTATAATAAGTTTTTACTGTATCATTAACTCTTGCAAGCTTTTTGAATGTTTGGTGTTAATTTGCTGATGTAGTCTTGTAAGTCATTTTCAACATCTAATATGCATTTTATATTTAAATTTTAAAACAATCAATTCTGATAGCAAGAGCGGCACCAGAATTTGCCCGATGGGGGAGGGGTGGGGGTGGGGGGGGGGGGTATGGTTTCACTGACAGGGGGGGGGGGGGAGAGAAATTGGTAATATATATTAGAAGTTTACAAGACTCCGGGCCTGTCCTGGTTTGATGTTAATGAAATTTTCTTTCATTAAACTTGGGCTAAGCTTAATTTTTATCTGAAGACTTGAGCTTAATTTTATTTTAGAAAGCTTTAACCAGTCCTGAACCGTATTCTTCCCATGCCATGTTCGGACCTTACTTTTTTTTTGTAGATTTGGGCTGTACCGGGCCTGTATTTTATTCTTTCCGGACTATGGTGGCTGAGAATTTATTTTTTTCATGGGTAATGTCATGGTAGCTTTCCTCCTTTATTAGGGAGAATATGGACAATAAAACAACATTTCTTTTTATTGTATGTGCGTACCTTTTTCAAATAGAAAGTGGGATACTTTGGACAATTACGTGAAAGATACTTTGACAGAGAGCTGTGAATGACTAATTTTTCTTTTTAAATTCTGCATGTATTAAACTCTTATCTAGGAATTTGAATAAGATCTTGGAAATTTAGATAGATGTTTAAATAGTTTTAAATAGTTAGATAAACGAAATAATAATTTAAAAAAACTGTCCTCTTTTGTCTTCTTCATTTTTCGAAAGACCAACTAAGGCGAGGAGATTTAAATAATTAGTTATTTATTACTGGTAGTGAGTAAAAAAAACAAGTGGGTAATTGTGATCAAAGATCACTCAAAAGGTTTTGTTTAATATTCCTTTCAAAACACTTTATCCTTTCTTTAATAAATTCAAACAAATTACATTTAACAACAACAACAACAACAAAAAAAAGTCATGTTTTTTATAAAGTAAAAATTTACTGGTCTATTTTTTCCTTTTTTCGAATATCTAAACCAGCCGGATAGCGGTCCAAGCCCGCTATTATATACTGTCATAATAATATTCATCATACAGACTAAATGCAATATTTAAAAAAATAATTTCAAAATTAAACAAATTGTACGCCTTCAAAATGTTAAAATAACGAATATTTCCATAATCAGAATTTTATCACGATTCAATGTTTCTCAAACTCATATATTTACTATTCTCTATTATTTATATTGATACTCGCTTTGTATTATTCTTAAACATTTGAAAAATTAGTTAAACTTCCTATATGACGTCAGATTTTCTTTTTAATTCTCCAATGACGTGATATTAATCTGCTTTGTCCACTTACACATACTCATACTCCTTGTATTATTGAGAAATCTTAGACCATTTTCAGTTTTATTACGACTATGACATCAATCAATTTTATTTCATATTAATCTTTTTTTCAATTGGTGAAACTTTTTATTTCATTTTCATTTTTCACTTGAAAATCGTCTGATAGAAAATTAATTATTGTAGAAAGAATTTCATTCTGGATTTTAAATCTTTGGCATCTGCTATATCGAAAAATGTTTCAATTTAATAGGAAAAGGCTGTTAGAATTTTGGTTTTTTATCTCTATTTATTAAAATAATACGAATTTTTCAAATTTTAATATTTTGAGCTCTTCACAGCTGCTATTCAGATTTATACACTAAGTTTCAACTCTGTAAGTTACATACTTTTTGAGAATGGCTCTGTGACGGACAGACAACGGAGCGGGGATAATAGGGTTTCGTGAGATGAACGAAACCCTAAAAATAGAGCAGAAAATGAAAACAAGTCCTTCCAGCTTAGTCAGAAGAGTACATTTATTTATTTAAAAGTATATATACAACAGATTTAATACAAATTAAACAAAGTGGTATCATTCCTTGCAAATTTTCCAATTTGGAGAGAAAGGTAATTTGCAAGGAAATCTTAAATTAGGTTTACCAAATGTAATGGAATGGATATGAGGCAATTACATCAAAAATACTAAAAATTTGTTGAACTCATAACTTAAAAATTGCCAGTAGGCTATAATATAATCCAAACCATTCAATGAATATCTTCGAAAACTTTTGTGTGTCCCTGTAAGCGAACTTTATGAGCAACATACTTGATTAACAAATTCATCCAAGACACTTGCAAGATAAATACACTGTCTCAATCAGTTTCAGTATTTCAGTCATTATCGGGATGACGTTTTGCAAGTTTTGGGTGTCCCTGTAATCGAACTACAAGAGCTATACATACTTGATTAACACTCATCCATGGTATTTGCAAGATAAATATCCATCTAATTAGACTGGAATTAGTTCAATTTTTCTAATGGTATCGTGATGACAAAATTTTCATATTTTTTGCTTTTGTGTGTCCTTGTAAACAAACTATAAAAGATAGATGAATTAACGAATTCATTTGAGATACTTGTAAGATGACAGACGTTCTGGACACTTTTCTCTTGGTACAATTTTATAATGTAGTATTCTAAAGCAAGTATAAAAACCTGATACTTCTTTTAAGACTAAAAATTCTCATGATAAAAATCTAAAACTACCACCACATGTCAGACCTGAAAGAGAAAAATAGTTATCTCCTCTATATACACTATTACCAGTCACATGAAGACAAGGCAACAAATATGTTTAAAAAAAAAACAGGGCCAGTATGCTGACCACTGCCTTCATCACAAAATGATGAAGACACTTTTAGGCATTTGCACCAACTTGTAGCCGTAGCACTAAACATTAACTGGAGATTCTCTCATGATACTACTTTCACTTTTCCAGACACATTTTATTTAACACTGTCATGCATCTAGCATCTTCATGACTTAAAAACTGGAAATTTATTTAACTATGATTTGATAAACACTTAAAACAACTTGATATCATGTTGATTAGAACTTGACACTTGTTGACAACTTTAAACATTGATGAATTAAACACAACTTTACAGCTACTTTAATGCAACACGTTCAGAAAAAAAACATAACATTAAAAATTCCACCCAGGAAATAAATAAAAAATAAACCAACCATTTATTTAAAAACCAAACTTCCAACTCCTTAAACTATTTAAAAATAATCTTTAAAACAACCGCATTAAACCATATAACTTCCGAAATCCCAACACAAAACTCTATCAGCACCCCCATTGCAAAGCTCCATCCATGCTAAAAATCAGAGTACAGACTTTGCACCTGCAAGGCCATTAAGTCAGAAAAATGGAATGCAACATCTATAAACAAGACAAGAAAAAGAATTCCATACGATAAGTACCGTAAAATCCCGAAAGTAAGCCCCCCTCCCACTTTTCAGCAATTTTGATTTTCTTTTCCATTTCCAAATATAAGCCCCCCTCCCCCCTCTCACATACACAAAAAGTTTTATGCACAAAAAATTGATTTAAAAGGGAGGCAATTTTCATTCTTTTGATATTTTTGGCAGATTTCCACTTATATTTTTATATGATGTTAATGAAATCCCTCCTCTCACATGAAATGCCTGTTTCTCTTCCATGCCCTCTCTAACATAAAAGTTTGAAAACTTCAGAATCTTAAATCCTTCTGTACTTCTTTCTGCTCACTAGTAACGCAGCAATTAAAAATTAATCCTCTACACTACAATCTCCCTTTCCATCCAAAATTTATGCCCATCCCCCCTCAGCATATAAAGTTTAAAATCTATAAAACTCTTTATAAAAAAAATATGCTCTTTTTGTTGCTCTCTACTAACAGTAAGTAAATAATCAGCCATTTAAATTATCTCTCTACCACAAAGATGTCTGCTTCCGCTCTTTTGCCTCCCAGCAAAAAAAATCTTTAAAACTCTATTTAAAAAAATATATTCTGTCTTACATGTTGCTCTCTAGTAAAAATAAGTAAATAATCAATCATATAAATTACCCTCCACTCCACTCCTCTCTCTCTAAAACTTACACTTCTCCTTCCTTCCCTCCCTCTCCTCTCAGGATACAAAGTTTAAAATCTTTATTAAAAATATTGCTGTCTTGAAACAATAAATGACTAATCAGCCATTTCAATTATCTCTTTACCACCAAAATGTTTACTTCTTTCACTTAGCTAACCCTTATAAAAAAATATAAACTATTTATTAAAAAAAATCTTCCATCTTCTTTATTGCTCTCTATTAACAATAAATAAATATCGAATCATCCAAATTACAAACTCCTTCCATCGAAATTCATATTTCCCTCTCATCCAAAGAGTACAAAGTTTAAAATTTATGAAACTCTTATGTGAGGATATTTTATGTCCTACTTGTTGCCTTCTAATTTGCCACCTATGTTTTCTCTCTACTCCGAAACGATAATTTTGAGATCAGATTTAGATGATTGATCATTTATTGCTACAATAAAATAAGAAATTAAAAAAAAATATTAAAAAAAGATTTTTTTTTTTTGGGGGGGGGAGGGGGGGGGGAAATTTTAGGGTTGGCAATTTATTTTAATTTAATTTATTTATTTTTTAATCTGCCGAAATACGGAAGATTCTCGCCCTTTTTAACACTTTCCAACCTAGTTGAAAAGTGTTTATGACTTCGGTTTGTCTGGCCGTCTGGCCGTGCTCTAACTCCCGTAAATATGCTCGGATTGCCCTGCAATTTTTATATGTTATAATCGTTATCTATAGCATGTTCCCTATTTCAACGGAAGTGTGTAGCACTTATAGTTTTTTTACAGGGACACTCAAAAGAATTCCGTTACATTGCAGTCTGTGGGGAAAAATCATTTGCGGTTTATTTAAATAATGTTTCACTATTTTAAACGCATTGAAATTTATATATATCACTAAGGTGCATTAGAAGAAGCTTAATATGGAATAGGGTGTGCATAGCACTTATACTTACTTTACAGGGTCAGTCAAAAGAATTCCGTTACATTACGTCTATGGAGAAAAATCGTCTGCGGTTTATTTAAATAATGTTTCACTATTTTAAACGCATTGAAATTTATATAAGGTTCATTACAAGAGACTTACTACAGAATATTGTGTGTATAGCAGTCATCGTTCATTTACAGGGACACACAAAAGAATTCTCTACTGTATGTTAACAATAATTCCTGGAAGTGCGTTTTAAGTTAATGAATGTGATTTTAATTTTAAATCTCTTTTTGTATATTACGTGGTGTGTATAAATTCTGTAGATCCTATACAGGGAAGCACAAAAGTTCGGGAACACATTTCCGTATTATTTAACTCTAGACGGAGAATTTTAAACTGTGCTACGTGTTTCCTAACTGAACTAAAATTTAGCATCCTATGTAGTATATATACAAATCTATAGATCCTATACAGTGCTGAATAAAAGTATTCGGATTACTTAGATGTTATCTTTTAGCTTATTAAAGAGTATGATTCGTAAAATTATTTTGGAAGCGTTGGAAAGTGTTACATAATCTATGCTTGACGCATGATTTTTCGTTCTTGTTTTACTTTTAAATTAATGATAAAAACAGGTTTTTAAATGATTTTTTTTAAATCCCGATTATAAGCCCCCCTCCCAAATTTAACCTAAGGGGGGGCTTACAATCGGGATTTTACGGTAATTAAACGTGGGGCAAACACAATAGGCCCATAACCTTGTTAGCAATTAGCTAAAGGCAATTGCTAATGAAGAATAAATGTATGCAGAGTATATATGCAAGTAGAGCATCTAATGCTGAAAATGTTTATCTAAAAACTCATCACTAATGGACTCTAATATAAAAGCTGAAAATATGACATTGAATTGAAAGAACAACTCAAATTAAAAACAACCAAAACTTTATAAAACAAATTTAAATGAAACAAAAGTAAAAATATTAAAAGCTATTTGAAATAAAATCAGATTTCCAACATATGTTGACTATAATAAACTGGAGCACCAAAAAGAGCAAACTATTTAAAGTAAAAACATTAAATAAAAATGCATGGTCTTTTTAAAGTTTAATATTAAATAAGCTAATTATCTCTTCCAATTCAAACCAGCTTTAATTCAGTTTAACTTTATATTTAACTTTAACAAATATAAATGAATCTTTAATTATGATTGGTCAATAATGTAGCAATTACTTGTTTCAATTAACTGAATCAATGCAGCACATCATAAGAACACTGTATGACAAACTAAAGCAAAGTGCAAATGTCTCCAAAAACTAAAATACAACAAATAAACATTTCAATTTACTTTGGTTATTTTTATGTCCCCCCCCCCCCTCAAAACAGATCCATCCTTAAAGTATCTAGCACAACTTTATTACATGCTTGATAAAAATATCCCGGACACCAGACAGTAACCTACCAGAAAACTTAAAAGCAAAACCATTGACCTCAGTCGGAAAAACATGAATATATTTAGAATGTGGCTAGTCTACCTGTAAACTTCCAGCGAGTACCAACTATTGAAGTTCCCGAGAAATTATAACAACAGATATTACAAGCCATAACAATAACAAGTACTCTGCATGGACAACCAGAAAGCGTGAGTCTTGAAACCATTTATCATGACCTATAATAACATCCTTTCTAAAGGTTTCCGACATATAAGGTCCCATACTACAATCCCACTTTATTCTGCATTCCATATAAAAGAAAGTTGGCCTAATTCAAAAACAATTATTGAATTATAAAATAATCCGGAATAAAAGTACGATCTTTAAAAGGAGAGAGAAACAAATATGTAAAACATTCTATATCAATAAAACAGGAAAAAGGAAAAGAAAAACTAACAAACTGAACGTGTTGCCAGCCACCCCACACACACGAAAGATTATTGAACTTATGATGAAAAAGCCTATTACATCTTCAAAAAGGCAAAAATGCTTTTACTAAGTTCTTGACACAAAAAGTTTAAAATAATCGACAACATCATAAAACGTATGACTTTATTTTTAAGCCATCACAACATCCTTAAATTATATTCAGTGCAGATTTAAAACACTATCATATGAGAATGCTACAATTTATTCCTTGTCATAAAACAAGTTTACATCTCTTTTCAGCCAACACTAACATTTAAGAACATTTCATGATATCGCAAAATTCGTTTATCGGTCGCTAGAAAATTTCACAAAATTTGTCTATCGGTCACAAGAAACTATCACAAAATTCATCTATCGGTCGCGGGAAACTACTGCAAAATTTGTCAGTCGGTCGCAAGAAAAAATTGCAAAATTCGTCAATCGGTCGTGTATAAAAAATTGCGAAATTCAGCAGTTGGTTGTAGGAAAGGAAAAAAAAATCAGGACATTCATCCACGATCGCATGAAAAAAGCCCCATAAGTTTTGCCATAAAGATGTGGAAAAAATCGGCAAATTCGCCTATTGGTGGCAAGACCCCCCCCCCCACAAAATTCACTAATACTGCGCAATTTGTACACTGAAAATACTGCCAAATATGGCAATCGGTAGCAGAAAAATATCCCGAAATTCATCAGTCATTTGCGCTTGAAAAATCACGAAACTATTCAGTCAGTCATGGGAAAAAATAGCAAAATTCGTCCTTTGATTGCATGAGAAAAATCGCTAAATTTGTCACTTGATTGTGGCAAAAAATAAAGAAATTTGTATATCTGTCACGAAAGAACATTTATTTTTCTTAGAACACTGTATTGAAATTTGTAAAGTAGCGTAAAGAGAGGAAAAATGACTAATTAGTGTTCCAGTTTTTTTTTTTTTTTTTTTTTTTTTTTTTGAGATAGTAAATATTAAGATAATTTTTAATAAATTATATTGTTTTAAAGAAAAATGTTCCTGAAATAAATGGCTATTTTTGGATGGGGGGGGGTGCAGGTAGTGGATAGGCAGCATAGAAATGCATGAAAACTTCAATGTGCAAATTGATCTCAAGGAAATGTGTTTTTTAGAATAATAAATATTTTTAAAAACAATTTTTTTGAGTAAAAAAAATAAATAAATATCAAAATCTGTACATTACTTAAAAAAAAGGCAACTAAGCCATATTTGTAATGTTGTTTCGCATTTCATTTGAAATAAAATATTACCGTATATACTCGTGTATAAGTTGACCCCCCCAATTCTTACGCAAAATTTTGGAAAAAATTGAATTTTCGTGTATAAGTCGAACCACATTTCTGGCAGTATGTTGAAAAATGATTTGTAATCCAGGATAAAAAAATAAAATAAATTTTCATTAAATTAGTATTTTTTTTTTTTACGTTTCTAATCAGACTTCTTTTTTTTTTAATTCAACATTTTAAAATTGTATAATTATGTGAAACTAAAGAAGCTTAAACTATTTTAAAAGCTATTCACATCAATTTAATGATTACTTACTTTTTTTATTTTTTTGAAAAATCTATTCAAGCCTTATTTACAAGGGTAAACAACTTCTTAAACTGCTAAAATATAGTACTTCTTTGTATTGTAGGACTTTTAGGAGAGAAATCTAAAAGCATTCTCAAGTTGAACTCTTTTTAAAAAGGGGAATAAAATGTTGAAATGAATGCCCCTGTATTGAAGGGAATTCTATCCCAAGAGAAAATGAGTGCAGAAAAATTACAGAAACATTATTGTTGAGTTTTTTTTTTATCAATCACCATTGTCTGCTTTTATCTGTCTCTCCAACTTAGACCCATATGTGATTAATTAAAAGACTTTCACATTCACCAACTATCTTCGAAAAAAATATGACTCCGGTATTTCACTCCGCTATTTTTTTAAATTTTTTTTTTTACTTACTCGTGTATAAGTCGACCCCCCATTTTCAGCTCCCAAATTTTGTCTAAAATTCTTCGGCTTATACACGAGTATATACGGTACTTTTGTTTGATAGGCACACTTAACTGATGATGCACTTTTGATATTAAAAATGATTATAACGACATTTCTTTCTATTCTAAAAAAAGTAACCAGTGCTCTTTGTCGACTTATATTAAAATAAAGTATTACTTATAAAAACATTAAATTGGTAGCTTTATAGAGATATGTATGACACACTGAAATAGAGTTTTTAAATCTAAGAATTATTTAAGCACTATTTAATGTTGAAATTGGTCAATTTCTGTCAGTTAAGCTTTATAAGATCGAAAACTATATTTAGCAATTTAACCATTTTTTGCAGGCACATACTTGACTAGATTGCAGTGTCCAAAGTCCAATAATTTTTTTTATTCGACTAATTTTGTAGAGTTTGTAGGATCTTTTATTCAAACTTTCATTAGCTGAATAAAGATTTAATTCATAGTTTGAAATAGCCGATTTTTTACCTACTGTTGCCAGATTTAAAAAATCCCAAATAATAAAATTTACAAATACTTTTCTATAGAAAAATATGTCTATGTGTGAATATTAAAATAGAAACAAAACTTTAAAATAATTAAGCAATTACTTACGAAAAGCACTAAAAAGCCCTTTTCATAAAAAACTGCCCATTTTGTTCAGCTGAAGTGTCCCTTTTTTGAAGGAGCACCCTGCCCTTTTTTATTATGTGGGAAGCATTACTTCTTTAAGCAAAAACCTGTCTAAATTGGAACTTTTTTCCACTCTCTTGTGATCCCGTCTTGACAAGATTGACTGTATATGTGGTGTGCAATAGAAGTATTTCAAGTAACTTTAAGAATTGAGGTACATCCTTATCAATTTCTTAATTTAAAAAAATAGCATGTGTAAATTAAAGTAAGATTAATCTCTATGATTGCAGATAATAATACAATGAAGTTACATTACTATTTGCCAATGAAAAAGATTTACGAACATTATGATATTATAAAACTGAGCACATGCTGAAGAGTTGGGAGTTAAATGTATTTAAATCAAGTTTCATATAACAAACATTTTCTTACATTAAAGTTAGGATCAAATGGTTAAGTTTATAACAGCAATTTCCATGTTTAATTTCTTGTCATTTAATTAAGAACTTTAGCTTGGTTATTTTGACATATTTTTGATTAGTTATTATTTAGATACCGTAGAATCCCAATTGTAAGCCGTCCCTTTTTCAAAACCAAAAAGGGTTAAATGTGGGAGGGGGGGCTTATAATTGAGATTTAAAATAAAATCTTTTAAAAACCCATTTTTATCATTAATTTAGAAGTAAAAAGGGGCAAGAATGTTCTGTATTTTGCCAGATTTTCACTCAAAACTAAATAAATAAAATCTTTTTCTTTATTTGTTATTTTATTATAACAATAAATAATCAATCCCCTTCAAAATTACTGCTTCCCCCTTTGTCCCCCCCCCCTCTGGTACCAAAACCCCATAGTTTAACATTTATAACTCTTTAATTTTAAATTCCTTTTCAGACTTATTTGATTTTCTATATTCACAATAAATAAACCTAATCTACCACCTAAATTAACCCCTCCTCCTAAAATCTCTGATTTTCTCTTCCCCCCCCCCCCCATGCAAATGTACCTCATTAAATTTTAAATCTTTAAAATTCTGATTTTTTTTTTTTCTCTATTGTGATTTTTTGTAACAATATTTAAATAACAATCTAAATTATTCCCCTCCTCTTCCCCCAAAAAAGCCCTCTTTATTTTCTTTGCCCCCCCCCCCTCAGTACATACTTTAAAGTCTTTAAATTTTTTTTCTACAACGATTAAATAATAATTTTCAACAATGATTAAATAATTATCTAATTTGCCTCCCCCACCCCAAAAAATTGTGCTTCTCTCCCCCCACCCCCAACACACAAACTTTAAAATTATTTTTTAAAGATATTTATAACAATAAATAAATGATCATGTAACTCTCCCCTTAAATTTCTATTCCCAAACTCCAAAAAAAAGATTGAATTTCTAGATATGGAGGGGGAGGGGAGGGAAGGGGAAGGCAGAGAGAAAATTTTAGTTTTTTTTTTTTTTTTTGTAGTTTAACCATTTTTACCTCTGATATTTTGATAATTGGCGGGGGGGGGGGGGGGGGGGGGGGGGTTATTTTAGAGAACATATTTATTTCAAAACATAAAATATATACATGATTCAGGGAAGAACAGCCAAACTGCAAAAAAGATGAAAATTTTTGCTTTACTTTCACATATTTAGAAATCCACCAGTGGCGAGGCGTGAGGTTTCATAATGGTCATCGCTAGTTCACAACCTTCCAGCGACGCACCCATTACCGCATCGAAATCATTCCACGTTTTCTGTTTACTGAAAAGTGTTTTTTGCAATTTATGTAAAAAACATAAGTTTAACAAATATTTTATTTCCTGTAAATGAACAAAAAAATTACAATCTGCAACTTTTTTCTTTTTATACTCTAACTATAACATTTCATTTGTAAATGTAATCCAGTCTTCGTGTTTTGGGAAAAATCATCTCAATAAAAAGTTTATAAAACTTTTCCTTCTGTTTCAGTATCTCCAACATTTTTTTAATTGTAACAAAAAAGATTATTCATACGATCTTCAGTTTAGGTGGATTTTTTTTTAGGTATGAATTGTTTTTTAAAGCCAACATTTTCCAAACGGCGTCGAAAATTCTATTTTTTTCCATTGTCATATGAATTAAAAAGCAAATATACTATATACTATTATACTATATATTAAGCGAAATAACTACAGTCGTTAAGTAAGCATTATCTTTTGTGATTTGGATAGCTACTTTTAGTATTATTAATGTAAAAGTAATTTTTTCAAAAATTAAGAAGTAATTCGGACCTGAAAGGGGTAAAAAACAGATATAGTAGATGGTTAATTCATAAAATAATCGCAGTAATGTACCCACAACATATTAAATATGATAATTTTGAGAACACCATTATAATTATGAAGAAAAAAATTACTAACTTGTTCAATCAATCTATTTATACCATTTGGGAAAAAAAATCCTTAAATTATTTATCTGTTTTAATTTAGAAGCCTTATTAAAGAATAAAATACCGCACTTTGTAGTATTTAAGAGTATTTACAAGAGATTTTGAGTATTTAAGAAGATAGATTTCATCTGGAATAATTCAAAAAAGGAATAAGCGTAAAAATGAAATACACGCACAAATTTTCCTCTGAATGCACCAAGAATAGATTCGTAAAATTTAGAGATGACCAGCTACGATATTTCTTGGAAACTGGGAAATACTTCCGCAGCCTAATTGGTCACGAGGGGTTAAGAATATGCGTGCGCAAGCAAGACCAGATTCGGCAATGTGAGCGAATCCTTGTAGCAAATTTGAAGTTACGATCCAGTTTACCCGCTACATTTGAAAAGTGACAGATGGCAGCACGAAATATCAATTTTTTTTTTAAACGAAATGACCCTATTATCACATCGTCTTCAGCCCACAAATTAAGGGGAAAAAAATAAAAAAACATTTAAAAATATGTTTGCATAAAATTAAAACGGTTTATGTTGTCTTTATTTTTCTCTAGTCATTGCCACATCGTCCGATGATCAGAGGCTTCGCCACTGAAATCCACCCTCCTCCTTTGGGAGAAAAGGGCAGAGCGAAAATTTCAAAGGGGATGATTATTTCAGATGAGTGATACTTAATATGAGATGAGTTAACTTACTATAAAATAAGAAATAAAACAGCATTAGAACAAATAAATATTAAAGTTTTTAAAAATATTTGCTGAGTGGAGGGACAGTGGGAGAAATGGAACTTTTAGGAGAAAGGAGGGTAATTTAGATGATTGATTATTCATTAATTGTTGTGAAAGATAAACAAATACAGCAGATTTTTCAAAATATAGTTTAAAGATTTTAAATATTGTATGTGTGTGTGTCGGGGGGGGGGGGGCATTTTTAGAGTAAAGAGAAAACTTAGGTGATAAATTATCTATTTATTTTTACTAGAGAGCAACAAATAGGACAAAAGATTTCTTCAAATAAGAGTTTTACAAATTTTAAACTTTGTATTCTCGGGGATGAGGAGGTAATATGAATTTCAAAGGAAGGGGTTTGTAATTAATATGATTTGTTATTTATTTATTGTTAATAGAGTGCAACAAATAGGACAGATTTTTTTTTTATAAATAGTTTTTAAAAAAATTATAGGGGTTGGCAAAGAGGGGGAAAACAGACATTTTGGGGATAGACGGATAGAGAGATAATTGAAATGGTTGATTATTTATTTATTGTCACTAGACAGCAACAAATAGAGCATATATTTTTTAATAAAGAGTTTTAAAGATTTTAAACTTTGTATGCTGAGGTCGGACGGGGAAACAAAAATTTTGGATGGAGGGGGAGATTGTAGTTTAGAGGACTGATTTTTTACTTACTATTGTTATATTACTAATGAGCAGCAAGAATAATTTACGGTTCTCAAGACTTTGAACTTTTTGTGTTGGGGAGGGCAGAGAAAGGAATCAGACATTTCATGTGTGTGTGTGTGGGGGGGGGGGGGGGGGGGTATTTCATTAACATTATATAAAAGCAAAAGTAGAAATCTGCCAAAATTTTCAAAAGATTGAAAATCTTCTTCCATGGATTTTTAAAATCAATTTTTTATGGAAAAAAAAAAAAATGTTGGAGTTGGGGTTTATTTTCAGGATTTTACAATACATGATAGATCTTGTTCATTATGTTGTAAAATCCCATGAAGTAGTTGAATACTGTCTAAAATCAATACCTCAATTATTTTAAGGCTGATTTGTTATATGAACATGTTTAAAAAAAAATGGCAAATATAAAATAAGAAACTAATTATAAAAAACTAAAATAAAAAATAAAAAACTAATTATAAAAAAATATATAAAATCTTCTCTAAATTCAGGTCTCTGATTTGAAAGACGTCTGGGATCCTTGGCTTAAGGTCTTATTGGAGGTGGGTGGTAAACTTCTCCTGAGCTAAAAAAACAAGTTCCACCTATAAACTCTTTTGCCTCCTGGGAAAATATTCTCTTTTATTCATTTGAATTTTTACATTGTCTTATAATTTTATATTTATATAGCACATTCAATTTCAATTTTTTAAAAATATAGCTATATTTAAATAATTTTTTTTTAAAGTTTACGAAGCAATATTATTTAGGTAATTAATACCACACACGCAAAAATCCAGCATAATATATTTCTGTATGCAATACATTTATATTAGAGCTGAGCTCCTCCAATAATTTTGAAAACTGTACAGATATAAATTATGGGCATAAGCTAAAAATTTGAATGATTGAATTAAAATAGTCACACATACCTTACAACTTTAGTAAACATGAACACATTGTTATTTGTTATCTGAAGAAAAGAAAACAAAAATACTGTTGCATACTATACACAGAGGCCTCGCTAAGGGGGGGGACGGGGGGGGAGCCTCCCCCCCCAAACGTTTGTGAATGCTATTACACTTGGCAAATTTACAAACTCTTATTTGGCAAATTTGCATAAAACTTTAATAAAAGCTATAATATACTCTCTATTTTTAATGGACTTGTCAAAAGTTACAAATCTAATTGGTAATATTATTAAACTTGTTGAATTGGCGAGAACTATTTATTTTTCCTTTTCAATGAGTTGGCAAATACTGAAATTTCACTTGGCAATTTAAGGTCCTCTCCCCCCCCAATAAAAAGTCTTAGCGATGACACTGACTATACAGAATACAATATTTAAAATATAGAATAAGAAATGCCAAAGCAGAAAAACTCACCTGGCATTTATTTCAATGTAAACTACAGAATTTTCAGTCTTTTCTACAATATCAGCCAAGAAATTGAAAATTTTTCTAGGTGATTGTGGTTGGTTTTTATCATCAGAAGGTATAGACTGCACAGTGACTAAAATTTTAACTATTTACAGCGAGGATAATGTTAGTTTTGTGGATCTGCTAAACGTAATAATTGGAAACTCTGAAGAACATTGAGATTCTATCACCATAAACAAAAGTAGGAACATCCGCTTTATCTTTGAGACTAAACTTACGGAAGCAGAAGCTTCTAATTTTATTTCCATATGAAATAAGGGAATAAAGCTTCGAAGCTTAATTTTTATAAGTGACAAGTTTTCAATACAAATGCTATCATTTACATGATAGTTTCGCGAACAGGACTCCCTGCCCGCGAATGTCCGAAAAGTGTTTGTTTGTTTATTGAGAACATAATCTGACTTGTGTGCTTGACATGTGCCCGCTTATACAGTCATCGTCAATATACAGGGACGAAATAGCCACAAGGAAATTTACACCAGAGAGTTACATCCAAAACCTCCAGTGTGTGCACCAAAGTGTGTGCAATAGAGCTGGCGGGAGTCGAACCCGCCGACCTGACTCCTACGCTCTCAAGCGACAATTCTGGATTCTGTTCTAGCGTACTTTTGAGGTTCAGCAGAACTACCTGATTGGCTTGTCGTATTGTCAATCAAACTAATAAGTAACAACCCACACACGCGGTCACATTTGCTGACGGACGGAGCAAGAGCCCTGTTCTGTTGAAGTAGAAAAGAAAGCAGCAAAGAAAGCAGCACGTTTTTTTCTTTTGCGTAAATGAGAAAACGGAAATACGGAAAACATATTTCAATCTATGGTTAAAATTACATTTCAATAAATAATAGATAACAATATTTTATTTTTATTCCTGGAACTGTTTTTCAGTTTTCCGGAAAACGTAATTTTTTGAGTTGACACTCTTCAAATAAGCGTGCAATAAAAAAAAAAAAAAAAAACTGTTATCAGTAAATTAACCAATCTAAGGGGGCACGAAAAATTGAAAGTGCCCTGGGCAAAAAACTTGCTAGCCGGGCCCTGATCCCAATGTAATGCTAAATGACCTCAAACTGATTTTGACTTTGAATTACAAACAGTTTTGCTTTAATTTTTATAAATTTGCTTGTGTCAAGGTAAAATTTTTATGCTACGGCGATGTATACTGCAATCCATGTTTTCCCTGGATGGAAAAAAAAAAAAGATAGTTTCAGCCCTGTATGAAAGGCAGAAACTATACATGATAAGAATCCTTAATTAGCAATAAGGAAGTATTAAGCAATCATAAGCATAAAATTATAGAAGCAAGTTTTGGTGTTTTTATGTTAGCCTGCACACATTTCACTAACAGCAGCTTTTATTTTTTGCATATGAAAATATTAAATTTGAAATAATGCTTTGATGTAGAAATAAAATCGTTTTGTTTGTGATATCCTTTTTGTGTGTGTGTGTATTTTAAATGAAATGAATGAAAAGTTTATGTTTTAAATGAAATGAATAGAATACAAATGATGGTGATGGGAACAATATTTAGCAATTTATTATCTGTTCCTGGCTAACATAAAAGTACCCAAGTTTCTTTTAAAAAGAGGTAACATTCAACATACAAAACATATATTTCAAAAGAATTTTATTTGTTATCTAAATAGAATTATTTATCAGTAATTTTCAAATTAACTACCATTTTAGGATTACTATCACACATAATTTGGTTTAAATTTAAAAAATGGTTACGTGTGTTATTGATTTCTGATAAGTTAACACTCAGAGGAAAGTGATATTTTATAAGTTTCTCAAAGAAATATAAAAAAAAAAGGTTAATAACTGGTGATTTTAATTGATATTATTTTAAAAAAATGATTTTTAATGTTTTTTCAAAATAATTTTGACCAAGAAAAATGTTATTCTAAGGAAGATATTGTTAGACCTAATGATCCTATAGTAAAAAATATCCAATTGACAAAAAGTTATTACAATTGAATTCATAATTAAAAATATAGCTAATACCCCTGAGAGGTAATAAAAATATTTACCATTTTAATAAGAGCTTTTCAATAAATAAAAATTAAAGTAGTAATTTTGTTTACATTAATATTACTATTTTGCCACACTTTGTTTACACTAAATAAGGAACAATAAAGTTTTCTCTACCTTTATTTTCAACTACAGATATAAAAAGTTTTGTAAAATAATTATAATAATACTCATGAGATGTATAAAGACTAAAGAGCAGACATTAATATTAAATTTTAAACTATTATATAAATATCTATTAGAAGAAATTTTTGTATTCTTATATATTTAAACTAGTCTAGTTAAAAATATTTATAACTTTATTATATCAGGATGTTAAATTTCTGTAATTTGGTAACTACAATAATCTAACACTCAATCACTTAAATACATATAAACACGTAAATGAATACATTTTATAATACATATATATGTTATGTTATACCCATGTCAAAAAGTTTTTTTTTATATATATTTTTTTAGAATTATGTGTTTAAGGTTAAAGTATTAAACAGGCAGTTATTTTGGAAATCTCCCATTACTAAAATAGATTGAAATTACTTTTATTCTTTGAAATTTTACATGAAAACAGGCATGTTAAATCACTGTTTAATGTTATTAAATAATATGTAAATAATACACAGATGCTTAGAATTATTCATTAGAAATAAATATAATGGACATAAAACTCAATGCTTATTAAACCTGAAATTGCTTTATTCAGCTCTCTGCCTTTTCTTTAAATGTGGAAATCCATTTATAAAGTTTCACAATCAATTTATTAAATCGAGTTCGGCTAGCAGATGCACACTTTCAAAGCAGAAGAAGAAATTACCCAGATAGCAAGCAAGGTTCCGAAAACGGTCTCTTTTCATTTTCTTTCGACTTTTCTGCGAAGGTATATTATCTTTAGCGTATATCACGGTCACAGTAATGTTTTGAATATTAGGCTTTTGGAATAACCGTCAGGAAACCTACCTTCTAAAATCATCCTTTACACTTTCATTTTCCGCGCATGCGCAACTTATTTTATCACTTTGTTAGCTGCAACTGCAAATTGTGCTTATTCATTCACCCATTGAAGGTGATATTGGCGTGCGAGTAGGTCACGTAGCATCGCTTTGCCTGTGCTGGGCTGGCTTTTCATTTACATGTGCAATCAAAATCATAGTCAATCCGAAGTATGTTAAACTATTTTGTATTGATTTAATTTGATATAGATTTATCTTATTGCAAGAACTACATACATACGCATATTTCTGTTATAGTTCTTGAAATTTCCATTTATAATATGTTTTTTATTCTTAACGAATTAATGCGAGTTCTTTAACCATACTTTCATTGCAAAATACAATAGATACAGAGTGGCATTTGTTTATGTTTATATTTTAAATTATATTATTATCGTTTATGTCATTATCTATTGATGTTCCCCAATTTTAAAATATCCATCTTATAGTTCATGTGATTAAAAATTACCTTCAAAAGTTTGAAATATTGCGTAATAATAATAATAGATTGTGTACTTGTATTTAAACTGCAATTTAGTCAAAGTTAGTTATTTTTAGGCATATGTTTTATTTTCTTATAATTTAGTCATTTATATTGCATAAAATTATATCATTCAATTACGTACGTAAGATATAAAATTTTTATTGCATGCGTTGCTAGAATATTTTAAATTATTGTTATTTTTATTACTTTCTTTAATACATTTTATTTTCATGAATTTTAAAATATGAATTTTGATGAAGTCAGACTATTTAAATTTTTGACGTTTCAATATACATGCTAATAATTATGAGCGATTTTTAAAATGAAGATTTACATTTTAAAGGAAAAAAGGTCTAAATAATGTTAACTGATTATTATTATTTATTTTTAATTACGGAGCATCAATAGATTTAATTCAGAGATAAATCATTCTGAAAAATTATTGTCCTTCTGTGTTAAGTAGAATGAAAACATGCTTAAAGTAAAGATTAAAAATAAACAAATAGGTAATATGCATATGATATAAAAATATTATAAATGGAAATTGCATGTTATTTTTCTCAGTAATTATATAAATACCAAAATTTGGTTTTATATAGTTCTTAAATGGAGATAAATCTTTATCAAATTAAATCATGCAGTTATGTTTAACTTTCTTCAGTTTGTCAATCAACTAATAAATAAGAATAATTGATACTGGGTTGACCATTATCAGTTTTCAAATATGAAAACACAAAGGTAAAGACAACATAAAAACCAAGACATAAGCAATTCCCAACTCAGAAATTTAAAATATTGTGAAACTTTCAAGATAGTAGGGCTTAAGCAAAAATATAGTATACAAATTTTCTTGTTGCCTGAATTCACTGTAAAAGGAAAATATCCCCGCTTTATTTTAGACTTTATTTTAAAACTGATTAATTGTAAAAAATACAAAGATAAAAGTTATCTATTTTAATTAGTTTTGTCAAATTCAAACAAAAGTTAGGAAACTTCTGTAAAATAATTCTTACCGTTCATTCTAACAAAATGTATATTAGATTTATTTTTTTTTTTAATGTTATCAACAATTAATATTTGTAGCATACTTTAAAGGATAAAATGCAATATATTAATTAAAATATAAAAAATAAATATATTCAAATTTTAGCAATTACTTTAAAGGGAAAAAAGCAATATATTAATTAAAATATGTAACTTGCTAAATGTAATATGACTTCTTAAATATAATGTGTGCAAATAAAAATCATTATTTTCCATTTTTTTCTTTCAATATATAAATATGCTAAAATTTAGTTTCCTACAGAAACAAAAGAAAAATTCTAAGTCAAGTTATTTTGATGAAAATCTCATACCTCTGTCAATTAAGATTTAAAACTAACAGATTAATCAAAACCTTTTTCATTTCCTTTATAAATGCTTATAATAAAAGCATTATTATCTACATTTGATTGTAATTCCTGTTACAATGGTCAATATGAAATCCTGTAACTAGCCTTACATTTCTACATTTTGGTATGCTTGTCCTAAAACACTTACAAAGTACCTCAGATTGTGTCAACTAGCAACCTTTTATAATCCTTTTTACAATGTTTGCAAACCTTTCAGACAAAGCCTTTAAAAAGCATCTAGTCATTTACATGTAGAGGTTAGAAAAATGTTTTAAAAATCAAAAATTGTTATCTGGGTACACTTCTGCTTTCAAAAGAGACACCAGCTGGTCAATTAATTCAGAAATTCAATTAAAAGAAAAGTCCATATTTCCTTTTATACTGAATACGTCTTAGAAAAGAATCACTTCAAATCGCGAAATACATGGCAGTTATGTAACTGAAAAATAACTGCAAATGATGATTCTTCTTTTATTCAGCTTATAATATTAAATATTCCTCTTTAATAGCGCAACGAAATAATTGAAAACAGAGCTTAAATCTACTTTTTTAAATATCCATATCGTCACAAAACAAACTTGTCATTCCCCTCAGAGCGAGACTTGTAAACAAGTAGGAGGTTCTATTTCCATCCAGCGATAGCCGTGATTGGCTCAGAAGTACGCTAGAACAGAAGTCTAGTGGATCGAGAATTGTCGCTCTTAACCACTCGGCCACGGAAGCACATTCCACCGCCTGGGGACTCTGGGCTTATTAATATACACGGCCGGTGCATGACGTTTAAAACGTCACATGGAGTGGATCATTTTTATACGGCGATTGGTGGAACCGCTTTGCACCAATCGCCGTACAAAAATGATCCACTGCGAGGCTAACGAAAAAGAAAGGCTACCGCGGTGCTTTACGCGTATCTTTTTTTACAGACCGCTGGAGTCACGTGATGCTCGAATCCACCAATGCAGGTGTACGAAAAGAGCAACACGTCACTAGCGGTCTGTAAAAAAAGATAAGTGGAATGCAGCGCGGTAGCCTGTCTTTTTCGTTAGCCTCGGATCCACTGTATGTGACGTTTTAACGCGTATCTTTTTTTACAGACCGCCGGAGTCACGTGATGCTCGAATGCACCAATGAAGGTGTACGAAAAGTGCAACACGTCACTCTAGCGGTCTGTAAAAAAAGATAAGTGGAATTCAACGCGGTAGCCTGTCTTTTTCGTTAGCCTCGCCCCACAGATTAAGAATACAATAATTTAATATATTTAAATAATATATTTATATTATATTTATATTATAAATATTAGAATTTATTTAATCTGTGCCTCGCCCTTAGTTCCATGGCCGCCAACGGTGTAGCACAGGTTCCAAGCTGTGTGCCAACCAACCAACCATCTAAACCATAGAGATATCTGATCCAGGGAGATATAAATAGATTAGGAGAATTTTCCCCTATGGCATCTTCCTTGCAAACTTGAGCCTAACGCCGAAGTGGCCGCATGTGGCGCTGCGATCTTTAGCTGAGTCAAAATAACATTGTTTGCTATAGGAGTGCGTTATTATTTCTTTAATAAAATATTAATTTTACATTATATTTTAATATGGCTCGGAAGTGTTTTGTATATGGATGTGACACAGGTTATAAGAAAGTCGAAAGACAGAATAAAGAACCGGGTATAAGAAATCCATCGTTGTTTCCGTGAGCATATCTCAAGGCATATCTCGTCTAGCACAGTAAAAAATGCCAAAAATTTAGTTCAGATAGGAAACACAGTTAAAAATTATATTTTCACCAATTCAAAAAATGAATCCACCCCTTCCAGGAAAAAAGGGAGGGGGGGGGGTGCAACAGATAAATTAACTGAATAAAATGGATGGCCTTTGTGCTTCTTTTTGAAATTATATATAAATATAGTTTTTTTCTTTTTCTTTTTTTTTTTTTTTTTTTTTTTTTTTTTTTTTTTTTTTTTTTTTAAAATCTAAGGTAAATGCTGTGATTTTTAAATGTTTGTAGCCGAGTAATTCTTGAAATTATATTTTTTGTATTTTTCTTTGTTAAACAAATGTTTGTTAATTATTTCTGTTAAATAATGTTTGTTCCTTAAATAAAGATATGTAATTTTTCTTGTGTAATCTTTATTTAAATATACACATATAGGCACAAAAGTTTTTTAATTTATCAAAATATCTTGATCATATGCAATAAATACATAGACATCAAATTATTTTTTGATTTGGAAAAAAAAAAAAAATCTTTCAAATAGGAAGTTATTGACAGCAAGTCTTGAATGTAGAAAATGATTCATATTATACATGTGTATTAATTTACAGAAAAAGCTAGTTGTATTTGAATTTATATTACATTAAATATAAGAATAAAATTACAATAATCCAGCAGTATAGGAAACACTATTTTTCTTTTCTAGGGTCCCCTTTCCGGTATTGTCACAAAAATTTGAGCATTTCCGATGCCTCAAAGGGGTGGTGAGTGGCGATGGGAGTATGTAAATAAATATTTAGATAAATATATTTATTATTATCCTACTCTAATAGTATATCATCTCTAATGAAAATTACATGCTAAATTTGGGGGCCTAGGGCCCAATTGCTACAAATTTCAAATTTACTTTACATTTGTAGTAGGCATAAATATTTTTTAAATCTAGAGTTTGAGTACAATAAAATTAATCCTATCAAAATTTACCTTATTCCAATACTTGTTTTGAATAGGAATTGATATTTTTTGCTCATTTTAAATAATACAGCTGGGAAGAAAATATATATAATTTTTAGTTATTTGCAGTTTGTAAAATTTAGTATGAATATTTAACAAATTCTTAAACTAAATAGTCCTGGTTTTCATATTTTATTTATTTTAAAAAATAAATAAAAGCATATAAAAACATCATCATTTGTTTTAATTAGAAAAAAAAAAGTTATTCTATAAAATATTTACGAGAATTACGTGATAAATCCCGGATATCGAAGTACAATAAAATTTAAAAGAAAAAAAAAAGATATATTTGAGTTCCAGGCTTGTTTTGAATAAGAATTAATATTTTTTGTTCCTTTTTAATATTACAGTGAAAATATATATTATTTGCAGTTTGTAAAATTTAATATAAATATTTTACAAACTCTTAAAATAGTTCGTTTTCTGTTTTATTAATTAAAAAACATCACAGAATTTCTTTTTAAATGCAGCTTGAGGAAAAAAAAAAAAAAAAAAAAAAAGTTTTCGATTTGCTGAACTTCGATTGCTGACACAGATGGCGCTCCGGCCAGTACACGAGATTTCGCGCATTACCAAACTTCATTTCGGAGTCAAAAACCTAACACAGCGTTCCCCTACCTGAGGTATTCTATTACCATGATCTGATCTAAACATTTGTTTTGAATTCATGGTGTTAAGTGGATATCGATTATTTTTATTTAAGTTATATAAAAAGTCGTGATCAAAAACGGCAAGAGTATGGATCCAAGAAATATGGAACCACCAAACGATAATTTAGATCACTGCGTTATTTGTTTTGAGAAGGTTGACATAGTTAACAGAGTGTGCCTCGACATTTGCACCCATCGTGATTTTTGTATTAATTGTATAATTAGGTGGTCCAAATTGAAGGCTGAATGTCCTATATGCCGGGAACCTTTCGACGAATTCTTCACTGAGTATGGTTTAACCTTGCAACCTGGTGAAGAAGTTATCGAATCGCAAAAAATTCACAAGATTTACTTGTATATAAAAAATTACTACAAAGGCAAATGACATAATTTCATTTTTTATATGATTTGTTTAGCTTCTCGTTATATTATGACTTGGTACATTGTTTTGCTAAATCGCTCTTTTTAAATATTTTTCCAAATTGAAAGTAATAAAAGTTCTACCTTAACCATGCATTTTTAAATAATTGTACATGTAGATAAAATTGGTAAATGTAATTCTGTGTTGTTACTTTGAAACATTGTAGTAGTCTTTATATAAATTAAGTTTTTAAAAGTGATTGTAGTACATTAATTAGTACTGTGTGGTTTTCATCAGAAAAATCATAGAACTAATCTTGGCACAGTCCTATTGCCATAGTAACTGGTTAGTCGACTTTGTTTTAGGTGATCCAGTCATTTTCTTTTCTCGCCTATTTCTCTTTGTTCAATCGGTCAATCCGTGAATCATCAGTTTTTTTGTTTTTCCACCAGAACTGATTTTATTTTTCGAATTTCTTTCCCTACAGGTTTTGGAACCTTCGTAAGCAGCAACCCTTGCAGAGGAGAATAAATCATTACATTTTTAAATGTTTACTTAACCTGAAATGAACTATCTCAGTGCATTGACAGACCAGATGAAGGAAAACAATTGTACTTCCCATGATTTTCAGATTTAACAAAAAGACTTTTATCTTTGGTGAGTTTGAAAAATAAAAAATAAAGTTCATTCTTTTCAAGTAACTTAAAGTCATTAAATACTAAAAGAAAAGGGAACAAGGGATTTTTTGTTAGGAGCCCCTACCCCTTCATGGAGGACAATGCTTAGTTCTGCTGATTTTCTTTTCTTTACATTCATGTTTTTAAAAGTTTTCTTAAATGGGGATTTTATACAGTCCCTGACAAAAAAAGAAAATTTCCCTACAAATTCTTCATTCTGAAAAAGTTAGTAGAGGCTTACTTTTAGTTTTTTAACATTTTTCAACTGTTAAATTTCTGCATTTCTCATCTATGTTATGTTGCTATGTTTAAAAATTTTCTTGCACATTACAAGGAGGGTGTTTTGATGAAAAATTGTTAGTTTATTTCATGTTTAGATTCTCCATTAAAAAAAAAGGACTTCAGGAACATCTAATAAAAAAATATTGTGTCTCCTTGCATTTTGTTCTGCCGATGCCAACATTCATGAATGTGTTATTTAAAACAGCCTTAAATATAAATATACCTTTGTACTTTTTGTTTTAGCTGCATGCCTGCGGTTAAACAGAAGAATAATTCATATCATGTAGGTTAGGGGTGCACAACCTGTGGCCCGCGGATCAATGTTACCGATCGGACGCGAAAAAATCACGAATTTTGCCGTTCAGGTGCGTAGAAATCGCGAATTTTGCCAAATTTCGCCCATCGGGTGCGTAAAAGTCACGAATTTTGCCGATCGGGTGCGTATAAATCGTAAATTTCGCCGATCGCCTGTGCAAAAATTGAGAATTTTGCAAATCGCCTGCTTAAAAATCGTGAATTTTGCCGATCGCATGCGTAAAAATCGTGAATTTTGCCGATCACCTGCATAAAAATCGTGAATTTTTCCGATCGGGCCCGTAAAAATCGCGAATTCTGCCGTTAGGGTGCGCATAAATCGCGAATTTTGCCAATCAGGTGCGTATACATCGTAAATTTTGTCGATCGTATGCATTAAAATCACAAATTTTGCCGATCGAGCCCGTAAAAATCATGAATTTTACTGATCGGACGCGTAGAAATCGCAAATTTTGCCGTTTAGGTGCGTAAAGATCACGAATTTCGCCGATCGGGTGCGTAAAAATCATGAATTTCGCCGATAGGGTGCGTATAAATCGCAAATTTTGCAGATCGGGTGCGTATAAATCATAAATTTCGCCCATCACCTGTGTAAAAATCGAGAATTTTGCCAATCGCCTGTGTAAAAATCGTTAATTTTGCCGATCGCCTGCGTAAAAATCGTAAATTTTGCCAATCGGGCCATAAAAATCGTGAATTCTGCCGATAGGGTGCATATAAATCACGAATTTTGCCGATCAGGTGCATATAAATCATAAATTTTATCGAACGTATGTATTAAAATCGCAAATTTTGCCGATCGGGCCCGTAAAAATCGCGAATTTTACTGATCGGACGCGTAGAAATCACAAATTTTGCAGTTTAGGCACGTAAAAATCGCGAATTTCGCCAATCGGGTGCATAAAAATCATGAATTTCGCCGATAGGGTGCATATAAATAGCGAATTTTGTCGATCAGGTGCGTATAAATCGGAAATTTCATCGATCGTATGCATTAAAATTGCAAATTTTGCCGATCGGGCCCATAAAAATCGTGAATTTTACTGATCGAACGTGTAGAAATCACAAATTTTGCGGTTTAGGCGCATAAAAATTGCGAATTTTGCCAATCAGGTGCATAAAAAACATGAATTTCGCCGATAGGGTGCGTATAAATCGCGAATTTTGCAGATCGGGTGCGTATAAATCGTAAATTTTGCCGATCACCTGTGTAAAAATCGAGAATTTTGCTGATTGCCTGCGTAAAAATCGTTAATTTTGCCGATCGCCTGCATAAAAAATCATGAATTTTGCCGATCGGGCCCGTAAAAATCGCAAATTCTGCCGATAGGGTGCATATAAATCGCGAATTTTGTCGATCAGGTGCGTATAAATAGTAAATTTCATCGATTGTATGCATTAAAATCGCAAATTTTGCCGATCGGGCCCGTAAAAATCGAGAATTTTACTGATCGGACGTGTAGAAATCACAAAATTTGCGGTTTAGGCGCATAAAAATCGCGAATTTTGCCGATCGGGTGTGTAAAAATCGTGAATTCTGCCGATCGGACACGTTAAAATCACAAATTTTGCCGATAATGCGCGTAAAAATTGCGAATTCCACCGAACGGGCACGTAAAAATCATCAATTTCGCCGATCGGCATGTAAAAATCGCGGATTTTGCCAATCTGGCGCATAAAAATCAAAAATTTGCCAATCGGGTGCGACAAATTGCAAATTTTGCTGATCGCATGTGAAAAAAATTACAAATTTCGCCGATCGGCCGCATAAAAATCACAAATTTTGCCGATCGAGTGCATATAAATCGCAAATTTCGCCAAACATGTGCGTAATAATCGTGAATTTCGTCAATCACTAGAAAAAAAACTATGAATATTGTCAATCGCACATGAAAAAAAAATGCAAGTTTTTTCCATCGTTTCCAACTGAATTGGGTTATGCTGACTAAGGAGTTGGTTGAGTATCGGGAGCTAACCCTCCTTTTAAAATTAGCATTTTATGAACTTTTAGGCTGACCCCCTCCCTCTTCATCTTTATTCATGAAAGCAGAATTTTTTTTTGGCTCTGGCAATCTTTAAAGTTAAATTTATTCCTTCAAATAAAGTCAAGGAGTATTTTCACTCTTTGAAAATAATCTTAGCTATATCTCTTTGATATATCATTGCCAACAGAACTGAATACGTTGACTGGAAGGAAGGAACCTAGGGTGCTAAATCTACCCTTCCGAAATTTATGTTTTTTTAACCTGATCCCCCCCCCCCCCCGGTCACACCTCCTCGAAACAAAAATTTTCTGATGGTGGCCCTCGACAACCCAGTCATTTTTGTAAGTGGCCCTTCACTTAAAAAGGTTGTGCACCCCTAATGTAGGTGTTCATTATATTCATTCTCTATATGTTTGTTTAGCTTCTCCTTATATTATGACTTGGTACATTGCTTGTTTGTATAAATCGCTCTTTTTAAATATTTTTCCAAATTGAAAGTAGTAAAAGTTCTACCTTCACCATGCATTTTTAAATAATTATACATGTAGATAAAATTGGTAAATGTAATTCTGTGTTGTTACTTTGAAAATTTCAAGTCTTTATATAAATTAAGTTTTTAAAGATGATTGTAATACGTTAATTAGTACTGTGTGGTTTTCGTAAGAAAAACCATGGAACTGATCTCGGCACAGTCCTATTGCCATAGTAACTGGTTAGTTGACTTTGTTTTAGGGGACCCAGTCATTTTCTTTTCTCGCCAATTTCTCCCTGTTCAATCCGTGTATCATCAGTCTTTTTTTTTTTTCTTTCCTCCAGGACTCAATTTATATTTCGAATTTCTCTCCCTACAAGCTTTGGAACCTTCGTAAGCAGCAACCCTTGCAGAGGAGAATTTATCATTAGCTTTTTTAGACATTTACTTAACCAGAAATGAACTATCTCAGTGCATTGACAGAACAGTTCATTGAAAAGCATGTTGCTCAAATAATACCAACCTTATAATAGCTATTCCCCATTCAGCTATAAAGCTGCTGCTTACCACTTTTATATAAAGCATGCTTTCATTGTTTGCTCTGAATTTCACCTTCAGAATGAAGTAAACAAGATTAAGTTAATTGCTAACAATAATGGCTTTTCTGGTGGTTTTATTGATAAGTTGATTTACAAGTTTAAGTATGCGAAATCGATAAAATCAGTAATCAGTAAAATTATGTTAAATTTGTAGCAACAGGTTATGTCCCTCATTTATTTGAAAAGTTAAAATTTGTCCTAAAGAAATCTAATATGATTTTAGTAGTCAGACATGATGCTAAATTAGGAAACATAGTACAGACAAGAATGGATCCAATTGATATGCACAGTAGGTCAGGTGTATTTATGTGATTCCCTACAAAGATAAGGTTACAATTAAATTATGTAGGTATGACCACTAGAAAGTTCAGAATTAGAATCAGTGAACATATTCAAGATGTTAGCAAAAATAGGTCCGCCACTGCGCTATCTAGATTGTTCCAAATAAGTGATATTGAGATATATTTTCATAAAGCAAAAATCATCATGCGGGCTGCCGATTTTCAAAGTTGTGTAATTAGTGTTTCCCCCAGAATAAAAAAGGTCAGGCTGCTCCTTCAAAAAAAGGCACTTCAGCTGAACGAAATGGGCACTTTTTTATGAAAAGGGCTTTTTAGTGCTTTTCATAAGTAACAGGGCTTGAAATTCAATTTTTCCAAGAAGGGGAGTCTCCCTCCCAACATTTTTAAATAGAGGGGAGTTGTAATGTTTGGGAGGGAGAAAAAAAATTTAAACCCCGCTATTATTTTGCGTGCTATTTAAAGAGTTACATTAATGCAGACATAACAAAATACCATTGAAAAAATTAAGTCAACTCAGAATGATTATGTAAAATGTTTATTTTTTTTTATTATAAAAAATGAAAGAAAGTTAAATTTTATATATGCAGTGTATTTTTCAAGTTCTACCAAATGTTAGGGACCCTTAACAATTTGGTTGTTAAATGAATTTCTGAATTTAGATTTTATTTGATTTAGGGTGCTGAAGCCTCTTTCACAAGGTACCCTTTTACTCTTTCACAAGGATTAAGAAGGGTTGCTCCTTTACCTCAAGGAATAAAAGTAATAAGATCTTTACAGCTCTTATAATCTCATTTTTGTTTAGTGCTGACTCTAGGCCAATTTGACAGAGTGCAGGGATCGGTGGCTTTTACTGCCTTTTTTTGTTCTTTTCGGTCGCAGGAAAAAACAAATCTCAAAATACGTCTATTGGTCATTGGAAAAATTGTGAATTTAGTCAATTGGTTGAGGGAATAAAATAATGAAATTCATCTTACGCATGAACAGAAATAGATATGGACTTCTAACGAAATAGTGTTAATATTGATTTCCAACTTTGAAACTACATGGCAGCCAGTGTACAATTATGCTAAGGTAACCTACAAACAAAAATATGGACAAATACAATAGAATAAATCTATTATACCTACCAGACGATTCTCTGACAAGCAGACGATTTGAAAAAGTAGGTGAACTAATACAACTGTCCTACACAGACATTATATTTGAAACATTTTTCGAGAGACTATTTTCTTCTTCGAAAGGCTATTTTATTAGATGTCTATGTTCATAGAAAAAAAATCGCTAAGTTCGTCGATCAGTCGCAGAAAAAGAAGCGAAGTTTGCCAATCTTTGCAAGAAAATAACGTTAAATTCATCAGTCAGCTGCAGAAAAAATCTTGGAATTTTTCAGTGAGGCGCGAGAAGAAAAAATAGTGAATTTCATCAATCGGCTACGGAAAAATTCACAAAGTTCGTCAGTAACATGAAGTTCGTTGATTGCTTGCCAGAAATATCGCAAAATTCTTCAATCAGTTGCAGGAAAATATTGTGAAATTTATCAGTCGGTCGTGGGGGAAAACTTGTGAAATTCATCAGTCGAATGCAGGGAAGAAAATCTAAATTTTTCAGTCGGATACAGGACTAAAAAAAATCACAAATCTGTCGAAAGAAAAAAACGAAAAATTTAGGAAATTTCGTCGATTGATCGCGGAAAAAATGCAAAGTCCGTCAACCGATCGCGGAAAATATGCAAAGTTTGTTGACCGATCGCAGAAAAAATGCAAAGTTCGTCGATCAGTTGCCGAAAAAAAGTAAAATTCGCCGATCTGTTGCGGATATCTCGTCGATCTGTCGCTTAAAAAACAGAAAGTTCATCGATCTGTCGCAGAAAAAATGCAAAGCTCGTTGATCTGTTGCAGAAAATTCATCGATCTGTCGCTTAAAAAACAGAAAGTTTGTCGATCTGTCGCTTAAAAAACGGAAAGTTCGTCAATCTGTCACTTAAAAAACGGAAAGTTCGTCGATCAGTCATGCGAAAAAACGCAAAGTGCGTCGTTCGGTTGTGGGGAAAAAAATCACAAAATTTATCATTCGGTTGCAGGTAAATTAAATAACGCAAATTTCTCCTGAAAACGATTAAATTTTTTGGGCCGGAGGCTTCCGTCCACGATACTTTTTTGGGCGGGATTTCAAAATTTTCGGCACGAATCCTGCAATCCCGCCCTAAAATTCAAGCCGTGAGTAATAGCTTAATTATTTTAAATTTGTCTTTCTATTTTAATTTTCACACATAAACATATTTTTCTATTTTAAAGTATTTGTAAGTTTTATTATTTGGGCTTTTTAAAATCTGGCAACAGTAGATAACAAAATCGGCTATTTCAATCTATCAATTAAATCTTTATTCAGCTAATGAAATTTTTAATAAAAGATCCTACGAAATTAGTCATATTAAAAAAATTATTGGACTTTGCACACGACAATCTAGTCAGGTATGTGCCTGCAAAAAATTGTTAAATTGCTATGTATAGTTTTCGATCGTATAAAGCTTAACTGAAAGAAATTGACCAATTTCAACATTAAATAGTACTTAAAATAATTCTTAGATTTAAAAAGCTGTCTGTTTCAGTACATCATACATATCTCTATAAAACTTCCAATTTCATGTTTTTATATGTAATACTTTATTTAATATAAGTCAAGAAAGAGCACCAGTTACTTTTTTTAGAATAGAGATAAATGTCATTATAATCCTTTTTAATATCAAAAGGGCATCATCAGTTAAATGTGTCTATTAAACGAAAGTAATATTTTATTTCAAATGAAATGCGAAACAACATTACAAATGTGGCTTAAATGCCTTTTATTTTAGTAATGTACAGATTTTGATATTTATTTTATTTTATTTTTTACTCAAAAACTTTGTTTTAAAAAATATTTTTTTATTCTAAAAAACACATTTCCTTGAGATCAGTTTGCACGGTGAAGTTTTTTCATGCATTTCTATGCTGCCTATCTACTACTTGCCTCCCTCCCCCCCCCCTCCAAAAAATAGCCATTTATTTCAGGAACATTTTTCTTTGAAACAATATAATTTATTAAAAAATACCTTAATATTTAATATCTCAAAAAAAAAAAAAAATAAATAAATAAAAATTCTGGAACACGAATTAGTCATTTTTCCTCTCTCTATCCTGCTTTACAAATTTCAATACAGCATTCTAAGAAAAATACATGTTCTTTCGTGACAGATATACAATTTCTCTATTTTTTTGCCACAATCGATTGACAAATTTAGCGATTTTTTTCATGCGATCAATGGGCGAATTTTGCTTTTTTTATTCCATGATTGACTGAATAGTTTCATGATTTTTACCGTAACTGGCTGACGAATTTTGGGATATTTTGCTGCTACCAATTGCTGAAATCTGCAGTTTTTTCTTGCGACTGATAAGTGAATTTTGCAGAGTGGGTTCTTGTAACCAATAGGCGAATTTCCCATTTTTTTCTCATTTTAATGACAAAACTTACGTTTTTTTTTCATGCGACACATGATGACGCAGAGGCGCCATTTCAGAACTTTCTTCGAGGAGGCAAAGTTTTTTAGAGTAATGGCATAGCCAATGGTGGAGTTCGGGGGGTTGTATCCTCCCCTCTCCGAAAAAAAAGTTTACTGAATTATAGATAGAAAGACAATAAAACATATAATACGGAATCTCAAGGGACCTATGAAAAATTCCTTTTTAGACAGGTTTTTGTCTTAGCAAGTATAATTTAAAAATATTATGAAAGTTTTCATTTATAGACAGGTACCGTTTTTCCAAATATTCTTTAAGACTGTTAAAACCTCCTTTCTATAGCTGAAGACCATAGGTGTATTACTGTGAAACTTGTCTCAAGAAAACCTGTCATATATTATATAACAATTCTTTCTCAAACGGGAAAGTTTCGACAAAAAAAAAAAAATACAATTATACTTGCTAAAGGGGCAAAGTTTTTTTTTTTAGATACAGGGGTTGAAATAGCATGCAAGATTGCACAAAATAGAAACAGGCCTTCACAATTAAAAATGCAGTGTGAGATTTTACCCTTTTATCTTAACTTATTTCACAGGCATGTGATTCTTCAGCTAATATTTTTAAATTTTCTTTGCAGTCCGTGATTTTTTTTTTAGTTTTTTTGTGCAAAAGCGATTTGTCAACCGATCGCGAATTTTACGAATTTGACTTGGGGGAAAAATAGTTAATTTTGCAAATTGGTCGCGGAAAGAACCGTTAATTTTTTCAAACAACCATGGAAAAATATTGCGAATTTTGACAAAGATCGCTGAAACAAATAGTGATTTCGTCAATAGGTTGTGGAAAAAAAATCATGAATTTCGTATAAACATTTCGGAAAAATATTGTGAAATTCATCAAAAGATTGAGCAAAAAAATCAAGAATTTAGTCAAACAGTCATGCAAAAAAAGAGGAAATTCATCAAAGATCGCGCAAAAAAATAACAATTTTTGTCAGTTAGTTTCAGAAAAAGAGTATTGAATTTCAACAAACAATTGTAGAAAAGAGTCACAAATTTCATCAAAAGATCACGAAAACAAATAGTGAATTTTGGCGATCAGTTACAAAAAAATATCTGTCGTGAATTTCGACAAATGGTCGTAGGAAAAAATCAATTCCGTCAATGTTTCGCAGAAAATAGCAAATTTTGTAAAATATCACAAAAAAGATAATTTTATGAGACAATCACAGAAAAAAATCATGAAATTTAATCGGTCACGAGGTAATTAGCACACGAATACCATCAAGTGTGTTATGAAATTTGCAAATGTAGTGATACATATGGATAAGAAAATTTTCGTTATTGATTTTCTGCCTTCCTCTTCAGACTATGATCTAAATTCCATACAATTCAGAAATCTGCAAAACATTTAGATAAAATGACCTAATCTGCAGTACAGATCAAGCCGGGTTGACGTGGCTTATTTTCATTGTGGGTTAGGTTGACTTGAATAGCTTGACTATGGTCAAAGTTGTACTATTTTTATTCTATTAGTACGGCTTTTTGAAATCTAATATCTGTCATACACTTATATTAGGATATTTTCAAAAGAAGTCTACCACAAAGAATTTTTTTTGGAAATTGTAGAACGATTGAATGCAAAATTAGTCGTCAATCCTGGCCTGTTATCATAGGATTAATTATTTTGGGTTCAAGTTGGTTTTTCACTATTTTGAGTCAGGTTCATGTTGCCCTTTGTTTCAAAGAAATCCTAAATATTTTCAAATGAAAAAGACACATTTTTCTATATAAAAGAAACAATTGTTATTAGAGATATAATTGTAGACTACCTTTCCATAATCATATTGAAATGTCAATTAATTTTCTTTCATTTCGGGTTGAGTTGTAGTCAATGAAAAGTTTTTGGTTGTTTTCGGGTTTACTGGAAATTACAGACCTGCATTGGCTACCTGAAATGCATTTCGGTTTGGGTTTGGTTGATTAAATTTTTTTTCATTGTGGGTCGAGTAAACTTTATGCATTTCGGGTTGTGCTTTGCCTCTTTTGGGTCGTGTTTGAGATAAACCGATTTTTCAAAAGAAGTTTCTGAATATTTTTCAAATGTAAAAAGTATATATTTGAATATTAATGGGTGTATATGTGGGCAATTCCACCATTACGTGCGTGACTTAAAGAGAGTGTATTTTTGCAAATTGAGACAAATTTGGATGTGAAATTATTTAGATAACGTTTTACTTTTTTTATTGCTATTACAGGACACATACAGAATCATTTTTGTAGTGACACCTTTAGTCTAAAGTAATAGCAATTTTTTTTTTTTAAATAGTAAAGTCGTCGTTACGTGTGTGACTCAGAAAAATCACACACATAACAACGACTTTGCTGTTTTTTTTTTTTTAATTGTTATTACTTTAGACTAAAGGTGTCTCTACAAAAATGATTCTGTATGTGTCCTGTAATAGCAATAAAAAAAGTAAAACGTTATCTAAATAATTTCACTTCAAAATTTGTCTCAATTTGCAAATAAACACTCTCTAAAAGTCACACATGTAACCAGGGTTGTAAAAAACCCGTTTTTTTAAACCCAGTCCGGGTGGGTAGCCAGGCAGCTACCCACTACAACCCTGCACGTAACGGTGTAGTCACCCTTGTGTTATTTATACATAAGCGATAAACTTGTAGATTACTTTTCCATAAATGTATTAAAATAAACAATTTTCTTTCACTTCGGGTTCAGGTATGAACATTTTGGGTTCGGCTTGAAGTCTGATGGGTTAAAGTGAAGATTCAGGTCAGCTACAACCCAATCTGCACAGCCTTCTAGTGTCAGGTTCTGGCTATTTTTAAGATCATACTGTATATAATATTTAATAAAGCAAATGATTTAACCCCTTGAAAGGCAGTGGTTCATTTTTGGACCACTTCATTTTAATCCCTAAATGCCACATTAGCACCAGATTTTTGGAATGAAAATTTTCCTGTATTAAATGTGTGAAGAAAAGCTTTTAATTATTTGCAAATAAATTGGTTTGTAAATTGTGGTATCATTCAATCATTTCAGCATTTTACGAATAAAAGTACTTTGCCCATGAAAGGGTTAATAGCATTATAACAATTGGAGTAAATATAATGTGACACTAATAAAACAAAATTAACAAGTGAAATAATTAGGAAACTGAATACAACTCCACCATCCCCCTAAAAAAGAAAAAAATTCACCTTAAATTTTAGACTAGAGAGAAATTTACCTATAAAATTCTAAGTCTTGAGATGTCGAGTCATATTAGCCATACTATTCCTCAAAAGATTGCTTTAAATGTTTTGTTATCTTTCATGTATATTAGAATAATAATAATAGTTTTCTTTTTTAAAGAAGATATTTGACATTGGATTTCCTTTAAACATGTCATTTTATAGACATATGGAACCTTGAAAGTAGCATTTTCACATTTTTTCTGTAAAAAATAAAGATAATACTGTAGTAGCTTCCTATTAAATTGCTTATTCAGATATAGCCCTATTTTTTATGCCCCCAATCTGGGGAAAAAATAAAGATTGTGCAGTAACACCACTTCTTAATAACTTTATTTGATAACAAGAAATGTGTTTTTTTTTTTTTAAGTTACTATTTCAGACATAATAAATATTATATTCATTACTGAGGTGCACTATAAATTGCTCTCTTGAAATTGTGGTGTGCATTGCGTTTACTTATAGGGACACACAAAAGATATCGGTTACAGTACATATGTGATATTTACAGTCTGTGTGATAGGTGCATTTTCAACTTTGGTTTGCGTTTTTAAGTTTAACTAAATTTTTTCATAGTACTCGTGTGTTTATAAACTCGGTTGTTCATATACAGAGCTACACAAGGGAATCCGTCAGTATTACAGACTATGGGAGTGAATTGCTTAAGGGTAGTTTTTAATTGTGTTACGCATTTTCCTGTTGAACTATATTTAGTAGACTAATAGAAGTTTGTGGAATATAAATAAGTTCATATACAGGGCTACGCAAAGAAAAATATTCATTGTCGTTTAGGGTTGGTAATTGCTGCGAGTGAGTTTTAAGTTGGCTTTTAGCTTAATATGTGGTGTGTACAAAAGTCTTCATATAACATACAGGGCTATACTGCACTATAAATAAAATATAGTAATATTTTTTTTCTTTTTATTGGAACTGGAGTTAAAACCACTTGTATTTCTGATATCTTCAAATCCAAGGATATTCTTAGCAGTTTGAATGAAACATTTATTTTCATCTCGCTGATTAATTTATGTATTTATTTTAATAATAAACTGAAATTTCCATTTTTTTTTCTTTCTTTTAAAAAAAAAGCATGCCAGTGCTTTGCTTTGATGTTATTATTTATCATTTTTTAATTATAATAACTGAAAATTATTAATAACTTGTTTCTCCCATTAAATTAAAATACATACCTGTTTCTGTAAAGTATCATGCCATGATCATTAGCATCCAGACTGTTATCTATGTAGCATATCATTATATTCAGTAATAAATTTGTTATGTGATAATATTTATTATATAGAGCAATATTTTGTTGTTTTATTTCTGTAACTTGTATTTTCAAATAAAGGAAGTTTATTAAAAATTTTCTGTTATCATTTGACTATAATTTTATTATAAATGATCTTTTCATGTATCTACTTGTGTTGTTTAAATAACAGAATGTATATTAAATAAGAAAATCCTCAAAACATATTTTAATTTAAAAAAAGAGTTACAAAGAGAGTTTATTTAAATTTTACTATTGAAGTCTTTATTTTATTTTAATATGTATATAATGCTTCATAACAATACCTTTTTAATAAACAAGGAAAATATTAAAACAATATTTTAAAAATTCTCTTAAAAAATTAAATAAACATTTGGAATTAAAATAAATGTAATTTGTAAAAGTATTTCTTTAAAAGAAAGTCTATATATCATAATTTTAAAAAATCAAAAATTTTCACTTTTTAATGTTTTATGATATGTTACTTATTAAATATCATTATGAATCCATTCAAGTCAAAAATAAAGTTGAATTATCAGTAGAAATCGTTTTATAAAGACATTATTTTTAAATTAGTCTAAAAATAATAAAGATTTTTATTCATTCTTCAAACATGAAGGGTTTTCTTCATTCCAGAGTTAGTTTATTATCCCATTTATATATATATATATATAATGACTGCAAATTTATATGTCTTAATTAGGGTTGGGAGCGTTCAGGAAACAAAAGAATGCATAACGTTGAAATGCAATATGCAAGTTTTCTTCATAAAAATATATTTTCATTGAAATTCTTATTCAACCAATGTTAAAATTTGTTTAATTTGAATTTTTTTTTAGCTTATGTTTGAATAATTCTAAATTGGCCTTTTCGGTCTATTTATTAGATATATTCAACAAATACCTATTTTAATGCAAGCACTGTATTTTATTATTTGTAGTGAAAGTGATATTATTTTCAACATACTAGCAGTTTCATCATAATATTCTGAATCATGTTTGGGTACAATTGCTAGTTTGTTAAATCAACAAAGAATTGCCATGTTTTCCTCAAACTTTTCTGCCATTATTAGCACTAAAACTAACACCAATATGCTTAAAATTGTCAGATATGTTACGTTGATACATATTTTTATTTTATCAAGAAAACTCTGTGAAAAAGAAGATTGTAACAGCACGGCGCACCTAGAAAATTTATGGCGAAGTGATATGTTAACTATATTTAGAATAATCACTAAATTAATTTAAAATTCAGCGGATTACTATTTGCTTAAATAAACACCTCCATGAGATTAATAGCCAGATTTAATATTTTTGTTCCATGAATTAAAGAAAAAGAAATAAGGAAGTTTGTCAGCGGTATTTTTTACTGGAAGCAGAATTACTTAAATAATTAAAATGCTTGCAAGGGAATTCAGGAATTAAACTAATAAATTAGTGATTTGTTAGATTTACATTGTTTTATTTTATCAAAAAATAATATTTATGTAAAAAATAATAATTTCATTTAACAACAATAACAAAATGTAATGACAATGAATTCATTAGATGAATATTTTGAGCTTGTAAACACGGACGTTCTCAGAAAAAATAAAGGGGGTGGGGGGAGGGGACAATATTTTGAAATAAATATGCTAAGGTGCAGAGAATAAACTTGGGGCCCAGGAATATAGTTTCCTAGTGCCCCTACATATGTATTTAGATGAAGGGGGAAATTTTTAGAACATAATTATTAAATATATTGTTTTTAAATTAATTGTTATTTAATTTATGGGTTCAATGATTTTAATTAACTAATTTTGATTAGTATTTTTTAAATTAATTTCATTCTTAAATCAAATTAACATTTAATAAATAATTATACTATTTTTCATACATTTTCTATATTATACTATGAAATATACAATTTAAAAATAAATTTCATTAATACAGTATTGAAGTATATGTTGGGCACCATTAACTGCTTTGCCAGGGCCCCACACAGTGTTGCACTGGCCCTGGGTCTGTATAAATTCTATAAACAGTGCTGCATGAAAGAATTTGCACACATTACAGGATATGGACAGACAACAATTGTTGAAAATAGATTTTTACTGAGTTATGTGCTTTTAAATTGCTCATTTAGATATTGCATTTCATAAAAACGAAATTTATTAATAATATTCTGTTAGTGTTGGAAAGTGTTTATTTGTATGATCCTTATACCAATGGCGCAACCAGGATTTTCATCTGGGAGGGGTTCTGAACCATTGTTACTGATAAAATAAACAATTTTGTTGATAACAATACATGACACGCAAAAACTGCCGTAACGAAAAGCACAATCAACCATAATATATTTAGCATGTATGTGTTTTAAAACACAGCACTTTCAGATGGAAAAAAAAAAAAGCAATAGCAATGAAATATGTACTACTTTGCTGCTATTGCTCTTAACTTTTTCTTTCATTAATTTTGTGTAGAATCCTATTATAAAGTTTTGAAACAGTTGAATGGTAAACATTTTATGCTGCTTATGCTTTCCTTTACTTTGGTTTTTACACATCACATTATTTTTTTTTAACACAAGGGGTTTTCTATGCATTTTGTCAGTTTTTCAAATACTCTGGAAGTTGATTTTAACACTGAAATACCCCCCCCCCCCTCCCTTCGCTGCACCAATGCTTATATAAATCTACAATTTTTGACAGACTTTCATGAAACTTGATATACACATGTTTTAGAACCAAAACAAAATTGTCAACTCCAAAAAAATTAAATTTTCTAATGCAATATTTTCTTTTCTGTTGCATAAAAAGAGTCTTATGTATGGACAATATTTTTATTAGCCAATAAAATATCAAACTTGCTCTATTTTTACATATGAAATTGGCGTCATTCAGAGCAGATGATGCACATTTTCATATATAAAAATAAAATTTAAAACCTTTACTACAAGTGTGTTAAAATGATGTAGTATCTTCATTTAAACATATTTAGAATTAAAACACCTATGAAAATAAACATATAAATTTAAAGGAAAAAAAATACTGCACATTGCATCTCTTTCAATAAGACTCTTTTAGTGTGACGTCAAAATGACTCCAACTAAAAAGTGTTGCTATATTTATTTCATTTGTATACTACACACCTATATCTTATAGCTAGGTGTTTTAATACTGCAATGGTGATATTTTGTATGATTTGTATTAATAAATAGAGTCAGTTCTTGCTCTTTTCAAACAAAACTTTCTCACTGATGTAGGGACCGAGCTTGGGAGACCTGGGCACAGATGCTTATGGGGGGGGGGGGGGGGGGCTTACACAAGTACTTACAGTGGTTTTGGGTAAAAAAATATTAATCACTAATAGCGGTAATTATTAAGATAACCACTATTGACTTTAATAATTTCGTGATATTTAATAATTTTTTTTTTATAAATTTTCTTCTTAATTTTTTAGCAATAAAAGTTTTTATAACAGCTTCATAATCGATCTTTAGTGTTCTATCTCGCTAACGATTTTTCGAAATCGGTTCTGAAAGTGAAAATATCTTAATAAAAAAACTTGTAAACAAAACCGAAGAAGTAAACAAAACGGCCTTTGCATTTATTGACCTCAACTATCCAATGAAAAAAAAAAATAATGAAATACAAGTGAGATATATATACAGGGGTCATTCCAGGAAAAATTTAGGGCCTATTTAGGGCCCCTTCACAAAAATCAATTTTATAAAATGGGCCCCTTCACAAAAATCAATAAGTTAAAATGGGGTCCTTCACAAAATTCTATTCCATAAAAACTTACTATTATTTATTTATTATTTTGTGATGTTTTAAAATGTGTAATTTGTAAATAAATAAGTTCACCAGAGAGGAAAACTTCTGCAAAAGGATTTTAAAAAGTTTTTGTTAATAAATGCTTGGTTCAAATTTGATTAACTGGATTTCAACTTTCGTTACAAAATGTTATTTTTCGCAAAAATATAATAAATTTCACAAAAATAACCTTTACTTTTCATAAAAAGGGCCCCAAGAAAAAAAAACCTGCATCGACCCCTGATATATAAAAATTCTCCCATAGAATTAATATCAAGCAAGTGTTTTTGTGCGAGTGAAGTAGTTATTTTTAAATGAAAAAAATAAACAGGTTTTTCCATATTAATTTTGTGCTTTAATCGTGAAAACTTCCAGATTTTGGCCAATAATTGAAAAATCTTTGGCAGCATTTGGGGGGCCCTGGACCTGTGTCCCAAATGCCCTGCTGTAAATCAGGCACTGGATTGATGTCACGACTAAAAGCATCTAGAAAATGGCATTTTTAAGTAATCATTGAGGATTTAATTTTCATGAATGAAAATGCAAGTTTCCATTTAAAAATAATGTTTTATCATCAGAAGAAGCCACTTCCCCTTCTGAAATTAACGTACATTATCTATTAAGTAGAAACTATATTTTCAAGCCGTTAGAAATAGAATTCCACTAAATGTCGTCATTTGGTTTCTTTTTCTTTTTTTCAATATTGTTAGGAAAATGGTATATTTTTCTGTTAGCATCAAAGAAAATCTGCATTCTCACTTATTATAAAACTGGGGATTTTACTATGTTTGCATCAAAGTGATGTAATTTTTTCCTGATTTTGTCATTTTAATGATTTATAGCCCAAGAGGCATCGTCACATTTTGGAAAACAAATTTTAGTGTCAACGATTCTGATACATAATAGATTAGATGTAGAAGCACCGCACATTCAAAATTATTATCATATGCAAAATTATTACTAAGCATTTGGGCTTTTCTTTATGTTGGTTTTATAATGTGATGTATTCAGTACAAAATATTTTAACACGCAATAAACAAGTATTTTTTTTTTTGGAAGAATTCATAACTTCTTCTAGAAAAAATTAAACTGTGCCGCTATATTTTATAATGGTTACACTTTGCACCCAAGGTAAGGTCAACAACTTCCACTTCATTCTGGTGTAAAAGAAAAAAACTATGGATAATATATAAAAGATATATAAAAACATAAGGCTTGAAACTTTAAAATTTATTTTAAAATGCAATAAAAAGTAATAATCTTTTTTTTTTTTTTTTTTTTTAATCTATTGTAAATAGAAAAGAAAATATTTTGCTACACAGAATCGTTATCTTATTCAAATTTGGAGGTACAGCACAATTTTTTGCTTTGATGCTTTGTATTGGTATTTAACTAGAAAATTGACTTATTTTTAAATATGAATATTGAGTGTATAGGGGGGAAAAAATCTTTTTTTTTTTTTTTTTCCAGAATAAAAAGGAAATATCTTGTTTATCATACAGTACATTAGAAATTAGAACAAAATATTATTAAATAATGATATAACAAATAACTATAATAAGTAACTATAATAGTATAACCCTAATAATAACAATTTGAAAATAGAAACATATATTTAGTACACTTAATTATAAATTAACTGCATTTAAAAATGCAGTATTAAATTTGTATAAAATAAATTTATATTTTAAGAAACTATTTAATGAATAAAAACAATATAACGTTAAAAAAATAATTAAATTAGTTAATTAAAGACAAATATTACTAAATTAGTATTTATAAATATACAAAATACATTAAATAACTTTCTTCTAAAAGCAAATGAGCCGAATATGGCATAAATTCATTTAATGTGTATTAAAAAGAAATTAAATAAAAAAATTTGTTTTAAAAGTCGAAGTATATTTATGAATAATAATTCATTAATATTTGTCTTCAATTAATTATTTTGTTAAACTATATTGTTTTTATTTATTAAATAGTTTCTTCAAATACAAATTTATTTTACACGAATTTGATACTGCATTTTTAAATGCAGTTAATTTATAATTAAGTGGACTAAATATTTGTTTCTATTTTCATATTATTATTATTTGGGTTATATTATTATTATTATTATAGTTATTTATTATATTATTAATTATTTAGTAATAATTATTTATATTATTTTAATAAGTATTATTTATTATAGTATTAATTTAATAATAATATATTAATTTAATAATTATTTATTAATAATTATAAAATGTTTGCAATTTTTTTTATATTATACAATTAGTTTATTTTAAATAAATAAGTATATATGTTCATACTGTTTAAAAAATATTTTTATTAATAATATTCATTATTGTTAATAATTATATTTATTCTTTAGTGCGCATTTAATCTTCATATTCTTTGATGAAACTAAGAAAACTTCTTGCCAAACATTTTCACAAACTCTAAAAAAAACATCCGATCGCTTGACACGCCTCTAGCTGTAAACCGACCATCCGCGCATGCGCAAACGATGGTCGGACGTTGTTCCTAAATAGCTAAAAGTCCGAATGGTCGGACGTCTAGCCACTTCCTTAATTATTTCACAATATTACTATTATTTCTTTTTTTTTTAAATAATCAGAGAAAAATAAACTTTAGTTTATAAAATTTGAAAATTCAGATAACAGCAATTGCCTTGCTCCCATTGTGAGCACACATGCATGTAAAATGCTTTATTTCTATAAATTTACATGTAATTAATATGTCTATGCTAAGTTAGTGCTAATACTGATTAGAATGATTTTTTCTTTTTGTTCATATTTTTTATTTATATCTTGATGAGAATTTTCTTATTTTGTATAATAAATTAAACCTTATTTAATTACTTTTGTCAGTATTATTTTGCAACAAACTGAATTGTATAATCTCCATATATTTATATTTTTACCAGGGAAAATAAAATGTGCACAGAAATTGTGAGACCCAGTACAGATACGGATTAGGGCTTCTGCAAGCAGTGTATATGGCTATATTTAATACGAAATTGGCTGCTTTCTCAGCCCAATACAACAATATCTCTTGTATCTATATCCCCAGTGCATTCCCCAAACATTTAATAATAATAACGAAAGAAGCACGTTAAAAAAAAATCACTTTAATATTATCTGCCTTCCGTTTTTTAAGTAAAAAAAGAAATTAGCACACACATTAACCCTCAAAATATTTGCATAGTCATTTCATTGCGAATGTAAACAAACAAACACAACCCCTCCCCCTCCATCCAACCCTCAAACCTCACGCATGCGCAAAAATAAGTTACTTCTCCTTACGCCAAATTCTTATGCCAATAGTGTAATACTACGTTCAGATCGGATAGTTAAGATATCTTAGACCGCTGAACTCACTGAGTGAGTTCCAGAAACTCACTTAGTGAGTTCGAACTTCCCATTGCTAGATACAGTCAGTACCGCTCACTCTGATTGGCTCTGGAGGCCGATTGGCTGTTGAGTTTGCTTTTAACATATGCGCATGCGGACTGGACACGGTGATGTTGAGTGAGTTATCTTAAATGCGTTTGGCGGTGTGGACAGGTATTCAATTCCGGGGAGGTACCACCTCAAAAATGGCGGTCTAAGATATCTTAAATGTCCGATGTGAACAGGGTATTAATGCAATTTTTTCTACTCTAATACCCTGTTCACATCGGACATTTAAGATATCTTAGACCGCCATTTTTGAGGTGGTACCTCCCCGGAATTGAATACCTGTCCACACCGCCAAACGCATTTAAGATAACTCACTCAACATTACCGTGTCCAGTGCGCATGCGCATATGTTAAAAGCAAACTCAACAGCCAATCGGCCTCCAGAGCCAATCAGAGTGAGCGGTACTGACTGTATCTAGCAATGGTAAGTTCGAACTCACTAAGTGAGTTTCTGGAACTCACTCAGTGAGTTCAGCGATCCAAGATATCTTAACTATCCGATCTGAACGTAGTATAAGACCTGAAAGGCCCAACAGACCTGAAAGACCATATAGTGTAAACGCAGCATTAACCACTCGGCCACGGAGGCCCCTGCGAATTTCTATGCTCCGCAAAGTGTCTGTCTACTGTCTAGACTGCCGGCTCGTAGGCGATAAGGAAAGCAACAGGGCTAAGCGGCAGGCTGGTTGAGCATGCCTAGTAAGCGCCTGGGCCGTCGGCGCTTCATTTTCATTCATTTGCCCCATACATTCGGTATATTCGATTTAACATGCAAAACGTCTCCTCTGGTAATTTCTTTTTTCCAAGCATGTTCGTCGATCGGAGCCATTAGCTCGCTATGTGATTGAACCAATACAATGTTTTTTGAATTGCCTACGCCCATGGAAGTAGGAACTTATAGGCAGAGCTACACTTAGATATCGGGCTCGCTCATTCATTATCATGACGTTACAAATGGTGGTTGCCGCGACCAGCGATTGGTACAAAGCGATGAACCCATCGTTTTGTGCCAATCAATGAATGTATTTCGGATTATTGGTACCAAGTTCAGCATCAACCTACCACAGACGGAGCTGGGGTTGCCTAAGACTCCTATAATAAAACCGGTTCTGATTAGCTTGGTTTTTCGACTGGGCTCCAATTCGACTGTCAAATCTGCGACAGGGCCTGATTACCGACGGGGCACACTTCCACCAGTGTATTTTAATAGAAACTTTCGTCTTATTAAAACGCTTTATTCATGCAAAACTACTGCCATGAATAAGGGAAAAGTTTCTACTATTTTTTACTGGTGGAAGTGTGCCCCGTTGGTAATCAGGCCCTGATCTGCGAGGATGCGTCAGCCTCTATTATAAGGAAAGGCATGTTTATAAACTAACAGTTCCATCAACCAATCTACCACTTCATTTTTATCGTCGCTATCATTGCAGGAATCATCTCTGCGACATAGACCAATCATATTATAGACCAGTTTAACGTAGACCAATGAAATTTTCCCATTTCATGTGCACAGTAGGAGTCATAAAGAACAAACAGGTTTTTCTTGCTAACCACCCGTAATTGAACCAACACTGACGTCAGTTGCCCTTTCCTTATAGGTAGAGTAGCAAAACACCGGTTTATTTCCAATAGACCCGGTTTCTTCCCAGGTTTATTGCAAAAGACCCAGTTTATTTCCAAAAAACCCGGTTTATTCCCAGGTTTAAACCGGGTTTTTTCTAGCCTTTGCAACTCTACTTATAGGAGTTCTACCTGCTATTGGGACTTAAAACGGCCTATAGAGGCGCTGATTGCAGACGTCGGTACAGGAAAATTGTCCCTTTAACTAATGCTAAAGTGCCATTGAAACCATTATTTATTGTAAACGCGTTTAAAAGTGTTAGATATTCAAATTTGGAAAATTTTTACCTTGTCAAATAAACACAGAATACAAATAAAACATGAAATCAGAAATTGTGCAAAAAAATAATCATTATGAACAAATTAAAAATGTATGTAACACAATGGGCTTGCAAGGGATTTTCCTGAAGCGAGAAGTTATATCTTTTTTCCACCCGATGGCGTATTCGAGCGCTTGAATTTCCAATACAGAATTTCTATAACAGAGGCTGACGCCGACGCATGAATAGAGGCTGACCCTTGAAATTTCTGTTCCCTAAATTGTTAATACCTTGCCCCTATTAATCCGATCTTCGTTTTGGGGGCCTTTTCTCCATTTAGTTATTCCCCCATTTCTACATTCCAGTTAGGACCGTTCATCTTAGGACCCTGCTCAAAACAATCAGCGGCCCCTTTTTGGCCCCCTACTATAGCTCCCTTAAAAATCGTCCGATTCAATAGTTTTTTTCTAACAACTTGTTAGGACATCCAGCTACTACATAAATGACAAAAAAAATTCTCGGACAAGACACGGGCTCCCTGTGCCCATTTACGATTTTGTGCCCTAAATTTTTAATAAATTGCCCCCCTTTTTATCCAATTTTCTTCATTTTGGGGCTCTTTTCTTCATTTAGTCATTCCTCCATTATTGCATTCCAATTAAGACCCTAGCCCCCTGGGTCCTGGTACAGTCTTGAAGTTTTTGTTCTCTAAATTGTTAATAACTTGTCCCCTTTTAATCCGATCTTCTTCGTTTAGGGGGCCTTTTCTCTATTTAGTTATTTCCCCATTTCTACGTTCCAGTTAGGATCCTGGCCCCCTGTTCGGGGCCTTGAATTTTTTGTGAGTTATTCATTTTCCACCCCCTCCTAATTGTGTCACTATCTCAATGCATAACTTTAAAGTTGAGTCTTAGACTTCCCTCCCGAACCACCACCCTCATATTTTTATTGGGCCCTAGGGCCCCTTTTTAAGAATTTCTTTAAAATTTTATTCTAATGATTAATTTATACCATATGCTTAATTTTGACTAATTAAAGATTTAAAGCGTTAAGTACTAGGATATTTTACGGTGTTTTCCTTTTAGGGTCCTGCTCAAAACTATCATTTGGGCCCCATATTATAGCTTCCTTAAAAATCGTCCGATTCACTAGCTTTATTTTTCTAACAATTTCTTAGAACTTCCAGCTACTATCCGCACGACAAAATTTTTTCTCGGACTTCAGCTGCCACCAATTTTGAATATTAATCTCCTTTGTGGGGCTCTTGGTGCAGCTTCTTTAAAAATAATCCGATTCTCTTGCAATTTTCATTAACATAGTTCTAGGGTACTCCAGCTACTTTAAACTACTAAACATTTCCTTAGATCCCCCACTACCACCTTTTGTTTTTAAATATTAATCTTCTTTTTAGGCATCAACTTACGTTTACTCATTAGAGCCGTAAATTAAAAATCACGATACTATTAAAGACAAGTGGTTAAGTTTAGAGAGAGGCGGGGGGATTTCATCCGTGAAGTAAATATCGCGTTAATGTAAAAGGAAATTCATTAAATTTACAGGGTGGCACATTCCACCGCCTGGGGACTCTTGGGCTCGATTTCAAAAGGGGTTTGGGTTATTCGACTCGATATCGAAAACTTGAGATTTTTTAAATTTATTATCACGGACCCGGGCAACGCCGGCCGGGCGGCTCAGCTAGCTATTAATAAATGTTTGGTTCGATTTTGAGTAACTGGATTTCATCTTTTGTTACAAAATGTTATTTTTCACAAAAATTTTACTTTTCACAAAATGCCCCCCCCCCCCCACCAAAAAAAAGAAAGTAAAAAAAATCTGCACCGACCTCTGATTAAATGCTTTTCTCATGGTAAGGTTTTTTAAAAACATGACATCTATTTTTTTAGATTAATTATATAATTATCTTCTAAAAAAAAAAAAAAAAAAAAAACAGAGTAAAATGTTTCCTAAAAATATATCGCCCTAGTACTTCATCAAATGTTTCATATAATAAGTCAATTTTTTGTTTTGTCCTGTTTTTATACATATAATTAGAGTAGCAAAAATAGTTTTAAAAACCTAAGGTGTGCTTATTTAGTATTAAAGTAATTTCAGCTAACAATACAGAATTCAGACAAAACACAAGCTTCATTTTCACAGATTTCCTTGTCATAATACAACATGTTAAAATGATATATATAAATTTTTAATTGTTTTTATGTAAAACCATTAATTTATACTCAGGAGTCAGGAAATACATCATTTTAAGTGCCGCTGACGAGTGGATTTTTAGACAATCTTTGAAAAATTGCAGACGATAGTAGTTAGCTATATTTCGCAACTTTTCAATTTACCACGATTTAAACATGGTGTTTTATCCTATACTAAACTTTCATATTCTTAATTTTATAGGGAAAAAATATGAAAATGCATTGTAGTAATAGTAATTAACTATTTTTTCCAGTTGCATACATTTTGTCATAACAATTTTCAACTGGCTGGCTGGTAAAATTTTCGTGTTAAATAATTTTGATTAGCAACAGAATCTAACTTCTGTGCATAATCTGATAAAACAAAATTTGTTTTAGAATGGATATGATCCATAATTAAATGCAAAACTTTCGCTTCCTCATAGGAAACAGCAAATTGAGTGGGAAATGTTTTGCCTACGACAAGAGGAGTTGACTAGTGAGGAACCGGTTTGTTGACAAACATGAACATGTCAATATCGTAATATAAGCCGCTTTCTGCCTGAATAAAACTCTACCTGAACATTGCCACTATGTTTGAGCCTGTGGAATATTAATCCCAGAATTCATAGCGGGAGAGGGGATAGTCGCGCGTTTATCACTGTTTGGCTCCTTTCTCTCTTTATATTTACTGCTATTTATTTTAATGTTAGTTCGTAATAGTTAGTAGTAATGAAAGGGCATGTTTACAAACAAAGACTTCCGTCAACCAATCTACCACTGCATTTTTGTCGTAACGATCATTGCAGGAATCGATATGGCAACGTAGACCAATCATAAGATAGACGCGTTAAATGTAGACCAATCAAATCGCCCGTAATCATGTGTAGCTTAGGAGCCATAAAGAACGGACAGGTGTTTCTTGCGAACCAACAGCAATTTGACCAACAGTGACGTCAGGTGCCCTTTCCTATACAGAATGGGCGTATTCACGGACCGAACCCCGAGTTACATAGGTAGAGTTGCAAAACACCGGTTTATTCCCGGGTTTATTTCCAATGGACCCGGTTTATTCCCAGGTTTATTGCCAAAAGACCCAGTTTATTGCCAAAAGACCCAGTTTATTCCCAAAAAACCCGGTATATTCCCAGGTTTAAACCGGGTTTTTTCTAGCCTTTGCAACTCTATACATAGGGTAACGCATGAATAACCCGAAGCGTTCAGAGACCGATATCACGTGACTTTTTGCGGGTACCCGTAGCGTTCAGAGCCGGAAATTACCCAGACTTCGAGTAACCCACATTAGCTGGAGAATTTTGTTGGGTAAAGTGGTTGGGAAATCGGATTTGTTTGTTTGCTTTATAGCTAACTGCAACTGTTAACTGTCATTCTTTATGACTCCTACTGTATACTTGAATCCTGACCATTTGATTGGTCTACCTTTAACAGGATTATGATATAATTGGCCAACGTTGCTAGGAGGGTTCCTACAATCAAAATGTAATGGTAGATTGGTTGAGGGAAGTGTTTGATTGTAAACATGCCCATAACTTTACCCAAAACCGTTTACAGCCGGTTTAACCCAACTTTACCCTGAGAAAATCGTGGCTAACGAAAAAGAAAGGCTATCGCGGTGCTTTACGCGTATCTTTTTTTACAGACCGCGGGAGTCACATGATGCTCGAATGCACCAATGCGGGTGTACGAAAAGAGCATCACGTCACTCTAGTGGTCTGTAAAAAAAGATAAGTGGAATGCACCGCGGTAGCCTGTCTTTTCCGTTAGCCTTATGAGAAAATCGAGAGACTTCTTTTAGACGAGAAAATGAACATTAAATGGACGTAATATGAACAAATTTTGGACGTCCGTATTATGTCCATTTTACGTTCATTTTCTCGTCTAAAAGACGTACTTATTACGTAAAAGGTGGTGACATTTGAACGTAAATTGATGAGATTTAGATGAAGTACAGACTACTTTTGGACGAAAATTGGACACGTCCATAAGTCCAAATTACGTACTTTAAACCAAAGTTGGACGAATCTGTGTTATGTGGGTAGTTGTTTGAGCACACCCGCACATAATCCCTAGTTTAGCTCGCATATAAAGCTTCCTTCTGACTTGTTTGGGCACTCCAACATATGCTAAACAGCCAAATTTTTTGAAATGAGAAACTTAGGGTTTTTTACCAGAGTACATCTCAAAAGGGGTCTTTTTGTTTATGACAGATTCTATTCCAAGTGTACGAAAAACACATTAAGGCCCCAGCCCAAAATTTTTGTGATAAGCTACTAGCATTGAGGAGAGCAGAGACTACCACTAGCATTGAGACCACTAGCATTGAGGAGAGACACTATCAAGAGCAGTTAAATTAAAACGCTCCGCGACACCGCTCATTTCTGGACTGTACGCGTTCGTTTTCTCATGTAAAATTCCAAGCTTTTCTAAAAATCTCTTAAATTCATTGTTACAGAATTCTAAACCACCATCAGTTCTAGTAGAAATTACTTTTTTTATTTAAGTACCTTTCAGCCCTACTCTGAAATTTTAAGAATGTTTGAAAAACATCTGATTTATTTCTGATGGTGTATACTGCAACATTACGAGAAAAATCATCAATGATGGTGAAAAAATATCTATTCCCTCCATGTGATGCAACAGGTCCACACAAATCCATGTGTAAAAGTTCAGAGCAGTTTTTGACCTAATTTTTCCTATTGATTTAAATGGCACACTTTTAGATTTTGCAATTCAATGACAATAAAGCCCCGGGCCCGGACTCCATTGACTTTCGTCTACTTAAGCGCACTTTTAAAACACTCCCAGAGATCTTTACCCGTTGGGCAAATCTCTGTCTCCACCACCAATATTTTCCCCTTACACTGAGGCAAGGAGAGGTAGTCTATTTTCTGAAGCAAGGGAAGACACCCTCTGAACCCACCTCATATCGCCCAATCTGCCTACTTCCAACCCTAGGTAAATTACTAGAAAAGCTAATCGTTAACAGACTAACTTTCTTCTTAGAATCAAACAATCTTCTACATGAACGGCAATTTGGGTTCAGAGAGGGCAGATCATGTGAAAAAGCATTGAATAAAATTCTATCTTCCTGCGCCTTAAAAATTAAAGAAGGAAAATACACCTCCCTTGTATCACTGGATATCAAAGGAGCGTTCGATAATTTCGAATGGAGAGATATCCTACTACAGCTCTGTCTTCTAAACTGCCCAGGAAACATCGCTGGAGTCATCAGAACCTATTTATCGAATAGAAGCATTCTAGTCAACTGGGGAGCAGGTACATCCAGCCACAACCAACAGAAGGGATGCCGTCAAGGCTCATGCCTTGGGCCAATCCTCTGGCTCCTCATAGCAAACCTGATTCTTAAAGAATTAGATCGTTTAGGCTTTCTCCTCTTTGCTTTTGCAGATGACTTCAGCTTCATCTTCTCTGGTCGAAGTCGTCTGGATTTAGAACTTGAGGCAGCTTCAGCCCTTCCCTTTTTTTGCCAGCTCCTGGAGTCTCTACACCTGCAACTATCAGCTGCAAAATCACAAGCCCTCACATTCGCGAAACCCTACAAACTAAAAAGGAAACCAACCATCAGAATTAATGGCATCAGTGTACACCATGTCTCCACCTTAAAACTTCTAGGCCTAACCATAGACCAACACCAAAATTGGTTTGCACACATAAATTACTTAAAACTTAAGCTCATTAACTACTACCACAACTCCACTAAATTAACATCTAAATCATGGGGTACTAAAAATACAATGTTAAAAATATGGTTCACAACAACAACAACAGAAAAAATCATAACTTATGGTGCAGGAATTTGGGGAGGCCACCTAACCAAGGCAGCACAAATAAAATTATTATCCATCCAACGCATGTTCCTACTGCAGATTTCTAGAGGATATAAAACTATTTCTAGTGATGCACTAGCAGTCATTACCGGAATTCCTCCTATCACATTTACCATTCTATACGAATTTCAAAGGAATAACATCTTACACCTACATAATAATGCCATAACACAAATCCACTTCCCACATTTAACCATTCAACACAATATACAGAGCTGGCAAATTCACCCAGCTGATGAAACTTCCCACTTCCAAGTTAACCCTAAATGCAATTCCTACTCCCCTTCCCACCGCCTAACAGTCTTCACCGACGGCTCATGCACCGAAACCGGCGTAGGCGCAGCTTTCTGTGCTACGGAAGGCAGAGTGCTTACTCACCGGTGGGCCTGCAGATTGGACAACTTCAACTCGATTTATCAGGTTGAACTCTTTGCCATCCACAAAGCTCTAGAATGGATTTCGGAACAAGAAACAACCATTGCAATCCCCATCTATAGTGATAGCCTATCCAGCCTGCAGGCAATCTACGCCTTTAGAACCAACAATCCACAAATCCGCGAAATTAAAACCCAACTTAGTAACCTGCTACATAAAACTTCGCTAGGTCATGTGATAGAACACAAGGGGATCTTCGGCAATGAATCTGCGGACATGCTGGCAAAGGAAGCAACGACAAAAACATCCATAGACATCTCGCTACCTGCGCCCCACTCCTATATCAAAAGATCCCTTAAAATGCGCATGTTGCAGCAGTGGCAAGACCACTGGGACTACTCAGAGAAAGGTAGATATACCTATGACATAGTCCCGGCGGTATCTCACTGCCTTCCTAACGGGACACGGCCCTTTCGGGTCATATCTAAACAGGTTTAAAAGGGCACGAACTCCCACCTGTAAGTGTGGCGCAGAGGCGTCAGCCTCACACTTCTATTTTAACTGCCCCCTCACAGTTGCTGGCACATCCGTCGCCCCTCTTCTCCCCCTAGTGGTTGGCTAGATAATATCCTTTCCCGCCCAGCACTTTTAAATAAACTGAAAAACATCTTTAAGTTTTTGATGGATCTTTCTAACTTGACCCGCTCCTGAGTTATGGATTTCATTCAATCATAAACCATCTTCACTGCCCAGTGTCGCGCTGGAGGTATGTCTCTGGCAGTGAACTACCTGTAATGTACATTAAGATAGTATCACCTTATCATGTCTGTTTCCACCCCGCCCCCTGTCGCGTTTTCTGGCGGGTTCAGCTCCAGCTGAATTACGTGTTTTTTTTAAGACCTTAATAAAGGGACCGGGAGAATCATCTATGCTCTACAGATCTGGTTCCCAGTCTGAGCAGTCCCTCTTAGGCATTCAAGTTTACAGGAGATGCAATCCTCGGTTAACCTTGACAGTTCAGGCAATCCTCTAACACTTTCATTTTTACTAGTGTTAACCAAATATTCACTATTTATGTGACAGAATCTCTCATGCCACAAATTACTTAAGTTAAAATTTTCAATTTGATTAGCTGCTTTCTCCTTCACAATTATTTTATAGCCAAAAGGTTTTAAAAAATACAATTCATTTTTTCTTACAGCATAAAATAACCAGTTCTTGTCATACACAACTAGTTTGCCTTTACTACCAACAAAATGTATGCCTTATTTTTCAAGTTTACTACCAGACAAAAGATTCCTACGTAAATGAGGATTATACAAAACATCCTTAAGGATTAATTGATTAATTGATTGAAACTACCATTTTTACATTTGATAAAAAAATTAATGTGAATTTTTCTCTGAACTGGACTTTCTTTTTCTCCAACAGCAAGCGACATCTGCATATTTGAAACTGCCTCAAAATAAAAACCAAGAACGAAAAATCATGCGTCAAGCATAGATTATGTATCACTTTCCTACGCTTCCAAAATAATTTTACAAATCATTACCGTTTAATAAGCTGAAAGATAACATCTAAGTAAACAATTTGGAAAACGCATAACATATTTAAAAACGTAATTTCAGGAATTTTCAGGAAAGATATCCGAATACTTTTATTCAGCCCTGTATATGATCGATAGATTTGTATATATACTAGATAGGATGCTAAATTTTAGTTTAGTTAGGAAACGCGTAGCACAGTTTAAAATTCTCCTTCTGGAGTTTCTGTCAATAAACGGAAATGTGTTCGCGAACTTTTGTGCTGCCCTGTATAGGATCTACAGAATTTAAACACACCAAGTAATAGACAAAAAGTGAGTTAAATTTAAAATCGCGTTCAGCAACTTAAAACGCACTTCCAGGAATTATTGTTAACAGACAATAGAGAATTCTTTTGTGTGTCCCTGTAAATGAACGATGACTGCTATACACACACTATTCTGTAGTAAGCCTCTTGTAATGCACCTTAGTGATATATACCGGGTGATTATAATTAAAGTTACGATTTCAAAAATCGATAATTTTAAAACTACTGGTCAGAATGACTTGATATTTTAGCAGAACAATCGTGAGGCAATGGAATTTTGTTTGGCGAAGGAAAAAAATAGTTTCAAATTGTGCCGATAGATGGCGTTGTCAGGGTAATGTCAGGGGAAAGTCCAAAAATGTATTCTTGAACCCTTTCCGGCGTGGTGTAAATTTGTTTGCAAAATGATGAAATAATAGAGTGACACCGGAATTTACAAACGAATCCATTAGTAAAAAGAAACTTGCTTATTTTCTGGTTCTTAATGAAAGGAAAATTTTAATTAAATATTCTTGGTGCCGTTTGTCAGTTTTAGAATTAAAATTGGGTGTCCTTTTTTGTGACCACCGCCCGTTAAAGGGTTTTAAACATAGGAATGATGTTGCCAAAAGGAAAAAAAATAGAGTTCAGAGATTTACTAAAAATTTATTAGCGAAAAAACAAGACTTAGTGTTTACAGCGACGACAGCGATAATGACAAAAAATGAAAAAAAAAAAGAGCTTCAGGGAACAAACACCTTACTGATTATTAAGGCATAAGTTGCTCAATATGCCCTCCGCCTTGTTCCGCTACTAATTGGAAGCGCAAAACGGCATGCTCCACAACAGATCGGAGGGTATCTGTACTAATGCAATGGGTGTGTTGTGTGATGCTTACCTTCAAGTCGGCTAGATTCTGAATCCGCCCGCTATAAACAACATTCTTCAGGTACCCCCAAAGCCAGAAATCACACGGGTTTAAGTCGGGGGAACGTGGCGGCCACGTTGTTGGAAAATGGCGGCTTATGATCCTATTATCTCCGAAATTATCACTCAGTAGCTGCTTCACAGTAGTAGCAATGTGCGGAGGAGCGCCATCTTGCATGAATATTATGCGATCCACACACTGACGCTGTTGAAGTGCCGGAAGAACATGGTTACGCAAAAGTGCTTCATACCGCTTGCCAGTAACTGTGCAGGTAACGGGACCCGCAGGTGTGATCTCCTAGAAGAAAAATGGACCGACGATAAACGCTGCCGTTATTCCGCACCGCACAGTGACCTTTTCAGACTGAAGAGGTAATGGCTGTAGCTGGGACGGATTCTCGGTCGCCCATATCCTGCAATTTTGCGTATTTACAGAACCTTGCAAATGAAAATGGGCTTCGTCAGACCACAGAATGTTCCATGGCCATCCGTTGTCCACTTCCATCCGGGCAAGAAATTGTAGTGCAAAAGATTGACGTGCTTCCAGGTCAGCAGGTAGCAACTCCTGCACATGAGTTATCTTGTACGGATAACAGCGTAAGACGTTCCGTAGGACTTTACGCACCATGCTGTTTGGCATATCCAGCATTCGGCCAATCCCCCTTGTACTGCTGATTCCAGCATCACTGTCAGTATGTTCCTGTAATGCTGTAGCCACATCTTCCACTGCCGCAGCTGAAACTGGTTTCCTTCCTCTACCCCGTTTAACGTCAAATGAACCGGTGTCTTCGAATTAAACAATCATTTTTTGCAGACCATTTGTTGTTATTGGACCTTTTTTATGGATTTTAATGTCCGAAACTTCCTAATAGCTGTAAGTGCACAGTCATCGTTCTTATAAAAAAGCTTCAAGAGCAGAGCGCGATCCTTCATAGTCAGAGTCATGATGAAGCATTCAGGCAAAGAGCTGCTGCTCTGCATTTTTATGGTTGCTATGTCTGCGGTGCGCATGTCACGTATTAGTAATTTGCATATCTTCAGACAATGTGAACCCAGGCAGCGCCATCTATGGGCATATTTTGAAACTTTTTTTCCCTTCGCCAAACAAAATTCCATTGCCTCACGATTGTTCTGCTAAAATATCAAGTCAATCTGACCAGTAGTTAATTAAAATTATCGATTTTTGGAATCGTAACTTTAATTATAATCACCCGGTATTTAATTAAAATTTTCCTTTCATTAAGAACCAGAAAAATAAGCAAGTTTCTTTTTACTAATGGATGCGTTTGTAAATTCCGGTGTCAGTCTATTATTTCATCATTTTGCAAACAAATTTACTCCGCGCCGGAAAGGGTTCAAGAATACATTTTTGGTCTTTCCCCTGACATTACCCTGACAACGCCATCTATCGGCACAATTTGGAACTATTTTCTTTCCTTCGCCAAACAAAATTCCATTGCCTCACGATTGTTCTGCTAAAATATCAAGTCATTCTGACCAGTAGTTTTAAAATTATCGATTTTTGAAATCGTAACTTTAATTATAATCACCCGGTATAAATTTCAATGTGTTTAAAATAGTGAAACATTATTTAATTAAACCGCAAACGATTTTTCTCCATAGACGTAATGTAACGGATTTATTTTGACTGTCCATGTAAAGTAACTATAAGTGCTATGCACAGCATATTCCATATTAAGCTTCTTGTAATGCACCTTAGTGATATATATCTATTACAATGTGTTTGAAATTGTGTAACATCATTAAAATAAACCGCAAATGATTTTTCCCCATAGTCCGTAATGTAACGGAATTCTTTTGAGTGTCCCTGTAAGAAAAACTATAAGTGCTACACACTTCATTTGAAATAGGGAACATGCTATAGATAACGACAATAACATATAAAAATTGCAGGGAAATCCGAGTATACTTACGGGAGTTAGAGCACGGACAGACGGCAGACGGCCAGACAAACCGAAGTCATAAACACTTTCAACTAGGTTGGAAAGTGTTAAAAAAAGATTTTTGTTATTACAAAAATGAGCAGTAGTGGCAGTATCAAACACCCAGCTACTATTTTGGCCAAAATCAGATGAATTTGTCTCAAGAAAATTACTTTGAGCTATTTCAATTAAACTAGTCTCATGTTCAGAGAAGGTACATTTTACTTTACTACATTTTACATTATATTTTAATTCTGCATTACTAGATTCATTAAATTTACTATTAGACTGGTACTTTTTGTTTGAAAATTTTTAGACTGATTTTTAAATTTACAGTTAGCAATTAAATGACCATAAGATTTACATAGAAAACAAGGATCTATTAACTTATTTTGATTAGAATTGAGATTTCTATGTTTAAAAATTGATTTACCTGTTTTACACTTAATTTCTCCTGAAAATGCAACAATAGTATTAGAAAAATCCTTTTTTGTTAGTTTCAATCTTTTCTCCTCCAGTAGCAATTCAGCCTCGATTTTGACAGCCACAAACTCCGCATCTGGCCACCTATAAATCGCCTGGACTGTATACTGGAATTCCTCGAGCAAACTTCTGATCATCTGGTACCCCATATACAAAGGCTGTAGTGTATGACCCACATCTCGTAGTCGCTCGGCTGCTTGTTTGACACGACACAGGAAAAGTCCTAAATTTTCCTCAGGAGTATATCGCAGGCAAAAAAATTCATCCAAGAGTAGGATCACACGAGCTCTAGTGGTAGGTTCAAAGTGCTCCTTCAGGATCTTCCAGGCTTCAGCTCCATTCGTCGTGTTTGCAATTAATGGCTTAAACTCTGGTGACAAGGTTTGGTAAATAATCGTATATGACCGGGCCTTTCTTAAATTCACCTCACTCTGTTCTCTCCATGTCAGCTTTACTGTTACAGGAACTTTTTTTCAGTAACATCCGATGACTCACCGCTTTCATTCTTGCCGTCTCTCAAAACATAATTCTCGATATATTCCCAAGCACCAAAATGCATAAGCAGAACTCTAACTTCCACCTTCCTCATCTCCCAGTTTGACGAGGTCAATAGATCAATATTCTGATACTCGATTTTTTATAGTCCTCCGTCAAATTAATAGGGAAAACACTTTAATAACACAGGAAAAAGGCAAAAGTCTCTGTTCAAAAGCTCACTCCAGGGAAAAAAACATCGCACAGTGGGGCATTTGGCGGATTTAGCCGGCCAAAAGTCAAAATTTCAAAATACAGTTGAGGAAAAAAATATGCAGCTCTCTGTGCTGGTAAATAGTTGGGGAATCTCCGTACAGTTGTAAAATTTTTCCATGTGCAAGCAAATTAGTTCCAGACAAGTTAAAACTTACTTATAGCAGTAGGTTGTTCTTCTGTGCTTTCAACAGCAACTTTGTGACTGCTTATTTCAGAGTGATTTTTTTTTGTTCAAAACTTTTACTTATATGAAATAGTTATGGATTATGAAAGACCAGATAGGTATGTTTATATTTCACATGAATATGTTTATATTTACTTAATTAAAATATATGATAAAGCGACATGAAATATACCACATAATTTGGAAAATTTTATTGTTATTTTAAATATTCCATAAGGAGTTAGTTAACCTTACGGGTGAGATCCGATGATATTTTTTAGATGAATTGAGAGTTTAAGATATGTAGTTAAAAACTTTGAAAATAATAGCCGCTAATAACCGCTAATTTAGAAAAATTTCTTTCAAGTACAAATGTGTATGTTTCTGTAAATTATGATGTTTTCATTTCCCTCCCTTTTTCAACCGTATTCTACGATAGCTAAATTGAAAATGTTGTAACAAATTGTCATCTGCAGACATAAAAGAGTTCAAATTTGCATATCTGATCACTAAATTTATATCTGGAATGAAAATTATATCAAAAGAAATCGTGTTCTACCTTATGAATAACCAGAATTTTGAAAATTTAAAATAGATAAGAAATTTTAATTTCTCAAAGGATTAACTTGTTAACAAAGCTAATTATTAAGAAAAGCAAAAGCATCAGATAAAGCATGATTTAAACATTTTTTCTGTGAAAAAAGTTAATCTTTATTGCAAGGAATATTCCAGTTGCCGTAAGTACGTCCTGGTTGGCCTTAGAAATTTTTCCGTGAATTGTAATCAAAGAAGCAAATTGAAGAAGTACACAGCAAAAAAATCTTAAAATCCTTTCTCATGCTACCCAATCATAATAGTATGTCACTGGACACAGGAATGCTTTTACAGTAGTCAAAGAAATGACATGGGATCTATATCTTGCAGCTAAAGGTAAACAGGTCTTATGTAATTATTATGAAACAACTTATTGGAGCTCTCAACTGGTTAGGATTTATCAATGTTTGTTGAAGCAAATATCTCTAAAATGCATTATAAAACAGTCAGACATAGACATTCACACTAGAAAACATATCCGTCCTATAATTTGCTACAAATGGAAATAATTATCACCCAAATAAGGACTCTTACAAAGTTAGCGTGACTTCTGGATAAGTTCAGAAGCAACGTTACATGCGTCTTGCACTATCTGAAAGAAGTTGCATGGACAATAAATGATGACGAAAGCTTTATAAAATTAAAAGTTAAAATGTGACGGCTTTGAACAAAGAGAATATAAATAAAAACTCAAAAATCATGTCAATTTTTACTGAAACATTTTTTGGAATTCATTTGTACTTTTCCAAATTGTTCTTCAGTCAAAGAAAGAAAAATTCGTTTGGCAAAGTTTTCCACGCCTAGATTCTGCCGACCCTTAAAAATTACGATTGTGAAGGATATCTAGAGAGTCGAAGTTTAAGAGAAATAATGTAACGCGGATATTCTAAATTGCTAAGTACTCAGTGAAGATCCACTCTTATCTTGTATGAAACGCATACCAAGTTAACAAAATCGGAATCATTTTTAAAGCTTTTATCACTACTTATTCCTGTTGAACATTTCAGTGCAACAGCCCATAAAGTCAAATTGAGTCGGATAGTGATGATGGTTTGTTGTATAGGGTTTTATGGCGCAAGGTCCCATTGGGGACAAGCTGCGCCAACGGATAGTGATGAAAACTATTACTATGACAAGTTTGTATCATCTGAGGAATAACCTTCGACTTTATTATCAAATATGTATATTATATATATATTCATTTATGTATATCTAATATGATATTTGTAAATTTTTTTAAATTAAATAAATAATATATGTGATTAATATATACTTAATTTCAATACATTATTTATTTACTCTATAAAAGCATAAATGGAAAATTTTCATTTTAAAAAAGATTAAAGTGTAAAAATACTTAAAAAAAGTGTTTTCTAAAGTTGGAGTACAGCAATTTTTCTTTTAATGAAATATAATGTAGTTTAAAATCGATTTTATACATTTCAAAGACGTATGTAGAAAAAACGTAAAAATCTAATAATCTATGTCTATATATAAAAATATATATCTCCAAATTACAAAAAAAATTAGAATATGACTTCAAAAATTAAAATTTTGAGTTATTCTGTATAAAAAGTAAGGTAGATAAAGTACAATTGCAACCAGAGAATTAATCATTAATATTTTATTATAATTAAAGTTAGTGTTACATGTTACAATGATTTTGACATACCCTGTATATACAAAAAAGATTTTTTCAAAAGAAAAATTACTATAAAAGTATACAAATATGATAAACTAATAAAATATAAACATTCCATTGCTTTTTCTGGAAGAAATATTTTTGGCCGGCTAAATCCGCAAAATGCCCCACTGTGCATCGGCTGTAAACATCGGTTACATCACAGCGGCAGAAAAACATCGCGGCGACTTCGTAAAAACATCGGCGACGTCTTCATTTCCACAAAAACAACAATCATTTACTTGCTTTAAAAAATATCACAACCGCGCAACTCTGCTACCACTTGTTGGCCGTTCCAATAAAAAACAATGTTCATGTGGAAGATTTTAAAAATAACAGTTCCTTTAAAAGCATACTAGTTTATTCAAAAGATGACTAACAATTAAAACAGCATGACTATGCTGTTAAATGAACAAAGAAAAGAAAATATAAAACATGCAGCTACATTCTAAAAATAATAACCAGTATTGCAGGCAGAAGGGAGAAAGGCAAATACATCACAGAAAGTCCAGCCTTTTAAACAAACTAACAGCAAATGTTTTGCATAAAGATGTTGCCATTTAAGGTACACAAATTCGTATCTGAAACGCCATTGGCTACTTACACAGGATGTTACGACCAGCCGATCACGGTGAATAACGCGATCCTGAAATCACAGTTACTGCTTGTTAACAAGTAACGTATATTCAATTGAAGTTCGTGAACGAAACGAGAGTGCCGGCTGCTTCAGACACGTAAGTATGCTTATTCAAGAGACGGTGAAAAACAGAAATGCATCATAATAAAAGTAAATACTCCCATCTTAAACTTATTTAAAGATAACTTTAAATTAAGGATGTATTAAATATGCATTATGAATAGATGCATAACAGAATTATTATGTTGAGTGTGCAGAAACTCTTCAACTTTGGAATTGACAATGTCGGTCATCTGGGGATTGACAATAACGCGATTGAGTGTAAACTGGCTTCTAAGACTGTCAGCAATGAGCTCAGCCTTGTCAGAATTAGAGTAGGCCATACCATTGGGGCCAAGTAGGGCCGGAATGTGTGTTCGTGTCCTATGGATGCGGACGCCGACCAAATTGTGTTGTCAAAAGTCGATAGGGACTCAACATAGGTGTTCTTCCAGCGTGATATACTAAGCTCCTTGATTGCAGTACTAATTTGGTGATTCAAACGATTAAGATGGGATCTTACAAGGGGATTCCTAGACGTCTGACAGTCCCGCCATACAACTATTTCTGTCTCTTTTCAAGTCCCTGATGTGCTCAGGCAGTCGAAAGCTGTCAACCCCCTCTCTGCCGCGGTTTTGCAACTTCGTTAAATGCATTTTGCAGAGTATCACCAAAAGTTTGAATTGAAGATTTTTACGCAGTCTGATATCAACGTTCAAATTCCTTGAAACTGAGAATGTGCCAAATAGGTGGGAATCGAAAAGTAAAGAGACAGATAGTACAAGCTAAACAGCAGTACTGGGTAAGTTGCAATAAATAATATAAATTCTGTATACTTCCATAGGTGCATTACTGAGGGCTGTTAGGCAGTTTTATTAGGCCTGAACAACAGCCGATTTTTCAAAAAAATTCTCAAACTTGATAAGTTCTTTTATAAAATCGGCGTCCGAAACTGCAACTAATTTGAGGGCTGATGTAATTTTGCTAACCGCAAGGGGGTAGATGGGGGGCAGCAACCACATTGCCAGCAACACTCGCAAATGAGACTGCTTTGTACACCTTCTTCACAGGGAAAGGTAACGTGGTTTTAGGCTTAGGAATTTTGTTAGAATTATTAGAAGAATTTTTATCTTGATTTACCGGGAATTTTGGGCACAGCCGGTTATTAGCGGGGTGAGAGCCAGAACATTTGCAGAGGTCATCATAAGGTTTCGTGCAGACATCTGTCTTGAATGCACCCTCACACTTTGCTGGGAGGTGGCAGACAGCGGCCGAATGAAAGTACCCCTGACAATTGCGCCATTGTATGGGCCCTTTTCTACCCCGGTATTTCTCAAACTGCACTTGCAGTCCCAGGATCTCTGTAATTTGGAATAAGAGGTCGGGAGTATTTTGCTGTCTGGGCATTTGCACCAGAAACAGCGGGAGTGGGACACAATGTTACGTGTTCCCACGATAGAGTTGCGTGACAGTTTACCCATTTACCTCATCATGGGGGAGGGATTTATGAATCATAAGTAAGGAGACATTAGCTAGGAGGCCAATGAGGGCGAATTTGAGTTTCTTCTCATTTTCGAAGAGAACAGCTTTCGCTTTCCTATATTCATTTTCAGAATCAACTAAGATCCTGATCCAATCTTTTTTCATAGATCTGATTGAAGAGGCTTGCTGTTTTAGCATGATTAGAAGGGTATTCATATGCTTAATAGTTTCGATAAAAAAGGTGTGGAACCCTTTCTTTTTTAGGTTTGGAGCTGTTAGAGTCACTAGATTCAGAATTAGTGGGAGGGGGGAGGGAATTTCTTTTTGGGGTTTGCCACCAGGTTTAAGAATCGTTATCTCAATTTTCATCATCGGTAAGAGAGCCCTGGTTGGGGCTGGGGTCAGCCAGCATTGAATGTTCCTCATCAGGAATAGAATTGTTAGAATTAGAATTTTACTTAGAGGAGAGGGGGGGTCCTCATCAAAAACATTCAATAGAGAATTGCCACTTACCCCCAGGTTGCACCAGAAACAGCGGGAGTGGGACACAATGTTACGTGTTCCCACGATAGAGTTGCGTGACAGTTTACCCATTTACCTCATCATGGGGGAGGGATTTATGAATCATAGGTAAGGAGACATTAGTTAGGAGGCCAATGAGGGCGAATTTGAGTTTCCTCTCATTTTCGAAGAGAACAGCTTTCTCTTTCCTATATTCATTTTCAGAATTAACTGAGATCCTGATCCAATCTTTTTTCATAGATCTGATTGAAGAGGCCTGCTGTTTTAGCATGATTAGAAGGGCATTCCAATGCTTAGTAGTTTCGATAAAAAAGGGGTGGAACCCTTTCTTTTTTAGGTTTGGAGCTGTTAGAGTCACTAGATTCAGAATTAGTGGGAGGGGGGAGGGAATTTCTTTTTGAGGTTTGCCACCAGGCTTCAGAATCATTATCTGAATTTTCATCATCGGTAAGAGAGCCCTGGTTGGGACTGAGGTCAGCCAGCATTGAATTTTCCTCATCAGGAATAGAATTGTTAGAATTAGAATTTTACTTAGAGGAAAGGGGGGTGGGGTCCTCATCAAAAACATTCAATAGAGAAGTGCCACTTACCCCCCAGGTTTGCTGCAATTTCATTGTTAATCATTTGCAGTTTGTTGGCATAATTTATCCTTTTATGTTTGAGGCTGGATGACATTGCTTCTATTTTATTGTACTTTATAGCAGTTACACTACTACTGATATCTACGTTAGAAAAGCTCTGTGCTGCTCTATAACATTCGAGAAGACAGTAGTTCTTAGAATGGTTACCTAAATCCAAATAATTTACTCCATCGTAGTTAATTTTCCTTCTGAGTTCAAGGGCTTCATCGAAGCCAACGTCAACGCAGTGGTCGAAGACCGCGAGTAGCGGAAGCAACTCAGTCCAAAAATAATAATTTCTTGATGATATTCAACGCATAAAACAAAGTTGCTGAAACCCTTCAATAAAGCTCTATGTTTAATCAAACGAGAAATGATTTTTAACTGAATCCCATTCAACAAAATGGCGACATGACGCTTTTAACTTTTTATGATATTCAACAAAATGGTGACATGAGGCTGTGAAATCTCCAATGTGATTGGTCGTGGCTATTGTTGTAAAAAAAATGGAACCCAGAATCTTCTATCTGCGCAATCTACAGTCGGCATCAAAACTAACTGAGCACCAAACCCTCTTTAGAATTTTGCTCTTCCTCGTTTTGCACGGAAATTATGTAAAGAAAATATTATTTGCTTGATCCCTTTACGTAAAAAATTTTGCAGATTCCAACGTTGGAGAATCCGTTTACGCAAAACAATGGGCCGAAGGATTATTCCTTCTGCCCATTTTTTTGCTCTTTCTCTCTTCAGAAAGACATATATTTTCCAGATCCTTAAATTATTTCGGCCCATTTCTTTTGCAGATTCCAACGTTGATAAATCCTTTTACGAAAAAAAAAAAAAAAAGGGCTGAAAGAATATTCCTTTGGCCCATTTCTTTGCACTTCCTCTCTTCAGTAAGACATTTATTTTCCCAGATTCTTAAATATTTTCGGCGTCTTTAGTTATTTTTCACTCAATTCGATCAGATAGGCAGCAAACAGCGTTCCCTCCTCCTCGGAGCACCGTTCCAAATGCAAGACTTTCGAGACCTGTCTACTCCGAACGCGACCGTCGTTCATGAAATTATCATGAAGTCTCTTCCTTGTCGGCTTTATAACCGGACGCCAAGCGATAGGCCAGGAGATGAAAGAGGAGCCGTTTGTTCAATGACCCACGCATCTTCCAAGAGTCGGCCGCAATCCGGTAAGATTTCGCCCAGTTTGTAACCTGCAATTTCACGAGACCATCCGTAAATATTGTGTCATCCTATCACCAAAGCAACATTCGCGGCAGAAAAATAAATTTTGCCGTTCCTTCCAACCGCTCTCAGAATATTAAAGTAAAGTTGCTGATCGATTAAAAACAGTTGAAACAACATTTTTTTCTTTTCAACCAATCTCCCCCCCTTTTTTTATACGCTTTAATCCCTCCCGTTCTCCACCCTCTAAGCTCGCTTCGTCTCAGCACACGCGCACGCGCATTTTTTCTGATTCGTTGCATCGCCGATCCGCCCTTCCAATAAAAAGACGTTTAGGCTCCACCTCCAACTCTCATTCTTTTCTCGCTTGCTCGCCAACATGTCCTTTTGCATCCAGTATCGCCCGACGCCTCTCCATCATTACGTCTTGACCGGGATCGTCTGTCAAGACAAGCAACTCTACTGGTTCGCGTCCGATGTGATCTACGTACTCGGGTATCAGAGCAATTCTGAGTACCTGAGCCACGTGCAAATTCGGCACGTTGCCTTAAAAACCTGCCACGCTTCTTCATGTAGAAACGCGTCTTGAGTCACGAAGCGGTGATGAGACCCTTCCAAATGTGTCGCGTAGAAGCGGTTCAAGAATTTGGCAAGAAACTCGAGTCTCCCGAAACCTACGCTAAGCTCCTGGTAAAACATGGCGAAAAAGATCTGCTGAATCCAAGTCAGTTACTCATCTTGAACACAGTCATGCTCACGGATATGTTCAGGCATTTTAGTTTTCACGTTTGGTTTACGTTTAAAAAAAAATATGTCATTGATAACATGTACATGACTCGATGAATTCCTTCAAAAGAGAACGAGACTGTCTTGAAACAGCCATTGGTCGCGGACGATAATCAAGTCAGTGTTGGAAACGGATGTAGACGACTGCCCCAAAAAAATTTTTTTGCATGGAAAGAAAGAGTTAAAAAATTAAACTCGTTCAAAAAGATGATGATGACGCCGATACTATTGTTGAACAATAACTTGTTATTTTCTCTTGATGAGGCAAAAATGCGAGTCCAAGAGTTGTGTGCTTATATGCACACACAACTCTTGGATACACATTTTTTTGCGATTGACTGGTAACCAACGCTGGAAATTTTTTTTAATTGAATGATGAAGAATAATTTTATTCTCTTGATGAGGAAAACAAATGTGTGTCCAAGTTGTGTGCTTATATGCGCGCACAACTCTTGGACACAAATTTTTTTGTGATTCACTGGTAACCAACGTTGGAAAATTTTTTGTAATTGGGATGATGAACAATAACTGTTTTTGAGGCAAAAAAAAATGCTCTCGGACACACATTTTTTTTCGTGATTGACTGGTAACATTAAAAAAATATGTTTATTTTTTTATTCGTTTAAACGTTTAAATAATCGCTTAAATCCCTTCATGACTCTTTCCCGCTCCTTCTTTTCCCATCGCCAGAGTTTATTTGCATCTCCCCCAATCCTTGGGTTCGCGCACAGCAGAGTTCATCATTCCTTCCCTGCACGTGCAAAGTTCATTCCCTTTCACCTTGCTTGCCCGCGAGCAGCAGAGTACATCATTTCCTTTGAACTTGTTTGCCTGTGCTTTCACTCCGAGTTCGTTGCTACGATGCATTTTCAAAAGCCCCCCCCCCCCCCCTCGCCAGTCTCTGCGAGAATAAATAGACAACCCTCTCTTGCGCTGCCTTCAAAGCAAAGCAGAGCTGCTCTTTGAATTGAAACTCGGACTCTGCGTGCTATTTGGTGTGATTTGGAAGAACGGAGACTTGTACTGGGGAGCCATGTACGTAGCATAATTTCCGTCTCCACCGCCGATCGACGATTGGGACTTTAACGCTTTCTGATTATTTGTAAAATCAAACGGTTTTTAAGTCATTTCCGGTATTTTGGAGGATTATGAAGATTTTTAAGAAGATATGATATAAGAAATTAATATATATTAATAGATTATATAGAAATATTAGATTATATAGAGATTAGATTATATAGAAATTAATTAGATTATATTACTATAATATTTATTATATTACAGTTATAAATTAATTAGATTATATAGAAATTAATAGATATTATATAAGAAACCATGTTCAACCAGAAATGACTTAAGAAGCGTTCGGTTTAACAACTAATCAGAAAGCGTTAAAGTCCCAATCGTCGATCGGCGGTGGACATGGAAATTATGCATGTACGTAGCCAAACTCCTCGGCTATAAAGACTCTTACCAATTTACTCGCTACTGTTCGAATGTGCGATTGGAAAACGTTGCCTCGCCGTATCAAGCCCGAGAGTACGATCGGTTTTTAAAAACGAAGTTCTTGATCTATAACCGCCTGCTCTCCATCCTGGACCGATCGAAAAAGGAACGGGTCAGCTCATCTACGATCATTTCAATCGCGGTAATTTGTACGTCCTTATCAAGAAGCAGAAAGACTATCTGCGCGCCGAACTGTGTTCTATGAGCGATCCGCAAGCCATCAATTTTTTCGTGTGGATCGAAGCTTGCAAGCGCGAATTGGCGTCGCTCACGCATGATGATGATGATGAGGAGGAGGAAGGCTACTCTGCCGAGACTCTTTTCCCGATTGCAACTACGAGTTGCAAGACCCTTGCCGCCGCCGATCCAAATACCCACATAGTTAAAAATTTGCAGCAAACCGTCCAGTCATTTGACCGCTTTTGTATAAAACGGTTACATAACAGCAATTTAACTCTATTCTGACCATATTATTGCCTATATATCAAAATAGAGTTAAATTACGGTTATGTAACCATTTTCTGTAAAAATGGTCAAATGACTTGACAGTTTGCTGCAAATTTGTAACAGTGTAGAAAATGGATCAAGAAAAGGTCGGAGGAAAGCGAAAACAAACTCAATTTGGCGGCCACTAATCGTTCTCCCGTTTTTGTTTTTGGTGTATTTCGTCCGCTTGCCCCCCCCCCCCAAAAAAAAGGTAAAAAAATTTAATGAATATTTGCATTGGTCTCAGGAATGATAAAATTTTGCGCCGAAAAAGCAGAATTCCGCATTTACGCGGAAAAGTGGCATGTCTGATAAATGCTTACCATACAGGGGATAATCATGGATGCGGCCCTATGTGGATAAAGTCTCCCCAATACAACTCCGGATTTGACCATGAGGTATGAACACACATGCTCCTGCTATCTCCACTCTCTCACTCTGATCAAGCTCCTGCATAAGTGCACTTGTTGTGTTTATTGATTTCAGTCTTATTAAGACTTCGTATTAATATTCGATTTGTTTGTTGCTTCAATTGTGTTTGATTTGCATTACAATGGGAAAGAAGAAAAGAAAAGTTGAATTGCAAAACACAGTTTCTACCAGAATGGACTGACCTATATTGTTTCATGTTACCAAAACAAGTTGGAGCAGTATCTATTTGTATTATATGTCAGCAAACTGTAGCTATAATTAAAAGTTCCAATATTAAACGCCATTATCAACTAAACACACACCATTTGTTAAAAATACATGATAGTAAATAAACTGTGGAAAAGTAAAATTCAGAGTTTATATTGAGATTACATAACATGGACGCAAATCATGAGCCCGTCTATGATTGAGCAAGAAAAAAGTTCAGGGACTTTGCTTATTTTTTGGATTCTAACCAAACATATGAAGCCATATAGTGATACCAATATTGTATAATAATGCATGCTGTATGCTGGAAATGTGTTATCTGAGAAAAAAAAAAAGATTTCAGCTGCCACAGATTACTATGTTTTGGCTTTGGATGGATCTTGCGATATTACAGATACAGCATAGCTGATTATTTTTGTGCGCCACCTTGACAGAACTTGTGAACAATTTTTTGAAAACCTACTGACTATTTTGCCTATGTAAGGAGCTACTACATGAAAGGATATATACATGGCTATTACAGAGTATTTCAACAAAGCTGGATTGGAAACGAAAAATGTCATATTGGTAACAACAGATGGGACCCCAGGAATGCTTGAGTGTAGGAAAGACTTGGTTCAACGACTCAGCAGTAATCCAAAATACAATGAAAATTTTATATCCAACCACTTCATCAGTCATCAAAGTGTGTTATGTTGCAGTCTGTATCCCAGTCTTGAGAGTAAAGTGCATACGGTGATACAAATAAATAGTTTCATGCGGTCAAAATCATGTAAATTTATGTTGTTTATGAAACTGCCAATTTATGTCATTTCTTGATGTTCAGTTGATGACTTGCTTCTCCACAACAACGTGATATGGCTAAGTAAAGGCTTGGTGCTAGAAAGATTCTTTGCAGTACTGGAGGACATCAAAGAGTTTCTTTCAACTAGTGATAAAAAAGTAGCAAGTGAACATTTAGGCTTCTTGCTTGATGTTGAAGAAAACGTAGCAACAATCGCATTTTTGACTGATCTTTTTAGGCATCAAATTCTCTTAAACCTCAAACTAAAAGCAAAAGGAAAAACTTATATGTGAACTTTTCTCAGAAGTAAAAAGCTTTGCACATAAACATTTACCATGAAATTGTGTACCATGTTTGGTTTAACTTATGTGTGGGGCATTCCACATCAAATCAGGCAGTGAAATATCAATATGTAACCCACCATAACAGATTTTAATGAAACTGCGTGTGTTTGTTCTTACTATTAAGATATGATCACCAGTAATTTTTTTTACTCCTTGGTAAAATAGTTTTTGAGAAAAAAATTATCAAAATTTTGAAAAACTGCCGTCAGATGGCATAATACTTGACTGCGCGGTTATTAAATGTAGCATGTCATAAATATAATCATATTTCAATATCTATTCCACAAATCATCTTCAAATAATTTATGCATAATAAATAGGATACACAGCTTATGAAAAAAAATTACTGTTACGCTTATAATGTTTTAAGTTTGTTTAAAAAATTGAATAATCTGTGAAATTAAGAAAAATTACAAAAAATAATGAAATTATTAAAAGATCTTTATCAACCAAAGGCGCAGTTTCTATGACGATTATTTTAACTTTAAATTGTACATAATACTATATTATAACTAGATCTGAAATAAAAATAGTGGGATTTTGGTTGGTTTTAATAAAGTTTAAATCATATTTAAAATTATCAATATTTTCAGCTTTAAAATTTACTGAATGCATGATCTCTGGTAATACTCTGGTAATATTTATACATTTATGTTTTTATTGATATTATATTTTATGTTCTTTTCTTATGCAAAAAAAATATACAATATTGTTTTTTAGTAAAACCATGGGCGTTTCCTAGAACAGAGAGCAATTATCCCTTTACAAAGAAAGAGAAAAATTACTTGCTCCTCAACGTCCAATAGAAATTTTCAAAATGACACTCCTAATCTTTAAATTCATATTTGCATTACTTTGAGCTACCGGTTAAAATGAATACCAATTTTCACTCTTTTGAGATATGGGGCTTCAAAAATATGAAAAATTTGTACCATCAATTATATTTATACCCTAAAAATAACTATATCTAAAAAACTCTTTAAAACTAAATGAGATGTACTTTTGTACTTTTGTCATTTTATTCAGTTTTTAATGATCTTTAATTTGATTTATTACTGCATCATAATCTTGCTAATAGATGGATTTTTAATATATATATAATCCATTCCCAAACAAATTATTTAAAAACTATTTATTTATATTTAATAAAGCATATATATATTGTTTAAACACTTACAGAGAATACATATGCTAAACTTTATGATGTTACGTCAACAAAATCTAAAAACAAAGAAACTTATTTCACAGTGTGTAGGGAAAATTTAACATCTGCTGTAGTGACAAGAAATTGTTATAACAGTTTTACTTAATTTTGAATGAATGAAAAAAGCGTGCATGTTTATATTTTATTGGAGTACAGGTGAAAATTTCTCAAAGACATGCCTATCTCAACAACATCTCAGTAAATCACATTCACACTACAGCTGATTTTATTCTTATTGATCTTTCCGTTTTATGACAGATGGTCCTGAATGAATTAGTTTTGTTAGAAGTGTCATTGCAGCCAGCATATTAAGTTCTCTGATTTTTTGACTTTGTCTCTAAGGAGTGGTGTGAGTGCCGATTTATTAACTGATATCTGTGAACATCATAGAATATTTTACTTACAAAAATCTGAATTTTACCAAAGATATTGTTTTGATCCTTTCAAACGTCACAAGAAAAAAATTACAAAAACTCTCCGGAATGTAAGCTTAGATTTCTCAGAGGAAGTTAACAAATTTCCTGTTTTTATAAAAGCAGTTCCTGGGCAAAAAATACAGAAATTGCAAAAGTTAAATACAGATACTAATCTTGAAAAGCTGGATACTGATAGTGATAGTGATCAATGTGTAGATTGCATAGCAACATCAGTTGAAAAGAAACTCTTACTTCTCTTAATTCATGTCTAACAGGCATGGGAGAGTCTCCTCTAAAATTTAACAAAAATCAAGAAATAATAATCTGCATACTTTATTTGTCACTTATAAATTATTTGAAACCTATTTAGTGATTTCATATTGAAATTACTTTTTTTAATGCACTCTCTTGAAATCTGTGACAGTGACTTAGGGGAAATGACATGCAATGACTCTGCTTGATTTGATTTGGAATGTCCCTCAAAATATTTTAAAATAAGAAATACTACTAAAAACACCCAAAATCCCATTATTTTTATTTCATAATCAGGTAAAGGACACCTTTAAGTATAATCCTCAGCAAAAATAAATTTTATAGAAACTGCGCCTTTGGTTGATAATGCTCTTTTTATTAATTCCTTATTTTTTATTAAAAAAAATCACGATTTCAAAGTTAAAATTTTTTTTAGACAAACTTAAAATATTATAAGCATAACAGTAATTTTTTTTCATAAGCTGCGTACCCTATTTATTATGCATAAATTATTTGAAGCTGATTTGTGAAATAGAAATAGAAATATGATTATATTTATGACATGCTACATTTGAAAACCGAGCAGACAAGAATGCCAACTGACTGCAGTTTTTCAAAATGTTGGTGATTTTTTTTCTCAGAAACTATCTTACCAAGGAGTAAAAAAAAAGTACTGGTGATCATATCTTAATAGTAAGAACAAACACACGCATTTTCATTAAAATCTGTGATGGTGGGTTACAGGCCTGCCTGAACTGACATGGAATGACTCGTGTGTGAAGCAGCATTCTCGCAAACTTCATTAAGAACCGGTACATATCTCAACTCTCAGATGACCACTTTAATAGCATGATGAGAATCAGATGCACCAACTTGACTTCAAATTTCAGACAGGTTGTTCAAAATAAAATGTGCCACTTTCCCCACTGAATATTAACCACAATCAAATTTAGTGAGTAGTCTTTTTGAATTTATATGTACTTCGTATTGATTTTCTTGTATTCTAATACAAAACAATTGATTTGGTATCTATGCACTTCATTTCACTGGTATCCATTGTGCTTTGCACGTAAGATAACTGATTTCAAAGAAAAGCTTACTAAGCAAAGCAGGTAGCCTAGGTTTGTAGTGTAAATAAGTGTGGTGGAGGGAGTTTGGGTGGGAAGTCTCTCTCGACCGCATACATTTGACAATGTTTTAAAGTGGACCTACAGGAAAAATAATTGGTGACCACTGTTCTACTGTGTATATATATAACTTTTTGCAATTAATATAACTATTAATTCACAAGATAATCAACACAAAATAAATTAACCAATTATAAGAATATGATAGAAAATATATACTCAATATTGTTAAATGCACTGATTAAGAAAAAAAAAAGTAGAAAAATCCAAAAACAGAAGGTAACAAAAAGAAAATGGAAAGTTGCATTGTGAAACACATTATCAAGGGCGATGTTCCACAATATAAGTAAGTCACAAATGATTTCTGTTGAATATATTAAGCGAATAAGAAGAAATCACTATATTCAAATTCTCTATCAACTGTGACACCACATATGAAAATATTTGAAAAATTAAGATTGGATCAATCCATATGAGAAAAATGCCATATCAATACCAATAATAATAATAAAAAATATATCACATTGAATAGAAAATATAAAAAAATTCATTATAAATGAATCCAATTTAAGAAATAAAACAAAAAATCTTCATTTATCAATACAACTATAACTGTATGAACTGGACCAAAGATTGTTACAAACACATGAAATAATTATATGTTAATTGGTTGTAGTTATTTTAACACAATTATGAAATAACCAAAAAGATAAATAATTAAACTGCTGATAAAATACTAATAAATATAATGTAAATTTATTAAAAAAAATGTCTATTTTAAAAACACAAGATTCTCACAAAATTTTTTGTGAGAATAGTTTATTTATCGTGTAGATCTTTATAATGGCACTGTTTGTGCATTCGACACATGTTGCTCATTACATTAAAAGGTGTTTATAAGCCTTTTCATGTTTTACTTTTATCACTTAAGCATTTAAATCTGTATTTTAATGACAAATCTTTTATATCAATGTTATTAAACAAATCATTAAAACCAAAAGTTTTAATGTAATGTAATAATATTTTTTACAAGTTAAAAAATGTTTTTATGCAATTTTTGTTATTAATTTGTAAAATAATTTCCTACAATTTAGTAAGTATAAGTCAGTAGTAAATTACATATTTTGTTGTTTATTACAACTAATGGTAACAATGCAAAATTTAATTGGATGCTTGTGATATTTTAATATAACATAACTAAAATATGTGGGTAATTATAGTTGTAAGATTTCATTTTAAATAATTTATAAAAAATTATGGATGTGTCTATTATTTATGCCCGTAGTGAGAGAACTTTTCTAAAAACATTACTGCTATTAATTACATTAGAAATAAGTTTTTTTTAAATAAAAATACTTGCAAATATAGCATAATTATTAGGCAATTTGTCAACATAAGTAATAAATTTATTTTTCAAATTTTGAATATTTTTTTTTATTGTTTTACATCTATGCCATGATTATTATGCAAATGTTTGTAAAGTTCTAAATTTAATTTACATAAAACATATTTTCATAAACAAAAATATTCAATAGGTGTGTTATAATCAATTGATGTTTTGTAAATAAAATGATCTAAGTCTTCAATTAAATTGCTGTAAAATTGATTTAATACTATATTTAGATGGAATGCAAAACTTTGTACCATAATTCATAAGCAAACACAAGTTATTATTTTCTACTATATTTAAATCATCAGTAATATGACCATGAAGTAGAGTTAACATACATAATATACATTTCATTATTATAAAAATATCTTCTACTGATGTGGATTATCAGTTCGAACAGTCAGTTTTCTGTGGTTATAAAGATGCTGATAATGTAATCTGGTTTGGCGGTTTGCGTTCAAAAAAATTAGAATGTGTTTCTCCCTAACGAATTTTCTTCTGTACCCTATGGGTCGACGCGGATAAATTTGTGGCATCTCAAAAAAAGGCATTCGATTTTGAGTTATCATGATGTGAAGATATAGACGCTCTGAGTGCTTGGGGACCGCCTCATTTTTAGGGTTTCGTTCATTTCACGAAATCCTATTACTCCCGCTCTGTTGTCTGTCTGTCACAGAGCCATTCTCAAAAACTATATAACTTACAACAGAGTTGAAACTTTGTGTATATAGATGAATACTAGCTGTGAAGAGCTCAAAATATTAAAATTTGAAAAATTCATATTATTTTTATAAATAGAGCTAAAAAACCAAAATTCTAACAACCTTTTCCTATTAATTTAAACATTTTTCGTTATAGCAGATGCCAAAAATTGAAAATCCACGATGAAATTTTTTCTACAATAATTAATTTTCTGTCAGACGATTTCCACGTGGAAAATGAAATAAAAAGTTTCACCAATTGAAAAAAAATATTAATATGAAATAAAAATGATTGACGTCATAGTGGTAATAAAACAAAATTTTCAAAGATTTCTCAATAATACAAGGAGTATGAGTATGTACACAAAGCAGATTAATATAACGTCATTAGAGAATTAAAAAGAAAATCTGACGTCCTATTGGAAGTTTAACGGATTTTTCAAATGTTTGAGAATAATACAAAGCGCATATCAATATGAGTAATAGAGATTAGTAAATATATGAGTTTGAGAAACATATTGAAGCATGATAAAAATCCGACTATGGAAATATTCGCCTATTTTAACATTTTGAAGGTGTACAACATGTTTAATTTTGAAATTATTTTTTTTTAAATATCGCATTTAGTCCACACGACAGACATTATTATGACAGAATATAATAGCGGGCTTAGCTCGATATTGGGCTGGTTTAGATATTCGAAAAAAAGAAAAAATAGACCAGTAATTTTTTACTTTATAAAAAAACATGACTTTTTTTTTTTTTTCTCTAGAAAATGAAATTTATTTCGATTTATTAAAGAAAGGATAAAGTGTTTTGAAAGGAATATTAAACGACACCCTTTGAGCGATCTTCGATCACACCTACCCACTTGTTTCAATTATCTTTCAAATAAAATATTTCAAATAAAATATTTATATATCAAATAAAATATTTTTTTTTTCATGGAAGCCTAAAGTCTCCGATATGTTTCTTCACAGGATGAGAGCCTTCGGGTTCTTGCTTATAGCGTATATGTATGAGCTCCGGTACTCTTTTTTCCTAGAATTTAAGCCCTGCCTGTGAGTATAGATTTTGAAAAAAAAGGCGTTATATGCATTTTTTTAGAAAAATACTATCTATAATTATACACAACTGTACGCTAACCATGCATTAATTTAAATTGATCAGCAATATATTAGTTATGCATTGATTTACACTTATTACATTTTAACGAATGCTATCTGCATGTCAATAAAATTATACTAGCTGACCCGTCCGGCGGTGCTTGGGCTCATGATAATTACCTCAAATTTGTATAATTATCTTATATCAATTTTATATTTTTAAATGAAATTTTCACTAAAAAATATTGATATAGACAGATAATAGACAGATTGAATTATAGACAGAAAAGCATTTTTAGAAGACACCTCTTTTTTTTTTTTTTTTTTTTGTTTGTTTCTTTTCCTTGTAAGGGTCTCTCGTTTCATAGTTAAAAAAAATAACCCCAGTTGTCTGAATTCTACAAATTTTTCATCAGTTATAAACAGGTCTTGACAAATGCAGTCACCAGGTCACCATTGGCGACCTAGTTTTACTATCTAGCCACCAAGTTATTTAACCGATTTTTTTATTATTATTATTATTATAATTTTTTGTACAAAAATTGACCTAAGAAATGACCATAAATGGCATTTTTTCTCATTTTCGGCATTTTTAATTAGGTAAAAATAAGTTTAACAAATGCAAATTTTAAATTAATAAAAAATTATTATTTGACTGACTTTGACACGAAAATAGGCAGAAATTGTTTTCCTGCTTCACTGTTTCATCCATGCCCCCCCTTATCAGATATAGATTTTGCAGCACTCACTTATCCAGACATTTGAAACCTTCGGCAATCAGTATTTCCCGAACATACCGGTTAATGCAGCATTTACATTTTTTTTTCATAGATAAATAATTTTGATAAATTTCAGTAGAAAACTTTGTTTATACCATCTTTTTAAATGATGTAACTGTTCTAAACTATGCAACTAATAATCCTACAACAGGCTTATTATTTTTCTCAATTAATTGATAAAAAAACTTTTGTGCTTTTGAAAATTAGTGACTTCGGAGGGGAGCAGGTTATATTTTTTTTACTGTTAACTAGAGTTTTTTACTGGCTACCAGATTTTATCAAATTTGTAAAGCCATGGTTATAAATATAACGGTTTTACAGACCGTGGAAAAATATTGATATCTAGCTGTAAAAGAAATGCTTTCTTCTCGCGTCTTTTTTTTTTTTTTTGCGACGTGTCCTTTAAAATAACACAAAAAAGTTACTGTCCGAACTCTCTGAAATTTTATTCTATTGTAAATATAACTGTATCCAACCCCTCTTTAAAATTCCGTGAAAAAAGTCTAAGGCTTTGACTAAAGTCGAAGAGAACAGAGTCACGTCAAAGAAGACTAAGTCACATTTAATACTGAAAACATGAGCCGACGCCGAGCAAACCCACGCCAAAATACTCAACTTTCTTTTTGCATTGTCATCGAAAAATTCTCAGATTTTTTTAAATACTTTTATTCATCAGAGTGTTTCCAAATTTTTGTAGGCGCTGTAATTTTGATCTTCCAAGATGGTTTTAATGGATTGTGTCGAAATACAGACGTTTAGTTACTTTTAGCATAGAAAAAAAGATAGTCTTCGAAAGGCCCGATATGACGTGAGGTTCTAAATAAATCATAATTTAGAATGCTTTCAGCTGTTTCACACCTTTAAAATTTCCCATTTATAATAAATTCTTTATGCCAAGCATTTCCATCTTAAAAGCAATCTCTATACTAAATTTCAAGTTTCTAACACTAAAAGTTTCAACTAAATCATAATTTAGAACACTTTTAGAAAGTTTTCAGCTCATTTTGACCTTTTAAATTTTTAAATGTTTTTAAAAATGTTATAAGGAAGCATTTACTACATTAAAGTAATCAGCATGCCAAATTCCAAGTTTTCATACCAATTGTGTCACATAAATCGCAATTTTAGAATGCTTCTTACTCTTGCATTCTTTTAAATTTTGAATTGAAAAAATAAATTCTGGGGAGCATTTACGTCTTTTAAGTAACATCCATATAAAATTTCAAGACTCTAGCCCTAAAAGTTCTAAATGACTTGTTACATTTGGCAAAAAGCAAGGTAAGTAAGTCTATTGAAAATTTTGTTAAAATTCCTTCATTATTATTAAAGTTAGGAATAAGAATTCATGATTCTCTTTTAATGAAGTCTTGTGTATTTTTGATTGAACAAATGGATTCCAACTCTGTTATTTTCTATGTAAAAATTATTTGCTGTACTGTGCTCTTCCATCTTTAAGTTTTCTCCTCATCATTTTTAAACACTTGATAAATCTAACCTAGTTTTGTGTTATTTCATTGGTGTATTTTATAGTTTGTAACTTTAATATTGTAAACGCTGTTTAAATGAGTCATAACCAACGTAATGGCGGAGAAAAGCATTATGATTTCATTCATTTAAAAGACTGATTCCATTAACCGATGATTCATATAACCGGCGACCATCTTTATTATAAACTCAAAACCCTCCCTAGAACCGAATTCTGGCTGCGCCACTGATTATGATACGCATCGAATCCGTTTGGAGTTATTATTACTTCTAAGAGAAGGGCCGAAAATTTATGTATGACAGATTTTTGATATAATTAAAAATTGCCTTAAGAGGGGAGGGAAGGGGGGTTTTAGAAGAAAAAAATTCATAACTTCATCAATTCCCAAGATTTCAAATCCGCTTAAATTTATTATAAATCCTCTTAATATTATCTAAAACTTTTATATTGACAAAACAAAAACAAAAAAAAAATCCCTGCTGTCTCCGCCTGCAAACAAGTTAGGTTTCGAAGTAGGCGGTTCCAACTGCCGCATCATGGCAAAAAGGTCATTTCTTTCGCAATTACCAACAAACAGGCGTCCCACGGTCTGCATCTTCGAAATCTACCTGTGCCTGTAGGCCGAGCCGTCAGGAATTTTTTTCTTGCGGGTTGTAAACATATGCTTGTGATAGAGTAAAAAAAACAGTAATTAAAATAATAAGATAACATAGGTAGTAAAACAAAGTTAATATTAACACTAGGTTTTAACGTCTGTCGTGGAAGAAATGTTACTATACAATTTTAACACCACCCTTTCCAAACAATAAACTTCGTGACAGATTTTTACTGCAAAATGTTGTAGAAATAGGCTGCAAAGTTCGTTGTTTAAAAATAGTGGTGGTAAACTTTTTCGGTGGTAATTATTTTTGTGACAAATGTTCAACTCTAAAAAGCAGTATTAGCTATATAATAAGTATAAAATGTAATAATGTAACAATGCAGAGTTCCCAAGTTCTAAAGAAAATCAAATCAGGAGATTTTCTCTAATAAATCAGTCTTCTGCTCAATGCAATTTTTTTAATTTTATTATTTTGTAATAAAGAAACATATAGTGCAAATGTAATTAATTTGCCATAATGTTTGATCAGTATTGAAGATTAAGAAATGTATTCACCACTGTACAGCAAATAGAACTGCATTTAAAAAGAACAGACTAAGCATTTTCAAATTTTTAATGTAGCTTTATATCAATTATGAAAAACAGGGCACATTTTGTCTCCCATGAAAATATATAAAACAACATTTGATGTCTTAAATACTTTTTATGTACGTACACCTCAATTTTTAAAATATGGATTAAAGATTATTTGTCTTAGGCCACACATAAAAGATTGCTGGGCAGTAGGTTAAGTATGGCTGATTTAGATTCTTTTGAATACCTAATATCTTTATAATAATATTATTAAAATTGTGAAGTTAAAAGTATAAATATTCAACATTATTAGAAGTATTACCTGATTTGTACTGATTAATTCTAATGTGTTAAAAGTTTGACCAATGTATTCCATATTACATAAATTGCAATTATTAGAATATATAATATTAAATGCCTTATATATATATATATATATATAAGGTGCGTCTCAAAATTATATAGACAGGCGATTTTTCGAAATAACAGCTAAGAAAATAAAGCAATAATCACAAAAAAAAATAATTAGCATATGGAATCATAACATAAGTTTATTATGATACAAAAATGTAAAGTTTATATCACAGATTGTTTGTAAAAAAAATGAAATTCAAAATAAGCTGTCTCAAAAATATATGGACAATGAAACGAATTGCTTTTACGCCGCACAACGTTAAATTCTCTGCTGCTGATATTGCTAAAATTTGGCGTTTAAAGGCTCAAAATGTGTTGGACACCTATGCTGAAAGTGCATCAGAGAAAGGCTCGAGTTTTTTGGGCTAAAAAACACATGCACTGCACAGATGAATGGTTAAGTGTTTTCTTCAGTGATGAAAAAAAATTCAATTTGGATGGCCCCGATGGCTGGGCATACTATTGACATGACTTACGAAAAGAACCTCGCGAGTTCTTTAGTCGACAAAAAAGAAGAGGTTCACTAATGGTGTGGGGCACATTCTGTTTCAACGGAACAATAGATATTGCTTTTCTTAATGGTCAACAGTGCTCCGAAGATTATTAAAATGTCCTTAAAAGCAATCTACTTCCAATCGGAAACATCTTAGGGGTGAAAAACTGGAAATTCCAACAGGACAATGCATCAATTTACACCTCCCACTCAACAACAGCTTGGTTTAAACAGAATCAAGTGACTGTTATAGACTAGCCAGCCATCAGCCCAGACTTGAATCTAATTGAAAACCTATGGGGAGTACTTGCACGAGATGTGTATGCCCATGTCGGCAGCTTTATACTATTCAGGAATTACAGCAACAAGTAGAGCTGAGTTAGTTCTCTTTACAGCCGCACATACTCCAAACACTAGTTGGAAGCATGCCTGATAGGGTTTTCAAGATAATTAAAAGGAATGGATACAAAATTTGAATTTAAATGCAAAATATTCGAAAAGTCCATATATTTTTTGGACAGCCTATTTAACAAAAAATCTGTAAAACTTCTACTTTATTTCTTTGCTGTAATAAATTTATGTTATGATACTATATGCATATTATTTTTTTCGTGATTATTGCTTCATTTTTTGAACTGTTATTTCAAAAAATCACTTGTCCATATATTTTTGAGACGCACTGTATAACGTTTTGTAAATAAAATGACTATTAAATCACAACATAAAATCAAGAGTAAAAAAATTGGCAAAGTATTAGAATATGTTAGAAAATAACTTCATTCCAATAATATTAAATGCAGCATAATGTTTATGTGCAGTAATCTTCATCTTATAATTTCTGAGATTAAATAAAATCAAACCTATTATAAATAAAAGTGGCCTGTAGCTACAAGTTCGACCATATGGCTGTAGCTAATTGAGCTACTCATGAGAAAGTGCTCTGAAGTATTAAAAGTAGAAATCTAAAAGTTTTACTGTGTTTTATAGCATTTAGTAAGTTTGTTGAACGTAAAGATAAGAAGGAAAATCTACCTTTATTCAAGTGTCCTAATTAGTTTATATTTGCAATAAGGTCACTTTTTTAAAAAAAATAATTCTGTGACTTGTATCAGTGACTACATAAAAATAGCTTAGGAAATCCAAATTGCTAAAAGCATTTATATTAGAAATAAAGCTTCACAACACCAGCATTTCATAAAAGAATTTCTTAAGATTGAGCATTTAGAAATGGAAGGAAGTTTTAAAAGAAGGCCTCTTTTACCAACTTACCTCTTATGATTTGTAATAGTGTCAAATACCTGGCTTATATAATTCATAAATGCCTTTTTCATTACTCTGTGCAGTATTTAATAAGATATATTTATTCAGTTAATCACATGTTTGTAATTAAACTAACTATACTTAGAGCACCATACTTTGTAAACAGAATTAATAATGACATTAGAAAAAAGACCCTGAGGAGAGGAGAAAATTTAATTCTAAAAATCACTGATAGGAGGAAATGTGACACTGTACAAAGATGAAATTGCATTTAAACATCATGCTTGATTCAGAACAATCATTATCCCAGTGAGGAGATTACCTTCAATGTTATCATTCTCATGGACTACACTTTGCATCACTCCATAGCATTCTATACAGTCTGAATGCAGGAGTGGTGAACCTTTTTATGTGCACATACCAAAAATTGAAAATTAATATCTGTCAACAATGTAATAACTTTAACTGTAAACTTTTACTTAAAAACATATTGCAACGTTTGTCGCTTTTACGAAACACTGGTTAATAGTATCCATCGCTTTAATGCATTAAATAACTAAGGTCAAAAATCAAAAGGCAATTTTTCTGTATATTGGAATTGGTTATTAATTTAATAAAAGTTTAATTCAAAGAGGTCTACAGGGCTACTACAGAGGTTGCAGCGTCCTATATTTTTTTATATATTTGATACCACTATTTTTAAACTATAAATATCATGGTAGATTTCTTTAAAATTTGCAATAGAAAGATATTGTGAATATTATATTTTGAAAATAGTGGTGGGGATTATTAAAAAATATATAGGACGCTGCGACCCCTGCATACTATATAAAGACAGAAATGTTATGATATGAATTTTTATTTTAATTACTTTTTAACGTATCATTATAACGGAATCTAACTTATAATCAAGTTCCAATAAAAACTGTATTAATATTTATTAATATTTTGACTGTTTTATGTTTAATAGAGAATGCCTGGTTCCTATATTGTTATTTTAGTAATATAAATAGCATAATTTGGTCTACTTGTCACCTAGTTATAGTGGCTGATGAATTCATTTGAAGAAATAAAGTTTTTAAAATCATATAGAAAGGCTAAGCAGTTACTTGTCAAGAACATTGCATAGCATCATAGCGAAAGAAACTTTTCTAAATTGTTAATTCATTCAAAAATAATTGTACTATTTGCGTTAGTCTGTACATGCTAATAAAAATTTTGTGTATTGAAACAAAAAGAAAAATAAATTTTACCAATATGATGATTATCAAATTTAAATTTTTTGTATGCCAGATAAATTGTTGTATGTGCCATCTTGGGCAAGCATGCCAGAGGTTCACTACTACTGAGCCAGTTGAGAAAACTTATTAGCCAATTATGTTTGTAAAAGAAAACTATATCAAAGATGCTTATTGTATATTACAAATTCTACTTAGTTTTTTCTTTATATAAAATAAATAAACTTTTTTGTGTAGAGTGCTTAATTATACAATCACTAATTTTTCCAGCCAAAATTTTGTTGCATTTTCTGGTTCAGACTGGTGAATAGGGTCTGCACTGCATTTCATCATCATAAGATCATCTAATACATCTCCCTGGAGTCAAGTACAAAATGTCCTATTTTATAGGCTTTACAAGCAAAAATCCAAGTTCATATGGAGCAGTGCAGATTAACATTACAAAATCTACTCTGCAAGTTTGATATTTGAGAAACATTCTTCATTTTTTTATTTGGTTAAAAAGTGAGGATTCTAAAAAAAATTAATTTTCTTAAGTGCACAATAAGATTAATTACACCCCTTAAACTTAGTACTGCCCTCTCCCTACACACATAAATGGAATTTTGTACTTAGGGGGAAAGAAAATGCCTCTAAAGTAGGCAAGTCTCCAAAAACAGTTTCCACTTAGCAACTCTCAGATATTTTGGCAGAGTTTGTCAGCAAATAGGTCACATGCAACAGAGGTTGCTATAGTTAAAATGTTACCAGCCATACTAAGTTTTCTATTTGCCATTTGGCGACTGGCATTCACTAAGTCTGTTAATGTGTTAAAATGTGAAATTAGTAGCAATTAACTTTATAAATTTGTGATGTCAGATTGTACCATTTGTTGGTAAAAATTTTAACTAATACATCAAAAACTCTTTTTTTAAATGTATACATGCAGTTTGAATTAACATTTTCTGATAAACTCATTTTTATTTATTAAGTTAGAACTAGGGTATTCTTTTCTGAACACCTTGCATACTGTACCTATAAAGTGCATGGTTTCTATATATACTTAAACTGGTCTAAGAGGAAAAAAAAAATCATCTGATGTATTCTAAATAACAGATATATTAAACTTGGTGCATAAAGAATTTAACACTCGATTACTATCCTTTGTATCTGTAAGATAAAGTGACTTTTTTCTGACAGTAAAGGCATCTTTGAAGAAGCTAATTTGATATTTAAAAAAAAATTGTGATTAAAGGGAAAAGGACATACATTTCTAGTTAATTACTACCTTTCCCAGAAATATTGCTGTATAAATATGGAAATTATCTCACAGATACAATGACAGTAATAACAAGTTTTTTGAGGATAGTAATCAAGTGTTAAACCATATTTCCTTTTATAGCTATAGCATTTTGGTCAGTGGCATAAGGTAGAAAGAGAAATTAATAAAAAATGTACAAAGAATAATAAACTGTTAGGTTAAAGACAAGTAGAATAAATATGATAGTTCCAATTTAAAATTGAATATATTATAAAAGAGGAAAACATAGAGACAGACAAAATAGAAAAGTTTACAAAAGCCTTTTAATGTTTGGGAATTACCATAAGCAGTACATAATGGGGAAAATGACAAGAATTATTTTTTCAAAATAAAGGAGGAAACAAAATATATACATACACACACACACACACACACACACACACACACACATATATACAAAAATACTATAGATTCTTTTTAGAAGCCATATCAGTTCAAAATCAAAATTTAAAAAGTATTTTTTTATGAACATTCAACAAAATAATAATAATAAACTATACAAATATAAAGAAGTTTTGATAATATTTATGCTTTAAAACTTTTATTTTTTGCTACTTATTAACAAAATATTTCTTTATAAATTGCATTTCAGACATTCTAAAATGTCATTCACTAATTTTGCAAATACTATTTACTGAACAACAGCTTTAAAATTTTATCTAAGGCATTTTGTGCAGTCAAAATAAATATATTTCAAAAATATGAACAATCAGTCATAAGAAAAACACAACATAATAATGTGATATACTAATTAATTTTTCAGAAGAGCTGTAAATTAATGAAATACAAAGGATGTGAATTATCACTTTACTAAACAGCGTACAACCAATAAAGTGAAAAAATGTCCAGACTGTGGATCGTCTAGATGATAGACTGGATGTCGTCCGGATGACTTAAATGGTAAAGCACTTGGTGTGCTATACCAAGGGATCCGGTATCGATCCCCGGTCAGGACATTTTTTCACTCTATTGGTTGTACGCTGTTTAGTAAAGTGATAATTCACATCTTTCGTATTTCATATTAATGTGATGTCAACAAAGTTCTACTACATGCATTGCACTATGAAGATCATGCAGTTTGACAATTTGGTGGAGTAATGTCTTTCCACCATGAATCTGGAAACAAATACTTCTGAATTTCAATTCCATCTCTAGGAATAGGTACTATATGCTCATTAAATTTTATAGTAGGCAATGGTTTTGCAATAAGATCTGGAGGAAAGCAATTAAGGTCATCACACTGATTTGGAGGCAGCATTCTATGTATCCATCCAACTCTCCTCATCTGATGCGTAATCATATCTTCTTCGAATACTGTTAATGTAACATAGGGGTCATACATTTGGTTAACCTCATTCATTTTGGTTATTTTATAAACCCCGCCTACAGAATTATAATTTATTGATAATCCATATCGTTTGAAAGTTCTAGCTAAATATCCTTCATCAATAGCTGAGATCTCCTTGTTCAAAACACACAAGTCTAAAGAATTTTGCCATGGCAAAGGTCCTTTGACTTTTAAAGCTCCCCATAAAGAGTTATAACAAAGAAAAAATGTTAAGTCCAGTGCTTTAAGAGGTTCTTGGACTAAGCTTGTAAGTTCATCCAATTTTTTCAATGTACTTGGTGAAACAAAGCAGCTACTAGCACTTTCCTGATTACTCCAAAGAAAATGTATTATCAAAATAGATGATATTACAAAAATCAGCAGAATGAAGAACCGTTTTTGATGTCTTCTGATACTCATCTTTAAAGAAGGCAAACACTTTGAAACATGCTGCAAAAATATATACAAATAATTATTACACAGAAATTAATCAAAAGCAATATTAATTCATGGTAATAAATAACATAATTTTTCAATTAAACAATATTTTAAAACAAAGTAAAAAACAAAACAATAAAAGGTTTATAACAATATGATTTAGTCAAATATGTTTTAAAGAAAGAAAAATACCTGAATTCTTGAAATTAATTGTGGATTAAATCTGACAGTCTTAAGAATATAAAGTAAAATACAGTATTTCAATCATCTTTTTGAAACTTTGATATATTTTTGAACTAAACAAGGCATTGAATTATCATCCAAAGTCATTAGAGTAATTATTTTTACAAACAAATTACATACTTGTCAGTAGCATACGAGGGACAAAATAAGAGAGGAGGCTGAGATCAACAATTTCCCCTACATATACACGCACAGACCATCACATTCCTTCTACCTCGAACCTTTAATTAGTTTTAAAAACTAGCAAATGTAATTTAAAGGCATGTGTTAATGAAATAAGATGTTATTTTATGTATATATGTAGGATCAGATTTTTAATTTAAATAAATTTATGCTGGCTCCATTTTTTTTATGTGATAGGTAATTTAGATTAAAATAATATTCAAAATTTTATGAATTTACTTTGGAAACTTTAGTCATAAACCAGTGATAGTTATTGAATTTAGATTTCATTAACTGTAATAATATGTGTAAGGTTGTTTTTCTTATTCTAAGGTTTAAGCATGTAAATAAATTGTACCTGTTTACATGGGAACATAGCTTATTTTTTGGGGAGACCATACATGCCAGGGTTTTTTAGCAGTTGCTTCTGGGTCTTTTAAGATATATATATATATATATATATATATATATATATATATATATATAGTAGAAGTATGAGTTTCCCAGGCAATTAAAAGCTATGACAGAGTGGTCTCATTTTTATTTGATGAGCAATAAAAGACACACATCTTTCTTCTAGCCTTTTTACATGATATTTTTATGGTGATATTTTATGTCCCTTTTTAAAATAGTACAAAGAAGTGATGTTAAGGATTCACTATGCTGAATCTTATTTATGATGCAATTTGGGTGGAAAAAACTAGGAGGTTGCTTACCATTTTGAGATTTTTCATGCAGTGCCAAAAGACAGGCCATGAAGTCACAGGTTTTCTTGGGTTGACCAATAGGGAAGAGGCATAACTGGTGGGTGATATTTGTTTTGGAGGTGAGAAAATGTTTTTCGAGTGGGAAGTTAAAATGCAGGGAGAGCTTCTTATTTTGAAAATTTGTATCATATTGTAGGTCAAGGATGTGAATAAGATATATGTATACAGAAGGTCGATCACACTTTATGGAAATGATTTTCGCAATTAATTTCTGAACATATATGCCAAATTCTTTACAACAATTTTACTCTACTGTATAACCCTGACTCTTGCTTATAACTCTGGATCGAAATTTTCATCATAGTCATATTTTTCTCTTAGCACAATCATATCAATTTTCTCCCAAATCTTTTAGAAAACTTTCCAAAGTCTTCCAATGTGTTGTGGATAGCACTTTAATAAACACATAGGTGGTGATAAATAAAAATTTATCATAACACTGGATGAAACAGGGCTTTATTTCAGTGAATGTATCAAAAGAAGAGCAATTTTTATCAATTAATAGGAAAAAAATGGGTTTGTGAATCTAAAGAAAAATTTCCAAAAGAATTCATGATTGCTGCTGGATTTCGTTATGAAATTAAATTAAAGGTAGAAATTGCAGTAAAGTTAAGGTGATTTCACTTTATTATTAGTAAAATATTTTAGAACCTTTTTTGAAGAAGAAATTGCAGCTTTTTATGGAAAAGACATTAATTGAGCTTCATACGCCTCTTCTTCCAGCCGCTCTTCTATAACTCAACTGATACATATTTAGCAAAGAAAGAATCTCAAACAGAAAAAAATTGTGTCTCAATTGAAGATATGCATGTAAAATCTCCTGATGCACCCCTACCCCTCATTAGCCCTTTCAGTGCGGAATTTTTTTTGGGGGGGTTAATGCCCTGTGTGGAATATTTTGACCAAAAAAGCGACATTATTTATCTGATTACTGGGCAGAATTTTCCGGTATGAATTGATTTTCCCAAAGGGACACGACTTTCTGAACGACCTAATACAAAACTAAAAATCATATCTTATGGTTATACGAAAAGCACGCTACTGGTTTTGGTTATAGCCAAATTACTGCACTACGCAGGCACAATACGTCATCACTGCTAAGCCCATGACATACTACAGTGAGCACAATACACGCCGTGAATGCCTAGGCGACTTTTGTCGATGCTTAATGTAGTCTATAGCACCCAACTCCTAGATGTCGACTCCCGCACTAAAAGAGTTAATGGCCTTTTTCTGCATTTGGATTGTTTAAATGGATTCAATAATATTGAAAAGACTTTGGAAAGTTTTACAAGAGGTATCGCGAAAAATAGACATGACTGTAACAAGGAAATTCTATTATCATAGAAATTTCAAGGCAGACCTATAGCCAAAAGTCAAGGCTATCCAACAAAGTCAAATTATTGAAAAGAATATGTTTTTTATGTGTAGAAATTATCTTTAAAATCATAATAGAAGGGGCTGGAGAGGGATTATGGTTTGTTGATGCTCCCCCAGAGATATTAGGGCCCTGTTGGGATAATTTTAGAGACAGATTGTAAAAGGTTGTGGTGAGTAAATAACATAAGCTCTCAAGAGAAGCCACAAGTTAGAATTTTTGTTGGAAATCATTGAGTACAATATGGAAAATCCCTCAGCTGAAATTCCAAGGTCTTACTAGAGAAATCCATACACAGAAGCATCTGCCTTTCTAACTTGACTTTATTTTTGTTGAAAATGCTTGGAGATCTTGGTGTAAAAATTTATATATAATTTGTATGTATTCTACTTTAAGCTTTTTCATTCTTTTCTAGTTTAGAAAATTTTCATGGGGATTGATTTGTCAATGATGAATATTGCATTTAATGTGTCTATCTCTTTTCCTTGCTTTTGGATTGGTGTTGTTTTCTGTTACTTTATCTGCAACAAGTTCGGCCTGCATTGATTTTTAGATTGATAGGAAATTTTTGAATTGTTTATTTGTTATTTCTTGCAACTGTATTTATGTCAGGAAATTCAGGGGCTCTTGTTCATTAGGGGGTTGAGTTAAATTATGTTTGATGTTAGTATGCATTTTTGACCTCATTGCATCTTGTTTATAGGTTCAAGCTATTAACAGCGAGCAACATGAAAACCCAACATATACAATATACATGTTTTATTTTATTTGCAAAACATATTTTATAAATAATTAAAAAACAAAATGGCTTCTGAATATGGAAACTGATTGCATATTTGCATTGTTATTTTTAATAAAACCTATAAAAATGTTTTTAAATGAAATATTTAGAAAGATGCAATGAATTAATACATTTGTACAATAAATCTACTCAATAAATGATTAAAGCTTATAGCAATTCTTCATCTCAACATACCAAAAACATTCAAATTGTGCAATTTACAAAGATGTGTTCAATACAAAACAAGAACAAAAAATCATGCGTCAAGCATAGATTATGAAACACTTTCCAACACATTCAAAATACTGTAAGAAAACTTCACAGTTTACTAAGTAAACAATTTAGAAAACACATAGCACATTTGAAAAACTAATACCAGCAATTACTACAAATAGTCCAATAAAAGATCCTAATTCTTTTGTGCAGTCCTGTATATGATCTATAGATTCTGTATGCATACTACACAGTATGCTAAAATTTACTTCAGTTAGGAAATACATAGCACAATTAAAATTTCTGCTTCAGCAATTTCCATCAATAAACGGAAATATACATGAGATCTTTTGAGCAGCCCTGTATATGATCTATAGAATTTATATGCACCACTTATTAACCAAAAAACTACTTGCATTTAAAAATACATACCACAAATGAAAACAAGCTACCAGCAATTATTGCTCATAGACAGTACTGTAACCAAATTCTTTTGAGTGTCCCTGTAAATAAACAATACATTCTATGCATACCATATTCTACAGTATGCACCTTGTAGTGCACATCAGTGATATGTATGAATTTTAATGTTTTAAAATAGTATAACATCATTACAATACGCTGCAAACGATTTTTCCCATAGACCATAATTCATCAATAGAATTCCTTTGAGTGTCCCTGTAATTGATGGTTGGTTGATTGATTTATGACGGCCGATTATCTACTCTTCGCATATAGGCCCTAGGGAGGAGTGCCCTCCGTGGGGGTCTTTCTAAGGGATCCTAATCCATATTTATGGCAAGGTTCGAAGAAAACCACAGAAAACTCCGAACCCCTGTAAAGGAATGATACATTTCATGCACGCTATATGTCATGCACCTCAGTGATATGAATCAATTTGAATATGTTTAAAATAGTGTAACATTATTACAATACACCACAAATGATTTTTCCCCATAGACCACAATGTCAAGAAATTCTTTTGAGTAGCCCTGTAAAAAAACAATAAATGCTACACACTTCATTTTCAATACCAAACATGCCATAGCAAGCCACAATAACATATATCATTTTGAAGGCAATACGAGTATATTTACGTGAGTTAGAGCACAGACAGACGAGAGACAGACTGAATTCATAAACACTTTTCATCTATGTTGGAAAATGTTAAAAAGGGAAAAGGGGGAGGAATATAAAATTTGGTAAGAACAATTTGTATAGATTCTCTGGTTATTGAAGGCATACAAATATGCTAATGAAAAAGAGATGAGATTAAATTCTATAAATGAATATTATTATTATAATTGGGAAAAGCAATTTCATGTAAATAGGAATAATTTAAGTTTTTTAAACTAATCCAAATACCATAGATCTGTTTTGTAGAGCAAGAATTTTTCAAAAAAGAAAATCGCCTACATCTTATTAAAAGCTCAAAGAATTAAAATTTTTTGTAATACTTTTAAGTTATCAACATTCACTTACGTTTAGGACTTTTAAGAGGCTACTTCACTCAGTTGAAAGATCGAAATAGCCGAAAAAAGAAAAACCGTTGCCATCTGTAAGACGTATCCTGTGACTAAGATTGACACTTTTAAAGTCCAATGATATTTACTAAGCTTGCGATTGACAAACAGAAAGGTCATCCCACAACATAAAACAAGACACTTTTTGCCTCAGGCGGATAGTAAGGGAGAGTGATACCCCGCCGCGAGAAAAGTGATTAGCAAACAGGAGATAGGTTTCCAATCACACTTTCTGAGATAGCTCCACTGGGCTTAAGTCTAAACTTTATTTTCTAACACATTCTTAAAATCAATTATATATCTTTTTAAATGCACGAAATTATTTACAGATATTCAGATGCTATTTTTTTTTCCCTATGAAGGCAAAACATTATTCGGAAAACGATGGCAAAGATGGCGTTTTGTATTGATTTTATACACAAGAGGAAAAAGTTTTATTCGAGTAGCCATTCTTTTATAATTCAAATTATATTAAAATAAAAATGTAAAAAATAAAACTATATTTGATTCCAAAGTGATTGAGTAATAATGTCAGCAAAGATTCACGCTGTTGAGCGAGTCTCTGTTCTTTATTTTTAACACTTTCCTACATAGTTGAAAAGTGTTTATGAATTCGGTTTGTCTATTTGTCTGTCCGTGCTCTAACTCACGTAAATATACTCAGATTGTCCCGCAATTGATATATGTTATTGATGTTCACTGTGGCATGTTCGGCATTGAAAATGAAGTGTGTCGCGCTTATAGTTACTTTAAAGGGACACTCAAAAGAGTTCTGTTATATTATGGTCTATAGAGGAAAATTCTTTGCGTATTATTTAAATGATGTTATACGATTTCAAATATATTGAAATTGATGTATATCACTGAGAGTTGCATTACATGGGACTTTCTTACTATAGATAGCTGTGTGCATATCATTCATTGTTCATTTACAGGGACACACAAAAGAATTCTGTTAAAGTTCTGTCTGTTACAATAATTGCTGGAAGTGTGTTTTCAGTTGCGGTGCGCTAACGATTTTGACGAAATTTTGTATCTTACCGTTTTGGTGCACCAGAAAACCATTGGGCTAGGTCACATGTTCGAGAATTTTCGATTAGTAGGTCACCATGGGTCAGGGTCAAGCTAATTGTATCTAAATAACGGCTCAGACCATTTTGACTGAATTTTTTATATCCTGAGAGTTTTGCGCACGAGAAAACAATTGGCTTGGTCACATGTTCAGGAAAATTTGATTAGTGGATCATTTTGGTCATGGTTCATGATATTTAAACTCAAAGCTAATTTTTACCGAGCATAGCTCGGTCTACCCTGCTCGTGCATTACATATACAAATCTATTTATCATATACAGGGATGCACGAAAGAATTCGAATATTTTTTTAATGTTGTTGGTAATTCCTGAAATTGGGTTTTTAAATATGTTATGCTTCCGGTCCAGTTTTTATAACATTTGTGGATAACTAAAACAGCAATAAACAAGAAAGAAAAAACACACGCCACGCATAGTTTTTTAAAACACTTTACAATACTTCCAGACGTATAACAAAATTTCACCGTTTATTAAGAACAAAGACGACATTTAAATTAACAGTTACAAGATGGAGTATGGATGTTGGAAAGGTGTTAAAAATGTTTAATAAAAATGTATAATGACGATTTTTGGAAAATTCCTTAGCCTCCATCTAAATTTAGAAAGTAACTGAAATTGACAGAAATTTTATTGGTCCGAATATAATTTGGAAAAAAACTAAAAACATTTTTTGGAAATCTTGTTACAAATTTGCCAGACTTTTTTTTCTCTTTTATGTTTCAGTACCATGAGAGATTGAATGAGAAATCTGCAAATCAACTAATCATTTCTAATGCATTTTCTATTGAAATTAAATTTTCGTTGATATTGCATTGTTGAAATGTATACAAAACTACGTAAGTAATATTCAATGCATGTTGCTTTATTTGGATAAATTGCTTTTGCTGGTAAATAAGAATATTTTATGAGCATCTTAATCTGTATAAATATATATATATACATATATATATATTATTATTATTATTATTATTAACGTAGTTTTGCCTACATTTCAACCATGCAATAATATCCACGAAAATATAATTTAATTTCGATAGAAAATGCATTAGAAGTCAACAGCAGAAAAAAATTACCTTTACAAAATTTAAAAAATCTAATAGAATCTGCGAAAAACTTCATGCGTGTGTGTTTGTCAGTTTTAGAAAGGATTTTACTTGCATATATATTTTTTAAATATATCTTTACATTCTGTATCATTTAATAATTTCTTTTATACGGTTGACATAGAATACATTTTTCTAAGTTCATTTATCATTTAAATAAATATACGTTGCAAGTGTTCATTATTGGAAAAATTTATGTTCAAATGTTAATTTTTATTTATTTATTTTTATTTTTTATGTGGTTATTAAGAAGTGAAATTCATAGTATCATATATCCTGTAACACAACGGAGGTATACATGTACCATAGGCACACAAGTATAAATAAACTTTTCCGTTCAGTAATTTTATACAAATAAATAAATTTCTTGTTTACATAAATTTTATTTAAATTATTTTGTAAAATTTAAAACAGAATATCTGTATTTGTATGTTTGTACATGTGAAAATTTATAAAACAGTCTGCTATATATCTGTAAAACAATACTTTAAACTAAAATTGGAGTAACAAAAATAAAAGACATTGAGTTTGTTTCGAACCCAAAATTAGGTTTGTTTGGAAAGAGTTTCGTTTAATAACATAAAATAAAAACAGACTTCATTGTGCGTAGCACGCCTGATGTACGGTGCGGAAGGCTGTGCGGCCCCCAACTCTAGGTTTGTTTGGATAGAATTTCCTTTAAAAATATAAAATCACTGAACACTGATTTTATGTATCAATAAGGTTATCATCACGAGCCCAGGCAACGCCGGGTAGGGTTAGCTGGTATATAATAATAATGTATACAAGTACAATATAAAGTTAAGTGTTTTATAATTGCGTTTTAAAAAGCATATTTTTTTAATGATATAATAACGTGTTTACAAATAGGTATAGAGTCAACTGTCGAAAAACTAAGCAATGTAAGCATAATTAAATAATACATAGTGGTAAAATATATATATATATATATATATATATTTATATCATGTATCTAAATTTGAATTACATGAAGCAGATTGTTTTATACATTTTCACATGTACAAACATACAAATAGAGATACGATCGAAGAACTATTTCTTTTCCCATGTTCTTTTACCATAGCTCCAATAATTCTGCACAAATCTCTTCCAAATTGATACATAAAATCAAGGGGCATAAAATCTCGGTCAAGTTCATTAACGTGTAAAATCGAACCAAGGGGGGGGGGGGGGGAATGGGGGGCTTTTTGTGAAAACAGAAAAAAACCCATAATTTCTGAATTATGATACATATCGAATCCGTTTAAAGTTATTATTACTTCTAGGAAAAAGGCCGAAAATTTATGCATGACAAATTTTTTATATCATTAAAAATGGCCCCAAGAGGAGGAAAGGGGGGGGGGGGGGTAGAAGAAAAAAATTCATAACTTCGTCAATTCCCAAGATATCAAACCCGCTTAAATTTATTGTAAATCTCCTTAAAATTATCTACAACTTTTATAGTGACAAGTTTTTTATAGGACCAACTCTTATGGCAAAATAAATAAATAAATAAATAAATAAATAAAAAAAATCCCTTCGGGCTCCGTCTACAAGCAGACGTGAAAACAGAAAAAAACCATAACTTCTTAATTTTTATACATATCGAATCTGTTTAAAGTTATTATTACTTCTAGGAAAAAGGCCAAAAATTTATGTATGACAGATTTTTGATTTCTTTAAAATATGCCTCCAAGGAGGGGGGGGGGGATAGGGGTTTCAGAAGAAAAAAATTCACAACTTCGTCAATTCCAAAGATATCAAATCCGCTTAAATTTATTGTAAATCTCCTTAAAATTATCTACAACTTTTATATTGACAAGTTTTTTTTTATAAGACCAACTCTTACAGAAATAATAAAAAAAAAATTCCCTGCTGGCTCCGCCTACAACCAGACGTGAAAACAGAAAAAAACCCATAAAGTCTTAATTTTTATACATATCGAATCCGTTTAAAGTTATTATTACTTCTAGGAAAAGGGCCAAAAATTTATGTATGTCAGATTTTTGATTTCATTAAAAATGCCCACAAGGAGGGGGGGGGGATAGGGGTTTTAGAAGAAAAAAATTCATAACTTCGTCCATTCCCAAGATATCAAATGTGCTTAAATTTAGTATAAATCTTCTTAATATTATATACAACTTTTATATTGACAAGTTTTTTATAGGACCAACTTTTACAGTAAAAAAAAAAAAAAAAATTAAAAAAAATTAAAAACATCTCTGCTGGCTCCACCTACAGGCAGAGGTATATTTCAAAGTGTGTGGTCCCAACTGCCACATCATGGCAAATACGTCTTTCTGCAATTCCCAATAATCAGGTGCCCCACGGTCTGCGTCTTCGAAATCTACCTGTGCCTGTAGGCCGAGCCGTCAGGGATTTTTTTATTTTGTTATGTTTTAAAATGAGTAATTTGCAAACAAAACAAGTTCACAGAAAAGGAAAAGTTTAGCAGAAGGAAGTTATTATTATATGTTTCGTTTGAATTCAGGTAGCTAAATCTCATCTTTCGTTACAAAATTTATGAACAAAAATTGGTGTTCGGCTTGGAGTGAAACACCCCGTACTTTTGATTGAACAAAAGGGTTGCAATCCAAATTTTCCTAAACAAAAATTATTACCTGTTCTTCCACTCTTAAAGTTTGTATCATCTTTGTTGAAACAATTTATATAAATGTAATACTAGCTTTATGTTACTCCATTGTTACATTTTACGCTGCGCCACTGCTTTATTTATTTATTTTTCCTTTAATAGCTAACAGAATGAAATGGAAATATATTTATAAATAACTTTTTATTATATAAACACAATTTTTTATTGATTTGTGCATATACTATATTAATGATTACACGATACAAAAAAGAATAAATACCCTGTTTATTGATGATTTCAATGACATACATAATACAGGGTTCATACAGAATTCAGAAGAAAAAATCCAAGGAGTATCTAAGGAGTCCAAAAATTTTAAAGAACTTACCATATTTTTTTTTTAGTATTACTGTATTTTTTTAACATGCACAATTTTGAATTAAGAAAATTAACAGAAAATACTTTCAAACAGATCTTATACTATTAAAATCTAATGGGTCAGTGTTACAACTGCACAGTATTCACAATGTATTGCTTTCTTTTTAGAATAGTAAGAAAATCACCTGTAATCACTTTAATTTTTCTTTTGTAAACATAAAATTTTATTTTTATTTTATTTTACTTCACGCCCTACCTAAGAAAGATAATTATATACAGGCAATATTAATCCTCATGTCTCTATTTTCTAATCTTGTGTACTTCAATTAAGAGCATGAAGTCACTTAATTTTGCTTCTCGATAATTCCAAGGAGTTTATAAGGAGTATTTTGTATATCTAAGGAGTTCTAAGCACTGCTTAGAAACTTTTTCATTTCTAAGGAGTTTCTAAGTAGTCTGTACGAACCCTGATAATATAACAAATATACGAGTGATACAAAGATAATACAAATTTTATTTGCCCAATTTGCGTGCACAAAAGCATATTTACTACTCTTTTCAAAATCAGATTAGAATATTTAAAAATATTATTAGTAATTTCTAAGAATTAACACTTTCTTCATATAAAAAATTTTTAGACTTACAAACCGTATTTAAAATATCGGACACTGAACATATAATATATATATATATATATATATATATATATATATATATATATATGCTTGACAGTATTCGACGAATTAACATGTTTACAATGAATTATTCGTATGAAACTCCTCTGACGAATCCATAAGATATTCATAGTTTTTCATTTTTAATTTTTCTAACGATACTATCACATTTTGTCTGAGGCAGTTTGTTGCAATTAGAGCCAAATTATAAGCCATTCCTGTCACGTGACAACACGCTTTTCTCCGCGGCGCTGCGGCGAGAGTTCGGTCAAAAAGTCGACTTTCACAGTATGTTCTGAAAGATCGCCTGCTTTTACCAAAAAATAGAAAACGTGTTTCGATCATATCTGAATAAGAAAACCTGCTAATTTCATGCATTTCCAAACAAAAACGAATTAAAAAAATATGTCATAAAGTAGTCAGTTTAGATTTGAGAACAGCCAAGAGCATTTGTTGCATATGGAGGAGTGAGCATTTATAACGCTTGTTTGAAATGTGAAAATTTTCACTAAATTTGAGGTGGTTCTCAAATTCTCTACTCAACAAACACGAAACTTTCTTTTAAACGTAAATTGGCAGCCTGACTATTAAAGCGATTTGAAATCGAATACGTTTTCCATGTTTTGATAAATAAGTTACTTATTGATTTATAAGTAATTTTTGTCATCTGACGACAGGTTTTTCTTCTTTCCCGGCCTGTCGTGTCCGGAAATTCGGTTCAAAACGCCGAATTCGATAATATTTTCTGAAAGATGCTTTGCCTTTGCTAAAATAATGGAAAACGCTATTCGATTGCATAGTCTCTGAGTAAGAACACCTGCCAATTTATGCGTTTCCGAAGAAAAATGAATTCTGAAATGTGTCAGAAAGTAGGTCCTTTGGATTTGAAAACAGCTTTAAACAAAATATATGTCTGACAAAAAATTGATTACTGACACATTTATTTAAATTCTTGCATGCTAAAATAAATAATGCTTCATTTATAGTAACTAATAATAAATCGCACTGAAATATGTTTTTTTTTTTTTATCTTTGAAGTATAATTTAAAAATGTTTCATTTGTGAAAGGAGAATCATGAAATTTACCGAAAAAAAGAGAACACGTATAATCTCATCATTTCTAAGTTTTAAATTAGTGTAACAAATTTTAATAATAAAGCTATACAATAGTTATTTTTTAGTTAATCTACTGCATAAATATTTAATATTTTCGAAAGAAACGTTAAAACTAACTCAGTAAGAGTTATGTAATAAATAATAGAAAAAAGGTATTGTAGAAAATTTAAATACAACTGTATTTATTCGCTGGATATGTCTATTGTCTATCTATTCATTTTAATGACACTTGCCACTGTACGTTTGTTTTTTCCCGAGAAAGAGTGAATAAATGATAGTTCTAGTATTTTTGTTTAGCAAATAAACGCTTTTTCATTTTACTATTGTAGGCAATTAAAAAAAATATCGGGTATTAAACTTCAGAGGTGAGAGGTGAAAAAAAATCTTTATCTATCCCAAATCAATAACGTTTTTTAAAAATCTGTATGATGCCTAGTAAAACAAATAATCAGCACCTATTTACATCATTTCAAAATACCATTTTTTAAACTTTCTTCTCTGCTCTTAAAATGAAATTTGCAGCTTTACAAGAAGCATACTGATAGCCAAAGGCAAAATTTCACACATTAGGTGGTCTTTCTTATTGCTCCATGAAGATTTTTCCCGTTTGACTCCCCGTTGAGTTCCCGGAAAGAAAGGGAGGTAACTTGTTTGGGGCGGTCATTTTACTGTTTTCGGCTGTTTAAAAACAGGCAATACAATTTTTTTAGGATTGTAGCATCGATTAAATTTTTTTTTTAATCAAAATAAAAATCATTTTTGGAAAGCTAAATAATCAGGCTACGATTGTGTCTTTACCAAATTTTAAAATGTCAAACAGATTTTTCGCGATAAGACACTAAACATGAATCTTCAAAATAACGCACTTATATCACATTAAAAAAAAAAAAAAAAAGATAAAATTTGAAAGGAGCGTGCATAATTTAAATGTACAGGTTCTGAAAGCTACAAAAATTACTAAATTCGAGCAAAATGCGAAAAGATGACACTTCTAAATTTCTCCCATTGAAATAACATTAGCTGCTCTGTCTGGGAGAGCCAGTGAAGTAGCCCCTTAAAGGAAATTATTTAAAAATGAAACCAGTGCTTTAAATCTTAGGCATTTAATAGTTAATTAATTTACTAGCATTAAAGCAACTTTTAAATACATGCCTAGCTTTTTTCATGAAAATATAACATATAAAACAATTAAAATTTTGGGAAAATAACATGTTTCCTACCATTTCTACTTACAATGAGGTAAAATAACTGGAAGCCTCTGCACCCCATTGATGCCTAATGATTCTTTCCTCTCCCCCCTCCCTCAGCAAATTTGTTTGTTTGTAATCGGAATTAAAAGTGGCTTGAACATTTCCAGCCTCTGTCTTCGAAAAAGATATATATGAATAATTCTGTTATCCGTTATGGGCTAATGGTAAAATTTTTTAAAGTATTATACTGATGAACAGTTCAAAATTGCGATCTTAAATTTCATTTATATTAGAACTATTTTAATTTAGCTTTTTTTTTTTTTTTTTTTTTTTTTTACAAGAAATTTACAAAAGACGTTTAACTTTCCTTGCCTCCTCTGATGAACAAAAAAGGGCAGTAAGAGCCACCGGTCGCTGTGCCCTGTTAAATTGGCCTACAGTCAGCACTAAACAAAAATTAGATTAGAAGAGCTGCAAAGATATTATTACTTTTACTCCTTGAGGTAAAGGAGTGAACCTTTCTAATCCTTATGAAAGTGTACCTTGTGAAATAGGCTTCAGCACCCCTAAATCAAATAAAATCTAAATTCAGAAATTCATTTAACAACCTAATTGTTAAGGGTCCCTAACATTTGGTGGAACTTGAAAAATACACTGCATATATAAAATTTAACTTTCTTCCCTTTTTTTTTTTATAAAAATAAACATTTTACCTAATCATTCTGAGTTGACTTATTTTTTTCAATGGTATTTTGTCATGTCTGCCTTAATGTAATTCTTTAAATAGCACATAAAATAATAGTGGCATTTACAGATTTTTTTTTTCCCTCCCAAACTTTACAACTCCCCTCCATTTAAAAATGTTGGGAGGGAGACTCCCCCCCTTGGAAAAATTGAGTTTCAAGCCCTGTGATGACACATTAGAAAACACCGGTAAGAGTATTATTATATCAGGGAGAGGAGACCCCACGTTCAGAAAAAAAACCCCATGAAGCATTGCTAAAAAATATCAATTAAATTGTAAACATACCATTTGAGGATCGATGACCCTTTAAAGATCGATGATATGGAATACCAATTTTTAAAAAAGCAAACAGAACAATTTTAAAATCCAAAATGAATAGCATTTTTAAAAACCTACTTTAGTGTTAAGAAAATAAACTTACAAAAAGACATGTGAAAGTTTAAGAGCCAGAAATATTAAGTATAAAGCTGTAATAAAATAAAAAACGTTTAAGTAAAAAATAAATAAATAACATTCAGTTCACTTCATTCAGGAAGTAATTAGAGAGAAATCCTATAAAAAAATCCCCAAAAAGACTAGTTGCACTCTTTTTTTTACCAAACATTTTATTTTAAAAAATGCTCTATTGGGAATGGATCATAAAAATTATTTCCCAACAGATCCACTCAGTCGGATTCCTCAGAAAAAATTAACTAGTACTCGTGTAAAATTTCAATCTTATCCATCTTATTAATTAAAAAAAACAACAGGGATAAATACTAGAACAAGCGAAACACTTGGCGGTGTTGAATTTGGCGAGGCGATAAGAGTTTTTCTTGCTAGCAGTTTCTTTCTTATATTTCTTCCCAGCCTACTCTGGTTTGATCTTGAAATTTGATGGTTTATGAGTGAATTAAATTCGTTTGGTCGGATTGGTTGGTTTATTGCGTCATATAGTTGAATTTGTTGGAATGTGTTTGTGACATAGGTTTTGTGTTGAATTGTTTTTTTATTTGTGTGTTTTGTGAAGTGAAGTTTAATGGTTTTACATGTTGTGTTAATGTTTTGAAGTGACTAATTCATGTGAAACTATTAAGTTATTTTGGCTTTTTTTTTTGTTATTTTATATAATGTTTGAGTTCTGTTTTTTTGTAAATTGATGTAATAAAATTTGTTTATGAGAAGATATTTTGCCCACCTAGCTGAATTCATGTGTATGAAAGGGCAGAAAAATGGATCTTGTGAAGCAATTTATTCATGCTTGAGGGCGTTTATTAAAATTTAAGCAATTTCTTTGGGGGGTGTGGGGGAGAGAGTGTAGAAGATTCATGTAATGTGTGTGCGTCCTTGTTGGTTGAGCACAGTGATGAAGATATTAATAAACCGGACCTTCATGAAAAAAAAAAATAAAAATAAAGGTAAGTGAATTTTTATTGATTTTGTTTGATAAGATGAATTTCATGCATTCTAGAGATTGTTGTACAGCGAGTTTCATGCATCCAGTTATTAATTAATTTATTGATTAATGTACACGAAGCATACTTACATAAATTATTGACTGCTGCTTGAATGAATTTCATGCATTCGAAAAATCAGGAATCTTGAAATTTTCTACTATCATAAGCTGTGTGCTTTGTGGAAGAGAACTCACAACTTACACAGTTCCTATGAGAATTTCTTTCATGAAGTAAAAATTGATTTTATTCCATTTTGAGACAATTTACAAAGTTTAGGCAATTTTTTAATTGTTAACCTTTACACAGGGGCTCGGACAGCATCTGTCCAAGTTTTCATGTATTCTCGGACAGATGCTGTCCAAGTCCCCATGTAAAGGTTTTAAAATAGCTAAAAATTTGTAAAAATGGAAAAATCCAGAGGAAAAAGTAGCTACAAATTTGTAAAAATAGAAAAATCCTGAGGAAAAATATCTAAAAATTTGTAAAAATGAAAAATTCAAAGGAAAAAAATAGCTAAAAATTTGTAAAGATTGAAAAATCCAGAGGAAAAAATAGCTACAACTTTGTAAAGATGGAACATTCCAGAAGAAAAAATTGCTGAAAATTTGTAAAAATCGAAATATCTAGAGGAAAAAATTGTTAAAAGTTTGTATAAATCAAAAAATCCAGAGGAAATATTGCTAAAAGTTTGTAAAAATTGAAAAATCCAGAGGAAAATATTGATGTAAGTTTGTAAAAATCCTGAAGAAAAACTTACTAAAACTTTGTAAATAGTCGCAAAACGGAATAAAACCAATGTTTACTTTGTGAAAGAGATTGCTGCAGGAAGTGTATAAGTAGAGACTTGTCTGCCGGAAATGGAAAGTAAGCATTCTGATTGGGTAGAATATGGAGGTTGCCGATTTTTCGGTTGGCACGCGTAAAAGAAATCACCAAATGGGGTGTCTCGCTTGTTTTAGGATTTTGCCAACAACAGTTATTTATTCCAATTGAGTTGAGCATGCTGCAGAAACAACTTTCAGGCAAGAAAATAAAATGATTTATTACAGATTCAAACTCACAGCTAATACCAATACTTAAATTTTGAAATTGTACTGCATCATTAAAATTGCTCAAGTACTACTAACTGTGCATAGCTGACATAAGCTATGCAATAAAACATATGACAAAAACCAATCTAAAGCAATTTAAAAAAACATCTCCCACCCTCTCTTAAAAGGTTGAGACTTAAAGTTTGCCGTGCTTTGTGGGTTGCCAGCCTGCTTTTCTCTTCAGCTCCAAGACCGAATTGCCACAGAGAAATTAATATCACCAATGACGGGACTATACATGTGAAGAATTGACAGCACTTCTCCCTTTAAAAATTTTGCCTCTCTTCCAGGGTTTTGGATTTCCATCCTCAAAAAATTAACTGGGTTGCCATTAAATAAATGATTATCGCCCAACTTTGGTGATTTTTTTTTTCTCTTCTTCAACCAAAAAAATTAAAAAAATAAAAATAAATAAATCTTGTGTTTTGTGGTTAGACATTCAAGCCTTTTTAAAATCAGTAAATAATATACACTCCATTTTAGAAGCCATTGTATAAGCTAAAGCTACCAGAATCTGTTCCATGAGATTCAGAGTAGTTCTAAAAAATAAGTGAAAGATATTACTTGGTTAGTTAATAAAGTTTTCCTGTTACTGCGCCAAACAATAAATAAATAAATAAAAAAAACTCATTTTATTTATTTTAATGCACATAATAAAACATTTCGAAAAAGTTTATTATTTTATTACCACTTATACTTATGTTCTCAAATGCAAAATTTGGAATTAATTTATTCTGGAATAAATACATGTGGAACTATGTTATTATTTGGTACTTTGATGTTAGCCGGGAGCCAGCGATATATATACATATATTTATGCATACATATATATGTTTGTGTATATATATACCACTGGCTCCCGTATAACATAAAAGTACCTATTATTTTAATAAGAAATACGTAGATATAAAAATAAATATATGAAAAAAACAACCACTATTAAAATTTTAGAACACCTATTGATTAGCAAAGTATTTTATTTAAGATATACGAGAACAAAAGAGTAAAGACAAACTCACTTTAGCAAATAAGAATATATACGATTCTGCTCACAGAAACGTCATAGATATTTCATTTCTTACATTAATCAGAAAATGAGTTTTCAATTTATACCCTGTAACAATGTTTAAAACCGGACATCAATCGTTAAATTCCAAAACATTAAATAAAATCCTAATTCTGTTTACAGAAAATATCGACCACACATCGATATAATCTTCGATATAAATTTCGATTAAAATGTTCAGAAAATCTGATTCCCAATTTGGGAATTCAAGCACTCGAATACGCTATCTGGTGGTAAAAAGATATAACTTCTCGCTTCAGGAAAACACCTCCCAAGCCCATTGCATTACATGCATTTTTAATGTGTTCATAATGATTATTTTTTTGCACAATTTCAGATTTCATGTGATATTTGTGTTCTGTGACAAGATAAAAATTATCCAAATTTGAATATCAAACACTTTCAAACGCAATAATGGTTTCAATGGCACTTTAGCATTAGTTAAAAGGACAATTTTCCTGTACCGACGGCTGCGATCAGCGCCTCTACAGGCCGTTTTAAAACCCCATGCTGCTATGTCAGAAATCTGTATTACAACAAAAATTAAATCGCTAAAAATATAATAAATCAATAGAAACATATTAACAAATTACAAACAATCATCTAATGCATGAGTTGCATCATTAGAGTACCTTCATTTATTAGAGTTAATCTTGTCAGAAGCTAAAACGGCCTATAGAGGCGCTGATCGCAGCCGTCGGTACAGGAAAATTGTCTTGAAAACATTATTTATTGTAAACGCGTTTTAAAGTGTTAGATATTCAAATTTGGATAATTTTTACCTTGTCATATAAACACAGAACACAAATATCCCATGAAATCTGAAATTGTGCACAAAAATAATTTTTATGAACAAATTAAAAATGCATATAATGCAATGGGCTTGCAAGGGATTTTCCTGAAACGAAAAGTTATATCTTTTTTCCACCAGATGGCGTATTCGAGCGCTTGAATTCACAATAACATATTTTGAAAGGAAAGAGCAGTGTTCCTACATTTGTTAGCTCAAACGTAAACGCTTCGGGCCGGTGAAGAGCTAGCAGATGACCGACAATTATCATTCAGGATCGTTTCACATTTATCTGATTCAATTTTTTAGCATTACTGGAAAAGCCAGTTTTGTGTACTATGGCTGGGATTGCGGTTCCTGTGATCAATCTTAACTAGGTATAAATCAGTTTCAACTAACGTCACACCCTAGCTGTTATGTATTATCACAGACTCTAACTGTAACGTTAACCATAACATTTTTATGTTTCCAAAATGGCAACAGGCTAGCGGCAGGCAGATGTAAACCAGGGGTCTGTCCAGACACTTTTCCCAGGGTCCTGTTTTTGTGAAATTGTGAACAGCTTTTTATATTTGTGAAAAATCTAATCATAATTTTGTGAATTTGAAATGATCGGTATATCCAGGTTCTTGTTTATACATTTTTAAAAAGATACATGGATGTAAAATACATATATTTTCTTTATTATATGTAAAAGTGACAGGTCAGATTTTACTTTTAAATGAATTATTTGTCAAATGTTCAGCTTAAAAATGGGAAAATGTTGTTAAAAACCTATTTTTAAGACACAGAATTTTGTGAAGGGTGCTGTTTTAGGAAAAATAATTTTGTGAAGGGTCCTGTTTTGAAATAAAAAAGTTTGTGAAGTGTCCTTTAAAGGACCCAATTTTTTCCTAAACAGATCCCTGTAAACATTCACGCCGTGTCGCTACAAGATAGCAATGCACATGCTTTTATCTTTAATAAACCCTGTTAAGTTATATCATGAGTAATTATATGTATGTCTACTAATACGTAACAAATTGGCGACGATGATGGATTTAAAGGGTTTAGCAAGCTACCTGCAAAATATTGATACTCACGCGTTAGGCTTAACAGTGACAACGTGGATTGGTTACAGAACTGAGTGAAATCTACATTCTGCAAACTTCTGATTTTTTTTTCTCCAAAACATCGTTGTGAAAAATGGCTACTTTCGGCAGCTTAGAGCCTTTCGATGTATCGGAACCATCAACGTGGGACTCTTATCACGAAAGATTGGAATGCTTTTCAGAAGCGAACGATGTCAGCGACTCGACGAAGAAACAGGCCATATTTCTGAGTGTGTGCGGCGCGAAGATGTACGCGACAATCCGTTCTCTCGTATCCCCAGCAAGCCCTTCTTCTAAAACATACGACGAACTAATACAACTTGTCAAAACTCATTTCTCGCCAAAACCTTCAGAAATCTTCCAGCGATTTCTATTTTATAGAAGGAACCAACAATCGGGGGAAAGTATAAATGCATTCATCGCGGAATTACGAAAACTATCCGAACACTGCAATTTTGGCTCAGAGATAGGTTGGTGTGCGGGCTGCTAGACGAAGCTCTCCAACGACGCTTCATTGCCGAAGCATCGCTGACTTTTAATCAAGCACTAGATAAGGCCTTGGCAGCAGAGACTGCTAATTTTCATGTAAAGGAGATTCGGAGCTCCGGATCTGTCTCAGTGATGCCTCTCGACAAGAGACAAAATCGAAATCAAAAGCAATCTAAAACTCAATCACAGAGAGAAAATTGTGCTGGTTGTGGAGGCAACCATTCAAGATCACAGTGCAAATTTAAAGATGCTGAATGCCATGCCTGCAAAAAGAAAGGCCATATACAAAGGGTCTGCCGGAACAAATCGATGTTTTTTTATTTATTTATCTTTGTCCACGCAGTCGTGCAGTTTATATGCTTTTATTAATTTTAATATTTTGTAGGGCAGTACCATAAAGGGAATATTTATTTTCTCAATAATGATTTGCCGAATTTATTGTTTGATTTGCAGTGTTTGCAAGTGTAAGATTCTTATATTATTTTATATTTTAATTTCATTTTAAAGCTTAATGTAACTAAATTGTTGTTCAGATTGAGTGTCTTTAGAGTAACAAGCATGATTTGTTTTTTATAAAATGCATGTTTTTTATGAATACATGATCTAAAGTAGGGAGGCCTTAGTACAAAGATCCACTATTGGGCCCTTGTAACATGTTTTTAACCACTATTTGTACTCACTTTAAGAAAAATACAAGGCCGCCCTGTTTTCCGTTGTGATAATCAGGCCCTTCTGTAAAGAACTAACACTAATCTCTTATTTTATACCAGAGCCGAAACTAAGAGGGTGTGCCGAGGATGCCAAATATGAACATTTGGTTTGTTGTTTGATACAAAATATATAGATATGAAATTTGAGTAAAAATGTTTTTCAGTTGGAAAATCCAAAAGAAGAATTGAGGTGATTGGGACACTAAACACTATGGGTTGGAAAATTCACAAAATATAATACTTAGTTAAAAATTATTTGTTTTTGTTCTACTAGGTCACTATTATAATTTTGATAATTTATGTTAAGGTTTAGGAAAGAATCTAGACATAACAGTCTATTAATAGGAAGAGATACTTCTGTGAAATTGGCTGTATATAGCACACATATATTTTACGGTATTGAAATGGAATTCATTGTTATACCTACAGAAAATCCTGGTTTTTCAGTTCTTAAGACACTGTGACTCATATGACTTTAAACGCCTGCTTAATTGCAATGTAATACAACTACAGCAAAATCTGTGTGCAACAGAATCTTGTCTTAAATGAAAACTTTACATGGTTTCAACAGAAAGAAAACCAGCAATTTTATTTGCTAATAGGAAAACCTGTATAAACCAGAATTTTTCTAGTTAATTTTGATTCCAGTTTCACAGGTTTTATAAATATTGGACAAAAGTGTGATTGCCCATTTTTAATTTTAAAATAAATCAGTTATTATTAACTTGTAAAATTCTCTTTGTAAATTTACTTTGGAAAAAAGTGAGGGGGGGGGGGGTGTAGATGCCAAAATCCATGTTTGCCCTCTGTGAATAAAAGCTAGTTTCGGCCTTGTTTATACATATATGGATATGTTAATACATTTCTGTTGACCTTTAAGTACATAAGATGTCTTTTCTTTCAGAATCTTAAGATTTTCCTGGAATGAATGGAACACGATAACTCAAGATGAAGACACACAGGCTGTAGAAGTGTTACCAAGTGCATATGTGTGTTTTTCACTTCATATTCCTTGGTAACATTGCTCCAGCTAAATTTCATTTAAATAGGGCTCTCAAAATCAAAGCTTTTTGATGCAGGAGACAAAATTGTGAATGAAGGTGGAAAAGATTGAGTATACATTTGAAGGAAAACCACACTATTCAATTGAGGTATGTTAAGAATTTATGCTGTCTTCAGTACTCTAATTATGGTTCTATGTAATGATTCTGTTCAACGTATATTATTAGATTTTAATGTTAGCTTTTTACACTAGTTTTTAACAATATTTATAAATGTGTCATATACATTTTTCACAGAAATCCTCATGCATTTTTTTGCATTTAATTATAAATAGTAAGAAGTTTGTCTCAAATATTTTCTTGTGCCTGTGTTTGTTTTTCCAAAATTGTTTTTTAAACCAGACCCATCGTTGGATGGGGTTCGAGTGAAATTGGATTACCTGACCAGTGTAGAACTCTACTTCCATCAAAATATTTTTTCCAAATGACAATTAAATTTTGACCTCGATATGGGGGGGGGGGGGGTATAGGGCTGGACCCCCTCACTAGTCTCAAGTACCACTTGTGTTTCTTAGGGCTTGAAAATCTTTCCATGTTAAGGAGATTTTCGTCTTACACAAAGTCCAACTTAGACAGATATTACTGAAATTTCAACTATTATTTATAATAATTACTGTAAAACCCAAATGTAATTCCCCCCCTCTCCCGTTTTCAAAAGCAAAACCAGTTAAATTTAGGGGCTGACAGTGAGGGCTTATGATCGAGTTTTTTTTTAATTCGTTAAAACACAGTTTTATCATTAATTTAGAAATAAAAAGGTAAATACAGGGGAGAAAAGCTTCTTCCGCATTTTAGTGAATTTCTGCTTTAATAAAATAAAATTCATCTAAATCCTTCTTTCTTCCCGACCCCACAAAATTTAAAATCCTAAAAAAAAAAAAAAAAACATTTTTTCAAATTTTCTGCATTATTGTAACAAAACATAATCAATCATCTAAGCC